>JASVEL010000999.1:0-156848 GCA_032618575.1 Nicotiana noctiflora
GTATTCTAATGCCATAACCCTCTCCGAATCACCCTCCACTTCCTATCCTCGGGTGGCAGCATTAGATACATCCGTAAGAACGTCGGTTGATTTTCCAGTTCCAGTCACGACGCATCCCACCGCACATACTCCTTTCTTTGATTCCGCGTCCTTTACATTCCCAGCACCACCGCTTACACGGGACCATACCCAGGTTGCAGCCAATATATATCCTCAGCCACCTCGATATGAGTTCCTACCAAGCCAAAATCTAAAAGCTCCCGAGCGGGATGAAATGGCAAAAAGAATGAGGAGCTTGGAATAGAGCTTGAAAAACATGCAAGGTCTCAGCGGGCAGAAAAGTGTATCTTACGCAGATTTATGCATGTTCCCGCATGTACATTTGCCGTCAGGCTTTATGACGCCAAAGTTCGAAAAGTATGACGGGCGTGGCAGCCCCATTGCTCATCTAAAGAAATACTGTAATCAATTGCAAGGTGCCGGCGGCAGGGAAGAATTGCTGATGGCATACTTTGGAGAAAGTTTGACCGGGATAGCATCAGAATGGTACATGGATCAAGACATATCTCGATGGCACATCTAGGACGATTTGGCCAGAGATTTTGTGAAACAGTTTCAATACAACATCGATATTGCGCCAGACAGGAATTCCTTATCGAACTTAAAGAAGAAGCCCTCAGAAAGCTTCAGAGAATATGCCATCAAATGGCGAGAGCAAGCATTCAGGGTGAAACCCCCTATGGACGAAATTGAAATGGTCACGACTTTTCTCCAGGCTCAAGAGCCAGACTACTTTCAAAATATGATGTCGGCGATGGGGAAACCTTTCGCCGAAGCAATCACGATTGGATAAATGGTGGAAAACAGCTTAAAAACGGGTCGAATTTTGAGTCAAGCGGCCATTCGGGCAACTTCCCAAGCCATCCAAGGCGGGTCTGGAGGGATGCCCAGAGGAAAAAAGAAGGAGGAAACTGTCATGGCGGCAGTAGAAGATAGAAGATATCGAACCTCAAGGCAGGTATTCTCCGAAAGGGCCCCCCAGCATTACTATTCACACCACAGCATGGCCTATGCTCCTCCGCCTCCACCCTACGCAGTCATGAACGTTCAACCTTTTGCAAGGCCACAGCCACCAGCCAACAGAAATCCACCTCCATTCCAAAGAAACCAACCTCCTTACCCACACCAATACAACTCCCGGCCAAATAACACCCGCCACCGTGAGCCACCCAAAATGAGTTTTACACCGATTGGGGAGCCGTATTCCACTCTTTTTCCAAAACTCAGGCAAGAGACCTACTGCAGCCCGTTCGCAGAACAGGCAGAATCCGGACTCTCCTGCCTACCACCGAGGAATATACTGTGCCTATCATTCAGGTGTTGAGGGACATAGCACCGACAATTGTTGGACTTTGAAGAAGGCGGTGCAAGATCTGATCAATCAAGGGAGGATAGTCTTCGCAGATGAAGACATCCCAAATGTGACAAATAACCCATTGCCAGCCCACAACAACGGGCCAGTGATTGGGATGATTTGTGACGATAAGGGATTTGACCCAGCCTTAAAAGCGATAATTTCCATCGCCAACATAGAGAAGCGGCCTGAATGTTGCCCCGAAACAAGAGAAAGTGGGGAAAAAGGTTGAAGTTCCCGAGACTAGATCTGAAAAGACGATCGAATTGAAAGCATCGTCTCAAAAGAGTGGAGTTCTTTACCTCCCGCGAGGCCGAGTGGAAAAACCATTGTCAATAGGTGCCCCCAAGAAGTTCCATTTGAAGAGGGAAACAGCAGTGTATGTACCAAAGGGAACCTATGTGGCCTGAAAACCAGATGAACCCGTGGTTATTGCACGTGTGCAACAAAAACCTACGACAGATCCATCCGCTGTACCTTGGAGATACCAACGGACACTCGTTACACGTAAAGGAAAAGAGGTTGCAGGAGATTCATCTGGGAGCATCCGGGGGCAAAAGTACTTAAACATGCAGAAGGTAAATAACGCCACACAAAGGTGTTTCCCATCAAAAAAACATGTAAGCGCTGAAGAGGCAGAGGTCTTTTTTCAGAAGATGCAAGTGCCTGACTATGAGGTGATAGACCAACTGCGCAAATACCCGGAGCAGGTATCGATGTTGTCCCTTTTAATGAAGTCTACTGAACATCAGAAGGTTTTGTTAAAGGCCTTGAATGAGGCATATGTGCCTATCGAGACTTCATCCGAACAACTTGAAAGAATGACGGAGAGATTCTTCGCAATCAATCAAATTTCTTTCAGTAAGGCTGATTTGCCTTTGGAAGGTGCGGCCCACAATAAAGCTTTGCATTTGACTGTCAAATGCGAAGGCTACTACATGAAGAGGGTCATGGTTGATGGGGGTTCAGGAGTAGACATATGCCCACTTTCCACTCTAGGACGCATAGGAATCGGAGTTGAAAGGATTCGGCCCAACAATATATGCGTGCGAGCCTTCGATGGTGTGAAGAGAGATACGGTCGGAGAGATTGATATGATTATGACCATCGGTCCGGTGGATTTCGAAGTGACATTTCAAGTTCTGGATATGGACACTTCCTACAACTTTCTTCTGGGAAAACCATGGATTCATGCGGCTGGGGCCATGCCCTCTACCCTCCATTAGATGTTCAAATTTGAACACAAAGGACAAGAGATCGTGGTCCACGGGGAGGACGAGCAGTCAATTTATCGAGATCCATCTATCCCATGCTTAGAAGCGGAAGAAGGAAGCGAACACATTGTTTATCAAGCTTTCGAGGTTGTGTTGGCAGATCAACACGAAGAAGGGAACCCTCTCCCCCAACCCTTTTTGTCTAATGCATCCATCATGGTGGCAAAAGAAATGATCAAACACGGCTTCCAGCCAGGAAAAGGTTTGGGAAACTCCCTGCAAGGAGTGTCAAAGCTGGTAACTTTGCCTACAGCTGAAAAGTTCTTCGGAGTAGGCTTTAGCCCAACCCCTGAATATGAGAGATGGGCCAATAAGAGAAAGGAGAAAGGATGGGTTCTGCCACGACCATTGCCACATCTGTACCAAACTTTTGTTCGACCAAGGTACAGTGAAGAAAAAGAAGATGAGGTCTTCACATCAGAGGAAATTGAAGAAATATGTGAGGCCATGAGGCAAATGCTTTGCGATGTTAACATGGTTCAATCGGGAGAAGGAACAAGTACCGCTGAGGTGCTGTATGTGGGCCCAGAAGCTAAATTGCAAAATTGGAAAGCCACACCCTTCCCAGTCAGGCAGGAGTTCTGTCCTAATAATGCGTCTTTAAATAACATGACATGCTTGCGGAACTCATGCTCAAATCCGAACACGCCACCTAATCCTGGAAATAATGAACCAAGAACCGGAATACGATGAAGAAGAGGCTTTTAGGGAAATAAATCGAGAATTGGAACATTTTGAGAATAAACCTAAGCCAAATTTGAATGATACCGAACCGGTTAATTTGGGAACTGCTGAAGAGATCCGAGAGACCAAGATAAGCATCCACACAGATGAGAAAACATGAGATGCAATAATCTAACTCTTGTTTGAATTTAAAGACGTGTTTGCTTGGTCTTACGATGACATGCCAGGATTAGGAGCCGATCTAGTGGTGCACAAGTTGCCAATCTACCATGACTGTCGCCCAGTGCAACAGAAGCAAAGAAAGTTCAAGACTGACATAAAGTGATAAAATCAAAGAGAAAATCACTAAGCAGTTAAAAACAGGGGTAATTCGAGTGGTACAATACACCACGTGGTTAGCTAATGTTGTGCCCGTGCCAAAGAAGGACGGAAAAACTCGAGTATGCGTTGACTACCGATATTTGAATAAAGCAAGTCCTAAAGATAACTTTCCTTTACCAAATATCTACATGCTTGTTGATAACTGTGCCAAACATGAGATACAATCGTTTGTGGATTGTTATGCGGGATATCATCAAGTGTTGATGGATGAAGAGGACGCCGAGAAGACTGCTTTTACCACACCTTGGGGGACTTACTGTTACCTAGTCATGCCATTCGGTTTGAAAAACGCTGGAGCAACATACATGAGAGCTATGACCGCCATTTTCCACGACATGATGCATCGGGAAATAGAGGTGTACGTGGACGATGTGATCATCAAATCCAGAACTCAGGGCGATCATGTGCGAGACTTGAGGAAATTCTTTAAGAGGTTGCGGAAGTACGACTTGAAGTTGAATCCGGCCAAATGTGCTTTTGGAGTCCCGTAAGGTAAACTTTTTGGTTTCATAGTCAGTAGAAGAGGTACTGAATTAGACCCCACAAAGATAAAATCCATCCGAGATTTACCTCCTCCTAGAACAAAGAAAGACGTAATGAGTCTTCTAGGCCGGCTAAACTACATCAGTAGGTTCATCGCCCAGTTGACTTCCACATGTGAGCCCATATTCAAGTTGTTAAAGAAAGACGCTGCAATCAAATGGACAACTGAATGTCAAGAAGCTTTCGACAAAATCAAAGAATATTTGTCAAACCTTCCGGTCTTAGTCCCGCCAGAGCCAGGGAGACCTCTTTTCTTGTATTTAATAGTCTTGGAAAACTCTTTTGGTTATGTCCTCGGACAACGTGATGCGACAGAGAGAAGAAAGAGCAGGCGATCTACTACCTGAGCAAGAAATTCACTAGTTATGAGGTCAAGTACACTTTGCTGGAAAGAACGTGTTGTGCTTTAACTTGGGTCGCTCAGAAATTGAGACACTACCTCCAAGCCCATACGACTCACCTCATTACCCGGTTGGATCCTTTGAAGTATATATTTCAGAAACCGATGTCCACCGGAAGATTGGCGAAATGGAAAATCCTGCTCACTGAGTTTGACATAGTCTATGTCACTCGCACGGCAATGAAGGCCCAAGCATTAGCAGACCACTTGGTCGAGAACCCGATCGACGAAGAGTATCAACCATTGAATACCTACTTTCCTGATGAAGAGGTAAATACGACAGAAGTTGTTTCGGAGGACAGTCATGCTTGGAAAATGTTTTTTGATGGGGCGGTAAATGCTAAAGGTGTAGGGATTGGGGCAATCTTGATCTCTCCTGTTGGTCAGCATTACCCAGCCACGGCTAGGCTCCGTTTCTTTTGCACGAACAATACGACTGAGTATGAAGCTTGTATCATGGGTATGAACATGGCAATTGATCAAGACGTCGAAGATTTATTGATCATGGGAGATTCAGATCTAATTATCAAACAATATCAAGATGAATGGGAAACTCGGGACGTTAAACTCCTCCCTAACCGACAGCACGTGAATATTCTTGGCAAGCGATTTGCATCGATAGAGTTCAGGTATATCCCACGATGTCACAATAAACTAGCTGACGCACTTGCCACTTTAGCTTTGATGCTACCTTATCCGGGCAACGCCCATGTCAATCCATTGGAAATCCAAATCAGGGAAAGCCACGGTTATTGCAATGCAATCGAAGAAGGACCAAGCGTCAAGCCATGGAACTACGATATCAGGAGATTTTTGAAAACGCAAGAATACCCTGAACATGCTACTGGAGATCAAAAGAGGACCATTAGGCGACATGCAGGTGGTTTCTTTTTGAGCGGTGAGGTCTTGCATAAAAGAAAGCTGGATCTTAACCTCTTAAGGTGTGTTAATGCCGAAGAAGCAGGAAGAATCATGCACGAAGTACACGCAGGAGTATGCGGGCCTCATATGAATGGGTATGTTTTAGCCAAGAAAATCCTTCGAGCGGGTTATTATTGGATGACCATGGAGAAAGATTGTTTCGGTTTTGTCCGAAAATGCCATCAATGTCAGGTACATGGAGATCTGATTCATGCACCTCCAATTGAGCTGCATCCTATGTCAGCACCGTGGCCATTTGTCACTTGGGGAATGGATGTCATCGGCCCGATTGAGCCGAAAGCTTCGAATGGGCACCGATTCATACTGGTCTCTATCGATTACTTCACAAAATGGATCGAAGCTGTCACTCTCAAATCAGTCACTAAGAAAGCTGTGGTGGATTTTGTACACTCGAACCTTATCTGTCATTTTGGTATACCTGCAACTATCATCACAGACAATGCTGCGAATCTGAATAGTCGTTTGATGGAAGAAATATGCGAGCAATTCAAAATAACGCATAGAAACTCCACTCCTTATCGTCCCAAAGCCAATTGTGCCGTGGAAGCAACGAACAAAAACATTAATAAGATTTTGAGAAAGACAATCCAGAGTTCTAGACAATGGCATGAACAATTACCGTTCGCCTTACTGGGATACCGTACTACAGTACGCACATCGGTAGGAGCAACTCCATACCTGCTAGTCTATGGGACCGAGGTTGTGATACCGGAAGAGGTAGAAATTCCTTCACTCCGTACGATTGTTGAAGCAGAGATTGAAGATAGCGAGTGGGTTAAGACTCGATTGGAGCAATTAACTTTGATCGATGAAAAGCGAATGGCTGTGGTCTATCACGGACAACTGTACCAACAAAGAATGGCTCGCGCTTACAACAAGAAAGTACGGCCAAGAAATTTCGAAGTAGGTCAGTTGGTTTTAAGACGCATTCTTCCACATCACCAGCAAGCAAAAGGAAAATTCGCTCCTAATTGGAAGGGACCATACATCATCAGGAAGATACTGCCGAGAGGAGCATTATACTTGGGAGATATGGAAGGAAAAGATCCTGAGACAGCTGTGAATGCAGATACTGTCAAAAGGTATTATGTCTAAATTTGCTTCAATGATGTCCTTACAAGTCGAAATGATTGAAGGCTTTTATTCCCGCTACCCAAACACTACCAACCCTTTTGTAAACCCTTTGAGCCGGTTACCTTTCTTTGGCTACCCTCTTTGGAATCCAAATTAAAAAAAACCAAAAAAACAAAACAAAACAAAATAAAACAAAGTTCCTGAACTATGTATTGACTTGATTCCGAAAGGATACGTAGGCAACCTCTCCTGAGGTTCAGTCACACCAAACCAAAAATCCCAATTTCCCCAAAAAATGAAACTGGGGCAGATGATATTGTTGATTCGGTTTAGATCCGTCAAGATGATTCCAAAGTTGTAATTTTGTCCACAATTCTTGTTACCCGAACCGAGTACAAGTCCTTCAAGATCGATTAGAAACTGAGAAAGCGTCGTTGTTGTGGTCCGAAGCGTTTGGAATGAAAAGAAATAAAATGAGAGATTCTTATTGGTGAAAACCTTCAGGCACCATAAGACGATGGAAGTAGAGAAATACAAAATGAGAGAGCCCGTTGGTAAAAACTCGCAAAGAGTGCTATCTGGCGATGGTAAGAAGAGAAATGAGAGAGGTCGATTGGCGAAAATCCGCAAAAGGGCGCTATCAACCGAAAAGGGTGTTTCACCACAAGAGGTCCTGGCACGGCTCCTTAGCTCGGAAACATAGACCCGTTTTGGTTCATAAGGAAATGGGAGTTTGGGACGATCAAGCATCTAGTCCGAGAAGCATGTCATGTTGGTTTAAAGTCAGCATATACCTCAGATAAGTCCTTCTTTTTCCCCGAAAGGGACTCCTCTATCTTCGATACGTTTTTCCATTCTTTGTTCATTTTTCTTTGAATCCCTTTCGTTTTAACTTTGAATTCTGAAATCATTACAAAGAAAGGCAACAGGGCCATTTATACAGAATTATGCCTGGTAAAGAAGAAAAAACCAGCCTCAGTGGTGTATTGATACAATCCCCGATTGGATCGTAATGATCGATTGTTTCCAAAGAAACGGAGGTTAGGAAGGAAATGGAAATCAAAGGCTAAGGTCTTAGAAGAGGCAGAATGAGGCAGAAGGACAGAACCCACACAGAAAATTCTCGTGGAATCCCGAGAATGAACCCGGTCAGTTTGAAAAGAAGTCACCCCCAAAGACAATTGGTAGCAAAGTTCTCAATGGAAATGGGGCAATGATCAAGCAATGAAGATAATCAAGGCCATAAAGTCAACCACTTTTTCAACTAATAAAATGTTCTTTGTTGAAAGCAGGTCTATTTAATTGTGCAAGAAGAAGGTACAACTCAAAGAAGTGAAGTATGCAAGCATTGAAATGGCTTTGGAACGAGGAAAACGCATAAAAAGGGAAGTTTCTTTTCAAAAGCTTTATCTTATGCATTTGTTGATGATTAAAAAAAAAGAAAAAGAAAAGAAAATACCTAAAAGAAGACCCAAAAGGAAGAATAAAAGAAAAGAAAATGAAAACTCCAAAAAAGAGAATCAAATCATGTTAGTCCAATATCCATTTGGACCCCCGGTCAGAAAACCGAGGGTCTCTCCGGCCGGAAAGCCGTGAGACATTGCTTTTGAATCCTGGCCAGAAAGCCGCGGAAACTTTCATTCAAAATCCCCGATCAGAAAACCGAGGATCTCCCAGTCAGAAAACTGCGGAGCCATTTATTTTAACCCCGGCCAAAAAACCGAGGGTCTGGCGGCCAAAAAACCGTTAGACATTGTTTGAATTCCGGCCTGAAAGCCGTGAAACTCTTCTTCCCGGTCAGAAAACCGAGGATCTCCCAGTCAAAAAATTGCGGAGCCATTTATTTTATCCCCGGTCAGAAAACCGAGGATCTCCCGGTCAGAAAACTGCGGAGCCATTTACTTTTACCCCAGCCAAAAAACCGAGGGTCTGGCGGCCAAAAAACCGTTAGACATTGTTTGAATTCCGGCCAGAAAGCCATGAAACTTTTATCCCCGGTCAGAAAACCGAGGATCTCCCAGTCAAAAAACTGCGGAGCCATTTATTTTAACCCCGGCCAAAAAACCGAGGATCTGACGGCCAAAAAACCGTTAGATATTGTTTGAATTCCAGCCAGAAAGCCGTGAAACTCTTCTTCCCGGTCAGAAAACCGAGGATCTCCCAGTCAGAAAATTGCGGAGCCATTTATTTTAACCCGGCCAAAAAATCGAGGGTCTTGCGGCCAAAAAACTGTTAGACATTATTTGAATTCCGGCCAGAAAGCCGTGAAACTTTTATCCCCAGTCAGAAAACCGAGGATCTCCCAGTCAGAAAACTGCGGAGCCATTTATTTTAACCTCGGCCAAAAACCGAGGGTATGACGGCCAAAAAACCGTTAGACATTGTTTGAACTCCGGCCGGAAAGCCGTGAAATTTTTATCCCCAGTCAGAAAACCGAGGATCTCCCAGTCAGAAAACTGCGGAGCCATTTATTTTAACCCCGGCCAAAAAACCGAGGGTCTTGCGGCCAAAAAACCGTTAGACATTGTTTGAATTCGGGCCAGAAAGCCGTGAAACTCTTCTTCCCAGTCAGAAAACCAAGGATCTCCCAGTCAGAAAACTGCGGAGCCATTTATTTTAACCCCGACCAAAAAACAGAGGGTATTACGGCCAAAACACCGTTAGACATTGTTTGAATTTCGGCCAGAATGCCGTCAAACTCTTCTTCCCGGTCAGAAAACCGAGGATCTCCTAGTCAGAAAACTGCGGAGCCATTTATTTTAACCCCGGCCAAAAAACCGAGGGTTTGACGGCCAAAAAACCGTTAGACATTGTTTGAATTCCGGCCAGAAAGCCGTGAAACTTTCATCCCCGGTCAGAATATCGAGGATCTCCCAGTCAGAAAACTGCGGAGCCATTTACTTTAACCCCGTCCAAAAAATCGAGGGTCTTGCGGCCAAAAAACTGTTAGACATTGTTTGAATTCCAGCCAGAAAGCCGTGAAACTCTTATTCCCGGTTAGAAAATCGAAGATCTCCCAGTCAGAAAACTGCGGAGCCATTTAATTTAACCCCGACCAAAAAACCGAGGGTCTGGCGGCCAAAAAACCGTTAGACATTGTTTGAATTTCGGCCAGAAAGCCGTGAAACTTTTATCCCCGGTCAGAAAATCGAGGATCTCCCAGTCAGAAAGCTGCGGAGCCATTTATTTTAACCCCGGCCAAAAAACCGAGGGTCTGGCGGCCAAAAAGCCATTAGACATTGTTTGAATTCCGGCCAGAAAGCCGTGAAACTTTTATCCCCGATAAGAAAACCGAGGATCTCCCAGTCAGAAAACTGCGAAGCCATTTATTTTAAGTCCGGCCAAAAAACCGAGGGTATTGCGGCCAAAAAACCGTTAGACATTGTTTGAATTCCGGCCAGAAAGCCGTGAAACTTTATCCCCGGTCAGAAAACCGAGGATCTCCCAGTCAGAAAACTGCGGAGCCATTTATTTTAACCCCGGCCAAAAAACCGAGGGTCTTGCGGCCAAAAAGCTGTTAGACATTGTTTGAATTCCAGCCAGAAAGCCGTGAAACTCTTCTTCCCGGTCAGAAAACCGAAGATCTCCCAGTCAGAAAACTGCGAAGCCATTTAATTTAACCCCGGCCAAAAAACCGAAGGTCTTGCGGCCAAATAACCATTAGACATTGTTTGAATTCCGTCCAGAAAGACGTGAAACTCTTCTTCCCGGTCAGAAAACTAAGGATCTCCCAGTCAGAAAACTGTGGAGCCATTTATTTTGACCCCGGCCAAAAAACCGAGGGTCTTGCGGCCAAAAAACCGTGAGACATTATTTTGAATTCCGGCCAGAAAGCCGTGAAACTCTTCTTCGAAATCCCGGTCAGAAAACCGAGGATTTTCCAGTCAGAAAGCTGCGAAGTTGTCTCTTTAAACCCCGATCAGAAAACCGAGGGTCTCCTGGACAGAAATACGTGGAACGTTTATTTGTGAAACTTTGATTTTCTTACCTAATACCAAAGAGTCTTTTTAATCACTTTCTGTGTCACAACTAACTCACGAAATTTTCCTAGCAAAACTGGGGCAGAAAAATTTCGTCCGTTTGCTTGTTTTGTTGTCTAAATAGGTTTGACCTCGGGACGCAAGGATCGAGATGACCTATGAGTGGAACATCAATCCTGCATGAAGAAAAGAAGAAAAGAACCAAAAGAAAACGAGTCCAAATGTTGGAGTAAACAAAAGCGCGGATTGCTCGGAATCTGATTGAAGTAACAAGCTCTGCCGACTCCGTTTCACTCAATGTTGCAGAAATAAACAAGCGCGTACAGTTTGTTGAGCATCAAGATTCAGATCGAGGTCTACAGCAAATCATCTAAGATTCAAGATCAAGTTTTCAAGAGAATCATAGATAGGAATCTTGTAACTCATAGTTTGAGAGCATATCTAGTTCAGCTTTAATTTCCTTTTGGTGTAATAAGGAGGTCAGTAAGTAGTAAGCAACAACAGTAGAAACAATAGCAACAGTAACAACAAAGTGTCGGTCCACGGTAGTCCCAGCTACCGAAACTTCCCGAACTACATTGACATGATTCCTGTTTAGCCTAGGATATGTAGGAGGTCTCCCGAAGCAAAGGCTCGGTAAAGATTTTTTTTTAAAATGCTTCACACGGAGTGCTCAAACGGGCAAAAATCGCTCGTATTTGCTCATTATTCTTTGCAGGAAAACTCTTCGCGTTTTCACGCAAAGAGGGGCAGCTGTGAGCACGTGATTTTTGCCCTACATGAGAATTACTCCCAAAATTCAAAATAAAATAATTTTTGTGCTGAATTGTGGATTTTATGTTATTTTTCTCTTATTGTTTGCAATTGTGCGTCCATGTTTATTTGTTTAAATAAATAAAAATATAAAATATACTGCGTTTGCATTTAGAATTTTACTACTAGGAATAATTAAGTTGGCTTTACAAAAAATAATAATCATAAAAATAATGTATTTTGTATTCTTAGTGTTTGATATCAAAATTATGTGATCTAATATGTAATTGTGTGATGATTATTATTTAAAGCCAAATTGGTATTTTTTTTAAGGTGATTTTAGTGTATAATTAGAATTAGGATCAGATTTGGGCCAAACCACCTCCCAGCCCAAACGAACCCTCCTGAAAAAACCAGCCAATACCCGTTACCCATCCAACTGACCCGGTCCGCCCGATCCCAAACAACCCCGTTGATCTGGGCCGTTGGATTCTCGTGATCCAACGGCTAAGATTAAATCTTGCATTTTTAATATACCAAAACCAAAAAAACACCCCAAACCCTTACCACCCCCTCAGAACCCCCTCTCTCTCCCCATCATCTCGGAGAGACGATCCAAACACCCCCCAAGAACCCTAACACCGCCCCGTCTCCTCGTCTGAAAAACCGGCGGCGACCACGCCGGTAACTCCCAAACTAACACCACAGAACCCCCATCACACCCCAAACCCAAATCCACAAGCCTCTTACCTCGAATCATCCCTGAACATCTCGAATCTTCGATCGAAGATTCGAGTCAAAACTCGACCAAAGCCAAACCATCCCAAATTGATACCACGCCTTCACCTCACCTCCGTCACACGCTAACCGTTGTTATTTTCGCTCGAATCTAGCCGGAAATCGTCAAGCCCCAAATTCGAGCTCTAAGAACCCTAAAATTCGAATTGGGGATTTTCTTCATCGGATTTCATGAAATTGAGGTCTAATAGACCTTAATTGATTTGTTTTCACTTGAAAACATTTCAATTAAGGTCCTTTCAACCTCGAATGCCAAAACCCAAGCTGGCCGAATCTCCAATTTCTTTGTTTCAAGGTATTTCTTCTCTTTTTCTATTCTTATTTACTCATGCTCGTCGGTTTAGTTTAATCGTTTTGTAGTTTTATTTGTTGATTGATTTTGTTTCGAATATTTCTAATTTTCTGTTTCCACTCTTTCAAAGACCTTTTATTTGGTCGATTCAATCTTATGTGTTGTTATTTGATTACGTATGTTGTAGAATACGTATTCGCGTCAATTAGCATTGTCGAATAGTTAGTTTCATTTGTTTTTAGCATAGGCCGAGAGTTTGGTTTGATACACTGACTTCGTCAACTATTGTTTACGGATTATGTGTGTTGTAATCGACTAGTCGAATATTGTCGAATGATTAATTCCGCACTTTGGTCACCTTCTCTGTCCGAAAGATTTGAGTTTGCTTTGTTGAATTGAAGTTTGAATTGTTTCGTGTTTGAATTAGAAACGAATTGGTTTATAGCTGTTGAATTTAGATGTTAACTGACTATTAGTTTCATTGTTGGTTTATAGCTGTTGAATCATAGATGTTAACTAGCTGTTAGTAATAAAGAAACTGATTGGATATAGTTGTTTAGCTTAGGATAGAAATCTGAGGGTGCATGGCACATGTTTAGTCAGTGGAACCTGCTGGACAACAGGTATCCCACAAAGTTTCTGCACTTTAAGATTGTTTAAAGGGTAGAGCCATGTTTAGACAGCTGAAAAGGTGCAAAAAGAGAGAATAACATGTGCTGGACAGATCTGAAACAATTAAAATAGGTTGATGTTTTGAGTCTTTAAGGCTATAAAGAGGGGACTGAAAAAACAGAGAAGACACAGATACACTCACTGGAAAGAACAGAGAGAGGCAGAGGAAAATAGATTTGAGATCCTGTGAGTTTTTTTAGGAGAAAAAGAGAGTTTCATTAAGCTAGAGAGAATAACACAGAAAAGAAAGAGGTCTGAAATTGAGAGTTTAAGGAGAGTTGAACACACTGGAAAAACATACATTTTAAGGAGCTGTAGGAGACACATAATCGAGTGAGGGGAGTCTGTCCAGAGATAGGAAAATAGTGATAACACTTATAGATTGACACACACACAGACCAGGAGAAAAGCAGTAAGTTGTAGAGAGTTTTTGAGAGTCGAAAGGCTATAGTTTCATCTGCCTCTTCTCAAGTCAACTGAAAGTTCCTAGGGATTAATCTGAAGATGGTCTCTGCAGTTTTGGTCTGTTGAAAATTGTTTGAATCCCCTATTGGTGTAGTCTGTCCTGGATTTCACTTTGGTTGTTATCTGAGTGGCTCGAGGTTTTGCTATTGTTGTTGGCTATCAAACTGCCTGCTGATCATTCTGTCTCTGCATTTTGCAGTTGAAATTCCAGGTACACGGCTACAAAATTCCTTGTTGGTGTAAGCTTTTAACAAAAATCGGAAATAAGAACGTCTGTTGGTTTCAAGCATGTGGATCACTGCCTATTCCTTTTTTGAGAATTAGATGAAGTTTTCTATACATATTTGTTAGTATAAGAGTATATTTGTATAATTGAACTATTTTATGTTTAAGTCAAGGTTTGTTTTAGATTAATTCAACATTTCTCGTTAATATATGAACCTTTTGTTGAAATTAGTATAAAGTTCGAATCTTGTTCAAGTCGGCAATGAATATGGTTTAGATAAAAATAAGTTGAGTTTCAAGTATATATCTTAGCAACAAGTCATTAGAATTAGCTTTGAAATTCAGCAGTTAGTTTGCTTTATTTAGTTTGTAACTTTCACTAATCAATTATTCTATTTTAGCCAGTCACGGGCGAACAGACATTTTCGATCTAATTGATAAGTGAGATATTAAAATTAAGAAAATATATGCTCATATCTTTGTTAAAAGTCTTATTCAAATTAGATGCATTCCTGATTATTTAGTAGCAAATCTTAGCTAAAAACGGAATCCTTTCACGCATCGATGCTTTTGCATGATTTAATCGAGAAATAACTTCAATAAACATGTACACCAACCAAAGTATCATCAAAGTTAATATTTTTCGTTTTACTTAGAATCAGACTCTCGTTTAAAGGTTTGAATGTATAGTTTTATTTTAACAAAAGTGGTTTAATCTATTAAAAGCATATAGGATAACATATGTATAAAAATCAGATATTTAGCTATTTATAATAATTAAAGCGACCGTGCTAGAACCACGGGATCCGGGGGTGCCTAATACCTTCCCTCGGGTCAACAGAATTCCTTACTTAGAATCTCTGGTTCGCGGACTTCATTTGGAAAGTCGTAAATTTCCTCGATTCGGGATTTAAATAAATCGGTGACTTGGGACACCTTAATTTATTCCAAGTGGCGACTCTGAAATAAATAGAATGATCCTATTTCGAATATTGTCACTTAAATAGGAAAAACTCCCTTGTGCTTCTACCCTTCGGGTAGTGGGCGCGCCAAAAGGAGGTGTGACAGCAGCAGTAGAGTACTAGTGGGATTTCTGTACTACTGAGACCGAGGTAGCTTGCAGGCGTCCGTAGGCCCGTCGTCTCCTCTATTTATTTTGTTATTGCTGTGGTCTCATTGTTTCGAGATAGACGATTACTATTTATTTTCTTTCAGACCATTATGTGTAGTTATTCCTTAGTAGTTCGTGAGTTTGTGACTCCACATCTTGGGTAGAGGATTTATGTCAGTTGCCTTACATTATTATTATTCATCTCTTATTCGAAAGACTTCCGCATTTAAAAATTTTGAGTGTCATTTCTTGCTATTAAATATGAGAGCAAAAATGATGGTATGAACAGGAAAAAGGTGAGTGAATTGGCTTGCCTAGCTACCACGAGTAGGCGCCATCACGATCCCGATGGTGGGGGAAATCCGGGTCGTGACAAGTCCCTATGGTTTAGACTTCCAAGAGAAACGCACTAAATATTTTGTATAATATCTACAGTAGAAAAATTATGATACTGAGAAATTCGAACCGATACAAGCATCCAATCGTGGTTTTGGGAGGTTTGGGTCAAAGTTGAGTCTGGTTTAATGAAGGCATAATCATGAGTGATTCATACTCCCTTCTTTCATCTGCACCGTCAGATCCAAATATGAAAATCACGAAGTCGCGATCAGTATATTACCGGTGATGAAAACACTGGAGGAGGAACATCGGAGGTATCACCAGATCTGGATCTAACAGAGATGTCAAAATTCATGGTTTATTTTTCTTCTTTGTATCTCACATCTGAGTGTGTTCCTCTGACCGAATTTTGGTAGATACAATTGTTATGTTAAGGAAGAGGCAAACCCGAAAATAGAAACGATAAAAAAGCAGAACATTTTAACGTGGAAAATGCTTCTCTGTTTGCCAGCTAAATAATTGATACACCTCTTCAGCTTTGTTGCAAACTTTTCTTAGACAAACACGTAATCCCCCTATCGCTCATATGACTTAATCTTATGTGCCATAATTCTGATAAAGTATCATCATCCACCATATTTATTGAGTCATTAAGAATAGAGCCATGTGTAACATATAAACAACCAGACTTACTCCGTGAGTCACTACTAACGAGTCCTTAATGAGCTTCCATTGTCCATTAAAGAGCGCATATGGTAACCGTCATCGTCTAATCTTCCTACGAAGATCAAATTGAAAGGAAAGACTGGAGCATGCTTGACATCTCGAAGAACTAACATTGAACCATCATTAGTTTTCAAACAAACTGTGCCAATGCTAAATACCTTAACTTCACTAGCATTGGCCATCTTTAACACTCCCAGAATCAATGGGAGTATGAGATGAGATTTTTATTTTCTTGATGTGACATGTGAGGTAGCTCCAGAATATACTATGCAGCTAGTCTCATGGGATACCAAATTGATGACATTTTCATCATAACCAAAATGAAGGTCATCTCGAACAATAGCATCAACATTGTTCTTGTTATTTTCAGCTTTCTTTCCTTCTCTAGTGTCTTGATTCAACTTGCGGAAAAACCTTTGATGTGTCCTTTTTATGCCACAGTGGTTGCATGTTATATTATAGTATTTGGACCTTGACTTACTTCTACTTTTATCTCTATTCCATGAGCCTCTTTCTATCTCTCCCATGGTCTTCTTTAACCAAGATATCTGCTTGTGAAGACAAACCCTAAGATTTTCTCCTTACTTCCTCGTTCAACACACCTCTCTTGGCATATTCCATGGTCACCTTACTTCCAGGAGCTTAATTTGTCAAAGAAACACGAAGAGTTTCCCATGAGTCTGGGAGAGAATTAAGAAGCCAATGTCCTTGTATCTCATCATCAAAATTAACTCCCATTAGAGAGAGCTGACCAAGGATGCCCTGAACATCATTTATGTGATCAAGGATATGGTTGCCTTCTTTGTATTCAACAACAACAACAACAACAACAACTACCCAGTATGTTCCCACAAAGTGGGGTCTGGGGAGGGTAATACGTACACAGGCCTTACCCCTACCCGAAAGGGTAGAGAGGCTGTTTCCGGCCGACCCTCGGTTCAGAAAAAGAGAGAGAAAATCAACACACAAAACAAAACAAAACAATGTTAGTAAATCCGGGATAAATCAAATAAATAATTATCTAAACATAAAACCAAAAGTAGAATGACATGCAATAATACCAATCGGTTACTACCATAAGAGGCACAATACAAATATGTATTCAAAGGTCATCAATTGCTTTAGCAGGAACTAGATTTTCCCATAATAATCTTACATGTGTCTAGTTCACAATATGGTTACAAACATTATCTTCAACCCATTGACGTATATATACACATATTTGTTGGTGCTTGAAATCTCAATCTTCATCAGATGCATTCTCGGATTTATGAGCTGCAAAACCGGGAGGATGCATCTTCTTCACGAACAATAAATCTTTCATCTTGATTCTTCAAATATTACAATTTCTCCCATTTAATCATACCATCTTGCTCATATTCGCCTCTATTTCGTAACAACCATGATAAATAACCAAGGATCTGATACCACTTGTTAGGAGCAAAAAAATAAGGTGTCATGTGAAAGCTAATAATGCAAATTTTGAACGGCGATAAACCAAACAACAAAAGAAAAATACCAAAAGAGACAAACATTAACGTGATTCGGTCAATTAACATACGTCCACAGCGGAGATGAAAAATCCACTATATAAAAAGGAGTACAAAATATCGAGAGAACAACCTCATGAAGAGGAAAACACAAGTGACACAATAACACTTGTCCCGTAAAGTTCTCCCCCTAAACACGACTCTCAAACCCCATATAGATAGGCAAATCTCATATGCTCATTGATCCAAGTCTTTGAAAGACTTAAGCACACAAGAGTAATTTTTTAGAGAGATTTCATCAAGAGAGAAGAGAGAAGAGATAAGAGAGAAGAGAAGTATTTGTTCTGCTGCAGATTTTTATTCCAACCAGCCAACTTCAAATCACGTTTACTGATCAAAAGAAATATCTTGTTGTTTCTTCAATAATTTTTTATCTCTAGTAGACCTTTCGTTAACCGTTGGATCAGGCTGAAAGTTTGACTGAGTGTTCTTAACATTTTGGTCTTGGATTTGAACGGTGGAGACTGGATTTGGAGGCTCGTAAAATCTTATTTTGAGCCTCGACCAACAACTTTGTTTTTGTGGATTATACTCTTTCTTCACTTGATTAGTTGTTGCTCTTGTTACTATTGTTGCTCAGTGTTTGGCACTTGTTGTGTAGCCAATTTGGAGAACTGAAAATGTTGGCTTATGTTTAGTCAACAATGGTATGCTTAAACTGTTGGTTTAGGTTTAGTCAACAATGACATGCCAATTGGAAGAGTTGGTGGAAAGAGTTGGCATGAATGCTAGGAGGAAGCTTCTTCCTTTGATATCACCCGTGACATCAAGAGGAGGTAGTTTGATGTCACCAATGACATCAAGAGGAGGTCCTTACCCCTATAAATAGATGAATTCTTTAATTTGTAGAAACCATCCCAAAACAATACAATATATTGTTGTGAGTAGAGAGTTAAGAGAGAAATTCTCTTAAGTGTAATTGGGAAATCTCACCCTTCCTTTTGTAAGTAATAGAAAGGCAATTGTTCTCTGGTGGACGTAGAATTATTTTGATCCGAACCACATTAAATCTTGTGTTCTTTCTTTTACATTTTCGCTAACTATTGGTATCAGAGCGATAGGATTCTATAACGATCCAAGGAGAAAGAACAAGCAAAGATGAGTTCCATGAAGTTTGAAATTGATAGATTCAATGGATGCAACAACTTCAACATCTGGAAGATCCAGATGATGGCGTTACTGCGGAGGGAAGGTTCAATCCATGCTATTGATAGAAAGTATCCTAAGGATACATCAGCTCCCTCGTGGAGAATATTGAAGGGGGTGCATTGAGTGCAATCCAACTATCCCTTGCACCTAACGTGCTTTGTGAAGTGAGTTCAGGTACCGAAGAGACGGCCAAATAGTTATGAGAAAAGCTAGAAGAGCTATACCAAGACCGATCAGTGACAACAAGGATGTTGTTACAATGACGTCTTCACACATTTAAGATGGGGTCAGGTACTTCGTTACAAGATCATTTAGATGCATTCAATAAACTTGTCATGGACTTACAGATTGCAGGAATTAAAATAGAGGAGGAGACGCTTGCACGTGGTTTACTATTTTCATTGACTTCATGATATCGTGATATTGAGAATTCAATGATGTATATTAAGGATCCTATCAAGCTTGAGCAAGTGCGGCAAGCACTTAACTCTAGTGATGTGCGGAGACACATCGAATGAGACATAGATAACCAGGCAAGTGGGCTCTTTGTGAGAGGCCGGACTAGCCAACAGGGAAAGAGCAAATCAAAGTACAGATCAAAGTCTCGTATGAACATGAATAATACAGAGTGTTGGGGTTGTGGCAAGAAGGGGCACTTCGAACGAGATTGCCCAATGTCAAAGTCCAAGGAAAAAGAGAGTGCATCTACAGTTGAACAGGTACATGATTTTGATAATGATTATGTACTAACAACATTGTATAATAATAGTAATTACGGAAACAAATGGGTGTTAGACTCTGCTTGTACTCTGCATATGACGTTCCGAAAAGACTGGTTTAGCAGCTATGAGAAAAGTGGAGGAATCGTAGTAATAGGAAATAATGCAACTTGTGCAATAGTTGGCATTGGCTCAGTTCGAGTTCGCTGCCATGATGGAGTCGTGAGGACTATTACACAAGTCCGTCATGTTCCTGATCTGAAGAAGAATTTGATCTCCTTGGGTACTCTGGATGAACAAGGCTACAGATACATGAGCGAAGCAGGAACTATGAAGGTGACGAAAGGTTCTTTAGTCATGCTGAAAGGCAAGATGGAGAACGCCCTTTACACATTGACCGGAAGCACCATTGTTGGCTCTACAAATGCATCTACAGTGTAGTTATCTAATGATGACAAGGCAAGATTATGGCATATGAGACTGGGTCATATGAGCACACGTGGACTGGAGATGCTGAGCAATCGTAGCATTTTGGAAGGTGAGAAGATCAACACACTTGACTTCTGTGAGCACTGCGTTCTAGGGAAGCAGAAGAAGGTCAGGTTCTGCACTGGCAAACACAAGACAAGAGGAGTGCTAGACTATATCCATTCAGATTTATGGGGTCTCCCTAAACTTCCATCGAAGGGCGGAAAGAGGTATATTCTCACTTTTATTGATGATTTCTCATGAAAGTTTTGGGTGTACTTTTTGAAGGCAAAAAGTGATGCTTTTGAAGCATTTAAAGAGTGGAAGATATTGGTTGAAAATCAAATGGAGAGGAAAATCAAGTATCTTCGCACAGATAATGGCTTGGAGTTTTGCAATGAAGAGTTTAATGAATTATGCAAGGTTCATGGGATCTCAAGACATCGGATTGTCAGGCATACCCCACAACAGAATGGAGTTGCCGAGAGAATGAACAGAACTCTTCTTGAAAAGGCTCGTTGTATGCTCATACAAGCCAAAATGTCCAAAGTATTTTGGGCTGAAGCAGTTCACACTGCTGCTCATATTGTCAATCGATCTCCAGCATCGGCGATTGACTTTAAGACTCCGAATAAGGTACGGTCAGGTGAACCCTCTAACTATTCATACTTACAAGTATTTGGGTGTCCAGCTTATTATCACGTTAATGAAGGAAAGCTTGAACCAAGGGCTAAGAAGGCCATATTTGTAGGGTATGTGGATGGAGTAAAAGGGTACAAACTTTGGTGTTTGTCTTTACTCAAATTTATAGTTAGTAGAGATGTCACCTTTGATGAATCCTCTATACTTGATCCCCGTAAAGTTTCCGTGGAGTTTTCGGGAAATAAGAACGAGCAGGTGGAGCCTCCGGTGGTGCTTGCCAAGGAATAGGATCAAGAGACTCAGGTTAAAGATGAGTCAGAAGATGTAGATCTTGAAGAACTTGCTGTCAATGAACCACACACAATTTCGAAGGGGAGGGAGAAGAGGCAGACACGAGAACCGGAACGCCTTATAAATCAAGAAAACTTGATTGTATATGTGTTCGTAGCTGCACAAGAAGAGATTAAGGATCTGGAGCCCTCCTCGTGTAAGGCCCCGTAAAACTTTTGTGCATAAAACCTAGTAGCTATGGTGTCATGGTTCGAATGATGTGTTAGGAATGCGTTCGGACCCTTGGTAGTGATTTAAGTTTCAAAAATGTAAAGAGTCAATTTTCCAGAAAAGTGTCAATTCTGCGGTCAGGAGTGCGACCGCAGATCTGCTATGCGGACCGCATTCCTGCCGTTGAGTTTAACAGAAGGTTTACAAAATTTGGTGTTGAGAATGCGGTCGATATGCGATCGCATAATGGATCTGCGGACCGCAGATTTACCGCATAAATTCTCGAAGGTTTTTGGGTGGCAAATCTGCGGTGCACTATGCGACCGCAGATCAAGAATGCGGACCGCATTTTGGTCGCATTCCGTAACAGAACTTGTGTAAATCTTGAGGCAATTCTGCGGTCACTATGCGGACCGCATGTTGATTCTGCGATCGCAGATGCGACCGCAGAATTGACCCGGCCCAGGAATTTTATAAAATTCGACCCGACCTCTTCTTTAATATAACGCCTTTCCCCTTCATTTTATCATATATTCTTACCAAAATTAGAGAGAGAAGAGAGGGATTTTAGAGAGATAAGTCTTTCATCCTCAAAGATTGCTCCATCTACTTAGTTCAAAGGATTCTAGGGCAAAGATTCAATTTCCCCAAATCATTTCAAGGTAAAAAACCTAGCTATTTCCTCTAATTTTCAGTTTTAAAATGGGTAAGGAGAGGGTTGCATATAATAGCTTTTGAAAATGGAATTTTACACTCATGCATGGTTATTTGAACTTGATTGTTAGTAAAGAGGAAGTGAATAGGCGTAAGAACCTGCGAAACAAGGTCGGCAAAGCTAGGATAGCTTGGGTAAGCATAAAGTAGGACGTTAACGGAAGAAACTCGATACCAGGTATGTATGGCTAATTTTGATTCTTATAAAATTGCCTATATGTGTGAAATTTGTTTGGCTTGTGTTAATTTGACAAACTGTGTGAAATTCTTGATGTTGTTGTTGGATGCTCAAATTGCTGTTGAACTATGACTGATGTAATATGGGATATAAACCGAAAGATAAATGAGAGTTGAATTTGGTAAAGAATTGTGAACAATGGCTATGATGGCATGTATGGTACCTTGTGGAAAAGAAACGAAACACTTGAGGTGTGGTAAGTTGTTGAACATAACAGTATGAACATTCTCGATTTTGGAACGCTTGTAACTTGGTTGTGATATTGGCTTGAGAAGTAATTGAGAACATGAACCAATGTGTAAGTTGCTTATTTGAACTTGTTGTAATTGTGTGTAGTACCTTATCTGCTATTTGTGGTTGTTGTGTTTAAAAACTATACGGTGGGATCAGGTTACGCGCCGCAACATGAAGAAATAAGGTGTGGGTTGGGGTGATAAGGGTGGCCGAGGTAATAAGGGTGGACGAGGTAATAAGGATGGAAAGCGATCGAAATCGCAAATGAAATTGATACAAAATCATTTGATATGAAACTGTGAAAGGAGACAGCAGGAGAGTTTGCAACCTGTGGGGCACTGATTGCCCCTTTGTTTGACTACTTGTGATTTATGTGGTTGATTTGTTGTTGTTCTACTTGTTGACCTTAAATGTGCTTCGTGTTGAGTCTTGTGTGAAATGAGTAAAAGGTGGAAAACATGGTTAGTCGGATTAATTGATCCTTGATGTAGTTTATTGGTTGTTTTGTCGTCGTTATTCTTGTCTAACGACTTGAGTTTACTTGGGACAAAGTTTGTCCGTACATACCAGTACAATTCAAGTGTACTGACGTCCCTTTTGCCGGAGACGCTACATTCGTGTTATGATTGTAGGTGGATCAGTATCAGGCACTTCAGCTCATCGTCAGTAGTATCCTTCATCTTCCACTGCCCGTTTTGGTGAGCCCCTTTCTTCCTCGGGGCCCTATGTGGTTCACTCCACTTTTGTTTAGATTTCATTTTGGTTTTGTAAGGTATAGCCGGAGCCTTGTTACCGGCAAATATTGTATTCCCCTTTTTGTATCCTAGAGGCTCTGTAGACATGTAAACTGTGGGATTCCAATCTTATATATATATTATGTTATGTCGGGCGTTGTAAAAACTGTAAAATTGTTAATTAATCACTCGTATGGTTATGTTTGTTTATTGTGAAATCATTTATGATTAGTAAGATATTTGGTTAATGAGAAACAATCAACATAGGGGTAACGCGTGGGAATGAAAGGCACCCAGGTCCGCTTGACTGGGGCAACCTGGTCAGACGCCGATCATGTCCCTCAATTTGGGGCGTGACACCTCGTATATTGAAGCAACTTCTTGCAAGGATGCTGCACAATGGTGGTTAGCCATGACGAAAGAGACGGAGTCTCTTCACAAGAATCAGACATGGGTCTTAGTGAAAAGACAAAAGGGGAAGAGGACAATTGGATGCAAATGGATTAAGAGGGAATTCCTGAAGTGGAAGATGCTAGGTTTAAGGCGATATTGGTTGCAAAAGGTTTCAGTTAGAAGGAGGGAATTGACTACAATGAAATTTTCTCTCCAACCGTGAAGCATAGCTCAATTCGCGTGCTACTAGCATTGGTTGCACAATTTGACTTAGAGATTCAACAGCTTGATGTCAAAACTGCTTTCTTACACGGTGATCAAGAAGAGACAATCTATATGGATCAGCCTGAAGGTTTCTTAGCTGAGGGAAAAGTAGATCATGTATGGCAACTAAAGAAGTCTTTGTATGGTTTTAAGCAATCCCCTAGACTGTGGTACAACAGGTTTGATGCATTCATGAATACACATGAATTCTCAAGGAGTGCATTTGATATTCATGAATTCTCAAAGAGTGCATTTGATAGTTGTGTGTATCACAAGAAGATGTCTGGTAACTCAATGATTTATTTACTGTTGTATGTTGATGATATGCTTATTGCTGCTAACAACATTACAGAGATAAATGCTTTGAAGAAACTGTTGAGTAAGGAATTTTACATGAAGGATTTAGGAGCTGCAAAGAAAATCCTTGGTATGGAGATTTCAAGAGAAGATGGTGTTGTACATATTTCTTATAAGAGGTATATTGAAAGGATTCTCGAGAGATTCAATATGCATACGTGCAAGCCTGTAAGTACACAATTAGCTCCTCATTTTAAACTTTCAGAGTTACAAATGCCTCAGTCCGAAGATGAGGTGGAGCATATGTCAAAGATTCCTTATGCCACTACAGTTGGTAGCATTATGTATACTATGGTATGCACACGTCCAGATATTGCTTAATCTGTAAGTGTGGTAAGTAGATACGCATTGGGAAGCTGTCAAGTGGATATTGAGATATCTTAAAGGATCTTCTGATGTTAGTTTGACCTTTCGAAAAAGGGGTGGAGGTATTTCAATTCTCGTTTATGTGGATTCTGACTATGCAGGAGATCTTGATAGAAGAAGATCCACAACTGGATACATCTTTACCCTTGTTGGCAGTGCAGTTAGTTGGAAGTCGACTCTGTAGTTGATTGTCGCTTTGTCTATGACAGAGGCAGAATACATGGCAGCGTTGAAGGAATCTATCTGGTTAAAAGGTTTAGTAGCGGAATTGAGCTTGGTTCAGCTGGAATCAACTCTTAGATGTGATAGTCAGAGTGCTATTCATCTAATGAAAAATCAAAGATTTCATGAGCGCACTAAAATCATTGATGTCAAATTTCATTTCCTTCGAGATGTTGTTAAAGAGGGAACTATCAAGGTCGTGAAGGTTATCACAGACGATAATGCTATAGATATGTTGACCAGGATAGTCCCGCTCGCTAAGTTTACACACTGCAAAGACTTGGCGGGGGTGTGCATCAACTGATGCAACTCCGAAGAGAACAGTTGTTAGGTGGAGGTGGTATGTTCAATCATGGTTTGATTCATCTTGTTTCTTACAACGGGATTGCCCAGTAAGCTTAGAAGTTTTGGCCAGAGTTGTTCACACTCACGCTCGAAATGCAAACCAAGGTGGAGATTAAAAATGTTGGTTTATGTTTAGTCAACAATGGCATGCTGAAAATGTGGTTTAGGTTTAGTCAACAATGGCATGCCAATTGGAAGAGTTGGTGGAAAGAGTTGGCATGAATGCTAGGAGGAAGCTTCCTCCTTTGATGTTACCCATGACATCAAGAGGAGGTAGTTTGATGTCACTAATGGCATCAAGGGGAGGTCCTTACCCCTATAAATAGATGCACTCTTTCATTTGTAGAAACCATCCCAAAAATATAATATATTGTTGTGAGTAGAGAGTTAAGAGAGAAATTCTCTTAAGTGTAATTGGGAAATCTCCCCTTCTTTTTGTAAATAATAGAAATGCAATTGTTCTCTGGTGGACGTAGGATTATTTTGACCTGAACCACGTTAAATCTTGTGTTCTTTCTTTTACGTTTCCGCTAACAATAACTTTTGTAACTATGTTATTGTTGTAGTGGAGCTTTTTGGATCTTTGTGATCCCGTGATTTTTTTACCTTCGATTTGAAGGGTTTTCCACGTTAAACTTTGGTGTTCTTTATTTTCGGGTACGCCTCTTCCTCGACATAACAATGGAATCATAGAAAGGCTCAAGACACGTTCATCTTAGCTGGTTCAGTTCTAGCCGCAACATATTTGACGATAATCGTGACTTTGTTTGAGAGGACTGGTGTGCTATATACGTTGAGACAATCTTTGTGGTGGAGATTTGGAGATGCGACCCATTGAAGGCTATGTGAAGAAGGTGGATCAAGTTTATTTTGTCAGAAAATTCAGGCTAAGGGGGAGAATTGTTAGGTGTTTGTCCAAATTTTCTTACCATAGTTGGTTTTACTATTTCAGGAAGGAAAAGACAACATATTTACCATAATTGGGTTAAATCTTTTTCTAGAAGGAAAATATAATTTCTCCATATTTGGCTAGTCCCATTTCTTGTAGGAAAAGGTTTGGAGTTCTATAAATTGAGGATCCGCCCTTCTCATTCAATAGCATACACAATGTAGCCATATGAGGTTTGCGGGTCATGTTTAGGGGGAGAACTTTACGGGACAAGTGTTAGTGTGTCACTTGTGTTTGCCTCTTCATAATGTTGTTCTCTCGATATATTGTACTCTCTTTTTACATAGTGGATTGCTCATCTCCGCCGTAGGCGTATGTCAATTGACCGAACCACGTTAAATGTTTGTGACTTTTTTGGTATATTTCTCTTTTGTTGTCTAATTTATCGTTGTTCAAGATTTGTGTTATTAGCTTTCGCATGACACCTAATTTTTTCGGTCCTAACAACAATGTGATAGTGTATTTTCAGATCTGGCCGGATTTTTCGTTCCTCTCCATTTTTAGTTTAATACAATGTATACATTGTTTTGCTTAGCCGGAAGACGCCATCTTCCAGCGAACTTTCTTTTCTTCTTTGCTATTGAGTCACATACAATGATACAAATACATTGTATTATGTGCAAATACACTCAAATTTGAGTGCATTCTTTAATTTTCAATGCAAATATATTTTATTTTCTATATTTATGTATTTTGAAGGTGATTGTTTGTGGCAGATCCCTGTATTTTTGGACATTTTGTTGTTGAATATAGCCAAATTAAATACACATTGAATACAGTGTAAAAGTAGCTACGCATGAATACAATTGACTATCACTGTTTTGTGATTTTTTATTGTTTGAATATCGTCGATTGAATGCAATGTAAAATAGTTAAGAATGAATATAGCCGAACTCAATACAATGTATCAGCCGAATTGTATAGAGCGGCATACACCCTATTTTTTGACATTTTATTGTTTGAATACAACTAAATTCAATATACTCAAATTGTATACAACAAAATATATAAGAATGAATACATTCAAATTGAATACAGTGTATATATGGAATACAACGACATACATCCCATAGCAAGCAATTAGTAGCTACGAAATATAACTTGCTAAATTTAAGCTACACCCACCAGTAAGCCCCAAACAATAGTCATTTGTGAAAGTTTCCCTAAAAGAAAACATGGATCAAACGTGCTCCAAGTAATTTCATAGTTGGCAAATTGTGTACTTCCAAGAGATGGCAATAACCCTATGGATACAATTTTCAGCTTGATTCTGAAATCGAATTATTAGTAACAATGTACCATGCCATAAAAATAAATAACTTGCAATATAATTTGACATTTCTGACTTAAAAAATCAACAAAGAGAAAGATAGTTAATTTACAAAAATTATGGCAGCTCGATACATAAAGCATCCCGCATTGACACATAATAAATGGAATGGATGCATATTTTAGAGATGTGACGTAAGCAGTCTAACCTGATCCATTTAAACCTACTACTACTAGCTAGAAGAACAAATGGACAGAGTTTGAAAACATGTCACCTGATTTAATTAAGTTATCCAACTAACAACAAACTTGGAACCAATATACTCTTCCCACCCTATTATTTTTTTAAAAGCAATCAGAAACACAACATGATCTGTTTATGAATTACAACATCATGTTACATTTTTGACACTTTGGCTATTCTTGCAAATCTTTATGATCACTTCAACTGCACTGCAGCATCCATCTCTTCTCCTCTTACAGACTTAAAATTCTCACTAATATCTCTAACTTTCTTCCTCAGATTTTCCCCATTTTTTTCACATACAACACCTCTAGTAACTTGTGCTACCTCTTCTCTACCAACCTTCCCTTCCTCGTCTTTCACTATCTCCACCGCCGCGCCAAATTCAACCATTAACCTAGCATTTTTAGGTTGATCGATATGCATTGGCATTGCTATAATAGGAACACTAAACTCTAATACTTTCCATTACAGAATTCCAACCACAATGACTTATAAATCCTCCGATACTCGAATGGTTAAGAATTCTTTGTTGTGGTACCCAACCATTCACAACCTTTCCCTTATCTCCATTTTTTTCAAGAAATCTTTAGGTAATACGCGTTCTGAGTTTAGCTTCTTCCTCCTTGTGAAACCTTACTAGCCATATGAAATTAACTTGGCTAGGTTCTAGTAATTACTTGTAATTGTTGTTGCTCAATGTTACTCAAATAAAGAGCTGGAAATGGGAATTCAATGGATAAATATTTGTGTGAATGCAAAACATGTGAAAACGCAGCTGCACCAGAAGTCAAGAGCATTACTGCTGGAACGTTATGTGAAACGGTAGCAACTTCTTCTGCCCATGGAGGTAACATATCATAGATTAATAAACCGGGTTTAATTTTTTTGTAATATTATTGAAATTCGGGTTTTGACATGTTAAATGCGATTATGAGAGTGGAGATGAGATGTGGTGGGAGGCCATTAGTTGTATGGTAAATAGGAGGAAGCTCGGGTAATTGTGGTAGATGAAGTTCAACAAGATTAATTGAAAGAGAGTAATTTTGGGGGATTTTTTGCTTGATAAGATTAAGATTTATAGGTGTAGAACAAAGGTAGATATGAAAACCCTTGTCTATAAGTTTTTTGGCTATGTTAAAGTATGGAGATATATGACCATATGCTAACCATGGAAACATTAATACCCTCAAACTAGTAGTACCTTGTAAATCCATGAAAATCTATCTTTTTCTTGGTTATAATTTTTGTGTATGATTATTTTGGGATATGGGGTACGGTTGAAATATAAGAGGGACTAAGGGAAATGAGGACAAAATGACATGAAGTGAAGAGGGACCTACTTTCTTGATAATGATATGATATGAACTTCACAGTTAGGACTCTTGCATTATTTTATGGTAAAAAATAGAGATTTTTTCACAAAAGGCATTCATTAAGACCTAATTAGCAATAAATAGAAACAATTTTCTATATTACGTGATATAAATATGTTTTATATTATTTTATGATGTATATAGTGTATTAAACGAATTGTATTCAATAATACAACATGAAATGACGTCGTACAAACAGGGATTCCTGTAAAATCATGATCTGTATTTAGGTGTATTAAGATGTATTAAGCTGTATTAAGCGGGGGAAAAGTAATGTTTCAGCGCAAATCATGGGAAGGTGTATCTGTATTTAGGTGTGTTAAGCTGTATTAAGCCGCGTCATTTCACAAAAAACAGGAGTTATATCATAAATTGGTGAGAGAAAAATATTTTGTACCATCTAATAAGGCTTAAATATAGGAAAGTATTAAATTTAAATTTTTTGCTACAAAATAAAAAAAGTTATCATATTATGTAAAATCTTAAAAAGGTATTTATATATTATAAATAGGGTACTAACCTATTTTATAGGTGGTAAAATAGTATTTTATACATATTCAAATTTGTTCATACAAGTGAAGTACACAAATAGCCATTAAAGTGGATGATTTTGAATTTTTGTCACCACTTGCGCTATAGGCAGAACTTTAATATTAATAAGAGTTTGTCCTTTGCCTGCCCCATGGGCGATACTTTTAATTTTTGACCTTGAAATTCTATCCATGAGACAAACAGTGTTTAAAAATTAAAAATTACTCCAAAAAGTTATATTTTTGCAATTTTTTGCATAAATATAAAATTTGGACTGAAGCTATTAGGTTCGATTCAACCCTACGTTATAAATATCACACGTTTGATAAATTGCAGTGTCCAAGTAAGTAACGTCACGTGGTCGGAGTGGGTTGTAAAGTTTCAATGATTTGGGGAATTGATCCCCAGCTCCCAACTAAAGCAATTTATTGTATTGCCAAGATAGCTACACCTTACAAGGAAATTCAACTTTGAATATGAAATGTCAGATTCTTGTTCACCAGCTATAAATGTCACACAGTGAAAATTAAAACTATAAACTTCAAAACTGACTAAAGTTGAAAGGATGGTTACCGAACCATGACATAGAATTGGAGAAATGTGAACAGCCAAACCACAAGAATAAAGATACATGATATCAAGAACATGCCTACTTTCGCATGCTAGGGGTAACGCCGCGTACACACTACTCTCTCCAAACTCCAGTTATGTGATTACACTAAGTGTTTGCTGATATTATGAACATAAACACACAAGATAGAAGACTATGTACACACGATCCTCCTCAAACCCCATCTGTGGTTGATACGAAGAACATGAACACATATCACTGCTTTCGACAACCTTTGGCTGGACATTGCTCGCTCTTTTTTTTTTTTTTATAACCGTGATGTCCAGACCAACTTGTGCGCATCTCGACTTATTCCACGTGATATCTGTTACCTCCCACCAGCAATAGGTACTAGGTAACTTGATCCACAAAAGCTTGAACATATAGGAAGAAATTGCTTGCTTTTCAAAGTTGAAATTTCATTTTCCTGGAGTCTCATATTTTCTTTAAGATACAAAATGGAGGAGAAGTAGTGTAATATAAACTAGGAAGACTACTAAGATTTACAAAATTTTCTAGGCTCATTTTGCATTACTTTCTTACGTCTGAGATGCACTACCACTAACTGTTAGTTGATCCAATTTTTCTGCTGACAAAATGCTCATTTTTGCATTATTGTCATCATCATTGTCTTCATTATCACAACTACCATCATCATCGTCATAGTCATCTTCGTCATCACTACTACCATCATCATCATCGTCATAGTCGTCTTCATCATTATTATTTATGTAATTGGGAATTCTGTCAACTATCAGCTCGTTGGCGCATCCTGTAAGCTGCTTAGCTTCCATCTGTTCTTCCGGCGTTTTTGCCAAGGACAAGAGAATGTTCTTTGCTTTTTGATCAGGAGATACCCCGGAAGACACCATCTCATTGAACCAAGCAACGGCACTGCCAAAATCCTTATTCCTACCATACGCGTCCATGATTGTAGTGAAGATATTTTGGTTAGCCTTGATACCATGGACCCGCATTTGTTCATATTTCTCCATCATCTTGTCGAGGTCATTAATTTTTGCATATCCCTTAATCAGTGTACCGTATGTGACAACATTGGGCTCCAATCCATCCTGCTTTATTCTTCTGAAAAATTTCTCAGCACCCTCCATATCCGGTGCATTAATATAAGCTGATAGCATTGTTGTGTATGAGCAAAGGTCGGGGCTACATCTGCAGGGAAATACGGAAAATCAAAAGTCTACTTGAGAATGGATTCCTACGTTAGAGCAAAGCATCCCTTTGACAACTTCCCAAGTAATTGAGTCGGCAAATAATCCACCACGTATTTTACTTTTCCACTTTCCTTTAATTGAGTGAGTCGGCGAATTTAATCCAAATATTGAGTCAGAGAGTTGGGTCAAGTCCAGGATTTGGGAGGAAAACAACTTATTATTATCCACCTCCATGCTTTGGGCCAATAAGCACTATACCAGACACATTTGTTAGAGCAAAAGATTAAAAAAATGCATGTTATAAAATATGTGAGAAAGAACGGAAGAAAAATATATTATTGATGTATTAAGACAATGATACACTGATTCCTATATATACACAACACATGACATCCTACTCCTAATACATATGGAATTAGGGTTATATACTTCTATTTACACAATGAAACTAGCACTCCACCTCAAGCTGGTGCATATAAATTATATGTACCGAGCTTGTTACATATATAACTAATAGGAGTACCAGTGAGGGACTTGGTAAAAATATCAGCAAGCTCATCATTTGACTTTACAAATTTTGTAGCAATATCTCCTGAGAGTATCTTTTCTCTAACAAAGTGACGGTCAATCTCGATGTGTTTTGTTCTCTCATGGAACACCGGAGTTGACGCAATATGAGGAGCAACTTGATTATCACACACAAGTCCCATCTGACTAATCTCACCAAATTTTTGCTCCGTGAGCAACTGTTTGATCCAAATTAGCTCACATGTCGCCATAGCCATCGCTCGATATTCTGCTTCTGCACTAGACCGAGCAACCACATTCTGTTTCTTGCTCTTCCAGGACACTAAATTTCCTCCTACCAAGACACAATACCCAGTCGTAGAATGTCTATCGGAAGGTGATCCTGCCCAATCAACATCTGAGTATTCAATGATCTCCTCATGGCCTCTATCCTCAAACAATAAGCCTTTGTCTGGAGCTGATTTTATATACCGAAGAATGCGGACAACTGCATCCCAATGACTATCACAGGGAGAATCCATAAACTGATTCACAATACTCACAGGAAAGGAAATGTCACGTCTAGTCACTGTGAGGTAATTTAATTTACCAACCAATCACCTATATCTTGCAGGATCGCTAAGAGGCTCCCCCTGTCTTGGCAGAAGTTTAGAATTCGGATCCATCGAAGTCTCAACAGGTCTACAACCTGTCATTCATGTTTCCTCAAGAATATCTAAGGCATACTTCCGTTGTGAGATCATAATACCCGAGCTAGACTGAGCGACCTCAATACCCAAAAAATACTTTAACCTGCCTAGATCCTTAGTTTGAAAGTGCTGAAAGAGATGTTCCTTCAACTTACTAATACCATCCCGATCATTGCCGGTAATAACAATATCATCAACATAAACAACCAGATAAATACAGAGATTTGAATCAGAATGTCGAAAAAATACAGAGTAATCAGCTTCACTACGAGTCATGCCAAACTCTTGAATAAGTGTGTTGAAGTTACCAAACCAGGCTTGAGGAGACTGCTTTAGACCATAGAGGGATCGGCGCAACCGACATACAAGGCTGCTAGACTCCCCATAAGCAACAAAACCAGGTGGTTGCCCATATAAACCTCATCCTCAAGGTCACTATGAAGAAAAGCATTCTTAATATCCAGCTGATAGAGAGGCCAATGGCGATCATCAGCAATGGATAGAAAAAGGCGGACTGATGCAATTTTAGCCACGGGAGAGAAAGTATCACTATAATCAAGCCCAGAAATCTGAGTATATCCTTTTGCAACAAGACGAGCCTTAAGTCGATCAACATGGCCATCCGGGCCGACTTTGACTGGATAAACCCAACGACAACAACAGTAGACTTACCTGCAGGAAGAGGAACAAGCTCCCAAGTGCCACTTGTATGTAAAGCAGACATCTCGTCAATCATAGCCTGTCGCCATCTAGGATGAGACAGTGCTTCACCTGTAGACTTAGGAATGGAAACAGAGGACAAAGATGACACAAATGCACAAATGTGATGATGAGAGACGATGGTAACTTAAGCCGATATAATGAGGATTAGGATTAGCTGTGGATCGTATACCTTTTCGTAGTGCAATCGGTTGATTAAGAGGAGACAAGTCCGCGGTATTAGCAGGGTCAGGTGCAGGACGTGAATCAGCTGGGCCTGATGCTGGGGGCGGACGACGATGATAAGTCAGGAGTGGTGGAGCTGTAGAAGGTTGAACTCGACTAGGTGGTGGCACTGGAGCTAGAGTTTGGTGGAACTAAGTGAGGTAGCGGCACTAAACTCGGTGGTGATACTGGAGCTATAGGTGGTGACACTGGACTAGGTGGTGGCACTGGACTCGGTGGTGATACTGGAGCTATAGGTGGTGGCACTGGAACTGGAACTGTAGGCGATGGAGCTATGGAGGAAGATGAATGGGAGATTCGGGCTAAATCTCCAAAAGAAGGAACAGGTAGCACCTCAGAAATATCTAAGTGATTAACTGGACCTGTGAAGTATGATTGGGTTTCAAAGAAGGTAAGATCAGCAGACATAAGAAATCGATGAAGGTTAGGAGAATAACATCGATATCCCTTTTGCGTTCTCGAGTAACCCAGAAATATGCACTTAAGAGCACGAGGAGCTAACTTATCTTTTCCTGGAGTAAGGTCATGAACAAAACACGTACTCCCAAAGACACGGGGTGGAAGAGAGAACAAAGGTAAGTGGGGAAACAGGACGGAGAATGGAACTTGATTTTGGATAGCTGAAGATGGCATACGATTAATAAGATAACAAGATGTAAGAACTGCATCCCCCAAAAAACGCAGCGGAACATGAGATTGTATGAGTAGGGTACGAGCGGTTTCATTAAGATGTCTATTCTTTCTTTCAGCTACCCCATTTTGTTGGGATGTGTACGGACAAGATGTTTGATGAATAATCCCATGGGAGTTCATAAATTGCTGAAACGGGGAAGACAAATACTTTAGGGCATTATCACTACGAAATGTGCGGATAGAAACCCCAAATTGATTTTGAATTTCAGTGTGGAAGGTCTAGAAAATAGAAAACAACTCAGATCGGTTTTTCATCAAAAATATCCAAGTGCACCTAGAATAGTCATCAATAAAACACACAAAGTAGCGGAATTCTAAGGTAGAGCTAACCCGACTAGGACCCCAAACATCTGAATGGACTAAAGTAAACGGTGACTCTGCTCGATTGTCAAGACGCCGCGGGAAGTGGGAGTGGGTATGCTTACCGAGTTGACACGACTCACACTCTAGAGTGGATAAGTAAGATAAGCCAGGTACCATTTTCTGAAGTTTTGACAAACTGGGATGTCCTAACCTTTTATGTAATAAATCTGGTGAATCAGTAATGGGAGAAGTTATTGGAGGAAGATCCCATGGGAGTTCATAAATTGCAAGGATAAGGTAATAAAGTCCATCTGATTCACGTCTGGTACCAATTATCCACCATGTATTGTGTTCCTGTTTAAAAGCAAGGTCATCAAGAAATAGAACAACCGATTTAAGTGATTTGGCTAAGCGACTAACGGCTATGAGATTAGAAGGACTATCAGGAACATAAAGAACTGAATCTAAAGGTAAGGAAGGAAGTGGACTAGCTTGACTTATTGCAGCTGCCATGGCTTGAGACCCATTGGCCATTGTGACTGTTGGAAGAGATTCAAAATATGAGATACTAGTGTAAAAAGATTTGTTACCAGAAATATGATCAGATGCACCTGAATCAATGACCCAAGACTCAGAAGGTGGAGACTGGGAGACACCAGTTATGCTACTATTTGTTGAAACGACGGAGGTTAACCCCGAAGATGTCTCTTTACGTGCTTTGTACTGAAGGAACTCAATATAATCCGGTAAAGAAACCATCTGGATTGGATTTATTGCATTTAATCCAACGGATTGTGAGGTAAAGGCTTAAGGTATTAATTCCATTATAATATTGTGCTGGAAAGAAGAGAAAATTGTGTGAGATCACTGTTCTGCCGGAAACATCACCGTAGCTCGCCAAAAAATCACTGTAGCTCGCCGGAAAAACTCAAAGTGGTCGGAAATCAAAAATAAAAATATGGGTAGGCTCGGAATTCAAGGACGATCCAATTGCCCTGAAAAAGTTTTATCAAAAAATGGCCGGAAGTCGCCTCACGCGCTCGTCGAAAAAATTGTTCTACCGGCGCGTGTGGGCGCGTGGCTGGTTTTCTGCCGGAGAAATTTTGTAGGGTTGGTCGCCGACGAGTGATCTACCTCGTGGTGGTGTTGGTTTTACAACGCTGATAATTAGTGACTTTTACGCAATTAGTCACTTAGGTCACTGGAAAATTGCACGGTGATTGAGTTATTTTTTTCCGGATGTCGTTGGAATGACGCACAACGATTAATTTCTCACGGTGGCTCTGATACCATGTGAGAAAGCACGGAAGAAAAATATGTTATTGATGTATTAAGACAATGATACACTGAGCCCTATATATACACAACACATGACATGTCCTACTCCTAATACATATGGGATTAGGGTTATATACTTCTATTTACACAATGAAATTAACAAAACAAATGCATGTTTTCTCATAAGTGTTTGTTAGAAAAATGTCTGTACGAGTTATTTTAGAAACGTGTTTGTTCGAAAACCGTCTGGATGAGTCATTTTAAAAACAGTGGGCACAAAATTTCAATGTTGGATGCAAGATTCATCCGAAGCCTACGCCTAAGCATCCTATGAATTTGTTGTGAGTATTGTTGGACCACAAAATAACTGAAGCAAAGCATAGGAAAATCAAGTAGACCATCTGATGATGACAAACAGTGGACAAAAGCTTTTTGAGTTAAGAAAAATAGTAGTTAAAACTTAAAAGAAGTTTCATGGAAATGTAAACAAACTGTCACCTGTCTCTTCGCATGCTTTTGAAGACAGTTCGGGCTTGTTCCACCATTCCTGAGATTGCAAATGCATCTAGCAAGATGTTGTAAGATTTCTGTGTTGGCCTGAAAAAAAGAGGTGCGCTCATATAACCCTTGTAATTAAAGGATAAGAGAACACAGTCACTGGCTTCAAAGCATCCATAGCAAGATAACGTCATCTGGGATGGAGACTGAGAACATATATGTCTCTGAACTTGAGTTACTCTAGCTAAAAAAGTAAAAACCTGGCTTAAACACATCTCTACTACAAATTTTCGTGCTTTCTAGCAGGATCTAGCTTCAGAAAATATCTTTGCAGAGAATAAAACCAATTCCATTGAAACAAGAAACCATAATTTAGATGATTATGTTTTCGTCAACCACAAATGTCAATAAGAAAGTTAATTGGTAATCTTCTTTCAGAAAAGTGCATCTTCCACTCTGGAGATAGAATGTGTTTCATCTTTCAATGTGCAACGATAATCAATTTAATTTCCTTCCAATTATTAGGACAAGGAAAACGTATAAGGTATGTTAAACATGCTTTCACTAGTTGATGAAATGGCACATTTTAAAGTAACTGATTATATGGGGTATCTTAGGTAGAGAATCATGTTTTCATGTGTCTTCTTTTTGGAATACCTCTTGTATACACGAGCTTTCCCAATCCTCATATCATACCATATTATTTCATATCATCATACTATACTATAAGCATGAAGAATTTTGGGTAGAGTTATTTTACTAAAATATCCTTCAAAAACAGAATGTGACAACCAAGCTGCTCTTCGTATTGCGTCAAATCCGGTGTTCCATGAGAGGACTAAACACATTGAGATCGACTGTCACTTTGTCAGAGAAAAGATACTTTCAGGAGATATTGTTACAAAGTTTGTAAAGTTGAATGATCAACTAACAGATATTTTTACTAAGTCTCTTACTGGTTCTCGTGTTAGTTACATGTGTAACAAGCTCGGTACATATGATGTGTATGCACCGGCTTGAAGGGGAGTGTTAGATGTGTAGTCTTGTCCCACATTGGAATAGGAGTAGAATGTCCTTGTATAGTATAACTATAAATAAGGACCTCTTCTATTGTATTGAAGACACAATAATATATCATATTTTCTCCCGTGCCTTCTCACAGATGCACCGGTTAAAAGGTGTGAGCGGTTGACTTTGGCATGTACGAAAAGAGGCAGAGGGCATCCTGGGAAGTATTGGGGCGAGGTGATCAGGCAGGACATGGCTCGACTTCAGATTTCCGAGGACATGGCTCTTGATAAGAACACGTGGAGGTCAAGCATTAGGGTGGTAGGCTAGGGGGTAGGCGAGAGTTCTTCCCTCTTTGTACCGGGTAGTCTGTTAGAGTTTCGTTAGGTTTGTTAGCGGTCTTTGTTGTATTCACATTGGTGTTTTGCATCGTTTTGTGTTATTGTCCTTTCACTTATTTGTTGTGGTTATTTTCTTTTTGGTATCTTTTATTGTTACATGTCCTTTCTCTTATTTCTGATATTATTGCCTTTCCTGTTGAGCCGAGAGTCTCCTGGAAACAACCTCTCTGCCCTTTTCGGGGTAGGGGTAAGGTCTGCGTACACTCTACTCTCCCTAGACCCCACTAATGAGATTTTATTGGGTATGTTATTGTTGTTGTTGTTGTTGTTGTTGTTTCGGTTAATATGTTTTTTAATTTATTTTTTATTATCCTTACTATATTTACTTCATAAACTGTCTCCTACTTATATCCAATAAATCATGGCGCGATTTCTTTAACTTTTCTAACTCAAACATAACTTTTTGATGATATTTATGTGATATTTTAAAAGTTTTGTATTATTGGGGTACAACGCAACGCGCGTGCTCAGAAACTAGTATTGATATAAGTATTTACCTTATCCGGGAAAAAAAGATCAAAATGAATTGAAAATGCAAAGTGCTAACTGCTCACACTCCTGTCTCCCCTCACCCAACAAGAGAAAGAAAGAAGCTGTGGGAAAGGAAAACAATGTCAGAACCCTTGGATAACCAGTGAAGTTAAGAACTAAATACCTGACACCAGCATCAAGCATTTCCTCAAAAACAGCGAGTGCCTCCTCTTCTCTTCTAGCCTTTCCATATGCACTAATGAGCAGGGCGTAGCTAACGACATCAGGTCGAAGACCAGCTCTTTGCATCTAAAATTAGGCATTTGCTTCAAATTACTAATACATGCAAATGTATGAAGCCTTTCCGTGTGCCCATGATTTTCAAAAGCAAACATGAAACAATAACTAAAATAGACAAATAATACTACAAATAATCCTGCAAATAAAGTCTCGAAAACTTAGAAGAAATTAGCAAGAATATAAGGTTTTTAAAAGACCGCTAATATCTCAGAGTTACATCAGGGAGTAATACAGAGAACTATGCTAACTTCTACGGTGAACAAACCTATAATAATAGCATAAATACATTTTTCATAGGAAGAGATATACAAGCACTTGTGGAGTTGCTCAGCATACTTAATGACCATTTCCGGAACAAATCATAACCTAATAAATAATTTGCAAGTTACCTGATCATAAATGTTCGCAACCTCCTTGTAGTTAGTCTCAAACGACATCAAACTGTTGTAAGTAACCGTATTTTGTGGTATTCCTTGCTCGGCCATCAAAGAAAACAGCTGACGAGCTTTCTCATATTTGCCAGCCTTCTTATACATATAGATCATCATGTGGAACATTTTTTGATCTGGTTTTAGAGGAGGTGCATCCATATCCATCAGAGCTTCAAAGACTTCTTGAGCTTCATTAAATTTGTCACCCTGTATTAATCCCTTCATTAGCATGGAACTTTATATAAATGAATTATTCAAATTTTTTCCTTGGATTTTTGAGTGAAGTTAAAACATCTTTTATTCCCACACAAGCACTGCATGTAGAACTACTGTTTTCTTATATATCATTGCCTGCTATTATTACCAGTGAATAATCCTTTGACATTTGCAAATAGCCAGATATGGTTCCTCTAAGAACAGAACGCTTTAAAACCACAACAAATCATAGATTGAGAGCAGAAAAAGATTCTACAGTTATCAAAGAAACGACATTCGACTACTATTTTCTCAATCTTCTTGATTTTTATTGCTAGTTAAGCATAAGGGAGCTCGGGTTTCAGTTTGGTCAATTGTTTCCTATATTCTAGTACCAAACCAGCTCAGCAGCATTCCGAAACAACACAAAGGTTTCAAAAATTACTTTTGGTTTTGAAGGCACCATTTCAGTTTGACTTGGTGTAGTAGTTTTACAACATTCTTTGTTTCTCCCCAATTAATTACATTCAGAAAATTTGTTAAACTTTAAACTAAATATGCTTCATATTAACACTATCAGGATCTAAACCTAACCGACAACTAGTTTATATTACCCAAGGAAAACACTGAAGTCAGAAGGAGATATTATAATACAGGGAAAAAAATCATATCAATAAAAAGACAATTAACAACTTAATTGGAATAAAAAAATTAAGATTTCGGGTGCTTTTGGTGTGGAACTTTATACCATTGGATAATTAGAGAACCATATAGTTTGCTACATTACCTCAACAAAGATTTTAAGAATGATTTGGTATGTAATAGCAGAAGGTTCAGGGCCTGAAGTTTGCATTCTCCGAAATATCGCTTCTGCCTTACTGTATTGACCTCCTTTTCCATATGCTTCCATAAGGGCAGTGTGAGATATCACATTTGGGGGATATCCCTTCTTATTCATGTAGCCTAAAATGCTTTCCGCTTTACTGAATTCCCCTTCCTTCCCGTAGGCAGTAATAAGCATCAGAAAGTCCATTTCATTAAAATCCCACCAATGTTGAGTTTGAAGCCATTCAAGAATCTAATGGAAACAACAGATTAGACTACAAATAATCGAGACATACATAGACAAGTACTGGCTAAAGCATGCAGAAATGGGAGACAACTGATGTAAAAACTCAAATGTCAATTAACTGATTTTAAATCTATTTAAGCCGATGAGAAAAAAAATCAACAAAGTACAATAACACAAATATCCGTGAGAAGAAAGGAAAACGAGTTTCTTTGAGAAGAAAATAAATGCTGAGAGAACAGTCCATACCTCACTGACAAGGTTCCACTTCTTAAGCTGCTTAAATCGAACCAAGCTACCAAGAACAAGGTCCTTGGAAAGAGACTGGTTCTTGGACCTCTGGATTCTCAGCACCGAAACAGCAGAACCAGTTTCTTCAATTTCATTCATCATCTTTCTCCAGTTTTTCTGATCTGCTTCATCCTCGGCGCTCTTGAAAACCTCTACTTTCTTCCTCTTCTGCATGAATTTTCTCGGCGCCAGCATGCCTTGACACACCACTTCTGCTCTTTTACATATTTTAACATTTGTATCCAATAAATTCCCACCACTATTTGATTTACTGCATGAGAAATGAGGGTTTTGCTAAGCACAAGTTCACAACACAGAATTCAATCAAATCCAGAATTTAAGAATGAACTGCCACGAGACAAACCTTTTAACACTATACTGTCAGACATGGAGTTGCTAAATGGTAACAAGTCATATATTTACCAAAATAGCAGAAACTGGAAAACTGCTACATTTCTGTACTGTTTTCCTACTCAAGACGAATCTAGGATTTGAAAATTATGGGTTTGGTATTCTAGGACAGCAACCTCAAGTGCTAATAACTGGGTCCGAAATTTAATATTTGTACATATAGAGTGGATTTCATAACACATATACGGTGGCTGAGCCAAAGCTACTGGATTTGGCCAAACTCATATTACACTCTACATCCTGCCCTGCCTACTCTAGTTACATATTTTTACCATCACTCTTTTTGTGGTGTTGTTTGGCAGTAAAAATAAAGCTAACAATTAAAAGAATCATCAGATATAAGATTCAAGAACCAGTTAAAACAGCTATTTTTATTCAATAAAGCCATAACTTGGCATTCACTTTGTCCGGGTATTTCGAGGCAGGCAAATTTTGGACAAGGAATTTTGTTAAACACCACACTGTAAGCAGATAAAATTATGAAAAATTCACATTATTTACTCCAAAAATGTTCAAGATAAGATTTTGGCTTATTTAACATTTCTCAACTATTTTATATCAATCCAATTCTAAACAGCAAATAAGACTCAGAACATAGCGTAAAACAGTTCTTAAATAAGAAAATTCCCAAATTGGTGAACCATTAAATACCCTTCTGACATAAAAGATGTAATCTTTGTACAATATCAAGCACAAAATATAGTTCTTTAAGCAAAAGATTAAAAGAAAAAAGACAGTGAGAAAACCTCCAGAGGGAAGAAGAGGGAGCTGAAATGAATGGTTTGAGGAAAATCATCATTGTTTGAGGCATTTCCTTCCACTTTCTATAATTGGTTCTACTTCTAGCTCACTGCAATCCTCATGGAGTTGAAGATTTGAATAATCTTTTAAGATATTTCTTCCTTTTGTCTTACCATTTTCTCTTTTTTATTTTTTCTTTTCTTTTATATTACAGTAAATATATGTTATTTTAAGGTCTTATCTGTTGGGCTTTTTCATGGACCTCTCCTGTATATTCAGCCCGTTGAGGAGCCATTTTGGGCCATTAATAATAGAGAAATTTACCCGAAATGCAAGGGTTTGAAGAGTTATTTATAAGAGTTACAACTATTTAAAAATAATTACATTATATACAACTAATATAATCTTTTAATCTCTTAATTAGATTATATACTATTTTTATCTTCCTTAAACATCTCATTTTACAACGTAAAACTAGGGATTGGTGGAGAATGCATATAAATTTATTCTTTGGCTCTCCATCTCCTTTTTATTATAACATCGAATTATTTTTTATTGAATGATTTTTCTTTACTACCATATTTATGTATAGTATTATACATAGATATACTATATTATATATACATAGATATAGTATACTAATAATATATAAATATATACTATAACTATAGTATATTAATAATATATATTTGGTATATGAATATATAAATATAAAGAATAAATGTTAGTATATATTAGTGCTAATATAAATGATATATATTATGTATACTACACATGTAAATGTAAATATATTATATGATATATCACTTCAAATGGTGAGGTTCACGGCGGCTTTGGTTTTGGGGTTAGGAACGGAGGAGGCACTTCACTGCTTGATTTCGCTAGGGCTTCTGAGCTCCTAATTGCGAACTCGACATTTCAGAAGAGGGAAGAGCATTTGGTCACCTTCAAAAGTTCGGCGGCGAGGACCCGGATTGATTACCTCATTCTCAGAAGGAGCGATAGAGGCTTATGCAAGGACTGCAAGGTTATTCCGGGGGAGTCCCTTTCGACTCTTCATAGACTCCTAGTGATGGATGTCTGCCTCTGGGTGAAGAGGAAGAGGAGGAGTGCTCGGGGGCGACCGCGAATTAGATGGGGTGCTCTAACTAAGGAGAAAGCCCAGGAGTTAGAGAGGAGGTTAGTTGATGGTGGAGCTTGGAGAAGTTCTGGGGAAGCGGACGCAATGTGGTCGGAGACGGCGAACTTAGTTAGGGAGGTAGCACGGGATGTGCTCGGGGTAGCCAAGGGCTATTCAGGCAGACATCAGGGTGACTGGTGGTGGAACGATGTAGTCCAAGAAAAAGTGGAGGTAAAGAAGGCGGCGTTTGCTAAGTTGGCAGGGAGCACTAACGAGGATGAAAGGAGAGTGAACAGGGAGACCTACAAGGTGGCGAGGAAGGAAGCAAAGCTGGCGGTTACGGAAGCTAAAAACGCGGCGTTTGGTCGCATGTACGAGGAATTAGGGGAGAGAGGCGGGGACAGGAAGTTATTCCAGTTAGCTAAAGTAAGGGAGAGGAAGGCGCGGGATCTAGACCAAGTTCGGTGCATCAAGGACGAGGATGGTAGAGTTTTGATGGGTGAGTCTCAGGTCAAGCAGAGGTGGCAGACGTACTTTCGAGATCTTCTTAACGAGGAGGGGGATCGAAACATAGAGCTTGGGGAGCTGGGGCATTCAGAGAACCATAGAGACCTTGGGTACTGCAGGCGCATTAGGGTGGATGAGGTCGTAGGGGCTTTGCGAAGGATGAGTAGGGGCGGAGCGACCGGGCCTGACGAGATCCCAGTAGAGTTCTGGAAATGCATGGGTAGGTCAGAAGTGGAGTGCCTCTCTAGGTTGTTCAATGCGATCTACAGGACTAAAAGGATGCCGGAGGAGTGGAGGTGGAGTACGGTGGTGCCCTTATACAAAAACAAAGGGGATATCCAGTGTTGCAATAACTATAGGGGTATCAAATTAATAAGTCACACCATGAAGGTATAGGAGCGGGTGATTGAGGCGAGGGTGAGGGAGATGACGTCTATATCGGTGAACCAGTTTGGTTTCATGCCGGGTCGCTCCACTACAGAAGCTATCCACCTTGTCAGGAGATTGGTGGAACAGTTCAGGGATAAGAAAAAGGACTTGCACATGGTGTTTATCGACTTGGAGAAGGTGTATGACAAGGTCCCAAGGGAGGTGCTATGGAGGTGCCTGGAGGCGAAGAGCGTGCCGGAAGCCTACATCAGAGTAATCAAGGACATGTACGATGGAGCTAAGACTAGGGTTAGGACGGTGGGCGGTGACTCAGACCATTTCCCGGTGGATATGGGGGCTCCATCAAGGATCGGCGCTTAGCCCTCTCTTGTTTGCCTTGGTGATGGATGCTATAACCGACATATTCAGGGGGATGTGCCTTGGTGCATGCTATTTGCTGATGACATAGTATTGATAGACGAGACGAGGGTCGGTGTGAATGAGAGGCTAGAAGTATGGAGACAGACTCTCGAGTCTAAGGGTTTCAAAATAAGCAGATCTAAGACTGAATACCTGGAATGCAAGTTTAGCGCCGAGCCGAGCGAAGTAGGCAGGGACGTGAAGATTGGATCTCAGGTCATCGCCAAGAGGGACAGTTTCAGATATATTGGGTCGGTGATTCAGGGGGACGGAGAGATAGACGGGGATGTCACTCGTCGTATAAGAGCGGGATGGTCAAAGTGGAGGCTTGCATCAGGAGTCCTGTGTGATAAGAAAGTGCCACAGAAACTTAAGGGGAAGTTTTATAGAGCTGTGGTTAGACCTGCCATGTTGTATGGGGCGGAGTGCTGGCCGGTGAAGAACTCTCATGTTCAGAGAATGAAGGTTGCGGAGATGAGGATGCTCGGGTGGATGTGTGGACTCACCAGGTTAGATAAGATTAAGAATGAAGTTATTCGAGAGAAGGTGGGGGTGGCCCCGGTGGATGAGAAGATGCGTGAAGCGAGGCTCGGGTGGTTCGGGCATGTGCGGAGGAGAAGTCATGATGCCCCGGTGAGAAGTTGTGAACGACTGGCGGTGGTCGGCGTGAGGAGAGGCAAAGGGAGGCCTAAGAGGTATTGGGGAGAGGTGATTAGGCATGACATGGCTAGGATGCATATTTCCGAGGACATGACCCTTGATAGAAAAGTCTGGAGGTCTAGTATCAGGGTTGTAGGATAGGGGCCCCTAGAATTTTTGTACTCCTTTCCCGGGGTTGGGTGAGGCTTGTCAGGGCGACTCATAGATGATTCGTGCATTGGATTGTGTCCCCCTTATGGTAGTTATTTATGGTAGTTACTGTTTGATATTATTGCATGTCATTTTATGTATAATTCTTATGTTTAGATAACTATTTATGCGATTTCTGCCGGAATTACTAATGCTCTTTTGTTTTTGTTTTTGTTGTTGCTCTCCCTTTCCTTTTCTAAGCCGAGGGTCGATTGGAAACAGCCTCTCTACCCTTTGGGTAGGGGTAAGGCTTGTCTACATATTACCCTCCCCAGACCCCACCTTGTGGGACTATACTGGGTAGTTGTTGTTGTTGTTGTTATATATCACTTCAAATGTAAAAGATATATTGATCACATATATTAAGTATATTACATGTATATAATATTAATAATATGAATTAGATATTACTCAAAATATAAAAAGGTATATAAATGTTGTGTTTATATGTATGTATATTTAAGGTAATATTGACTCATAGCTAAGGTACTTACAAAGAAAAAAAAATTAAAGAAATATTTTTTATTTTTTTTTGTTGAAAATGTGAGTTTGGTCAAAGCTAGTATGCCATTTATATCACACTTTTGTATTAAACGACCGAAAGTTATACGTTTAAGAATATAAAAAATGAAAAGAAAAATATAGCCTATCAATCGAAGGAGAATGCCATATTGGAATCGAATTGTGTATAAGTGGAATTATAGCTTGAAAAGGTAACGAAGGAAAAAGAGATTTTCTAGGAAATAATTGATTGCATGTTATATTAATTTCCTTCCCGTTTTCCTAAACAAAGATAATCCCTTATTTTTAGGTATTTGTTTTTAGTTGGAGATTGCATTATTAAGGGATACTTTCAGAAGCAGTTTACTAATATATAGGAAATCTACCGTATTTGAGGGTATAACTTTTATACCTTTATCATGTTTATGTTGTAAAATATGTTATTTAACTTATAGTTGTAGATTATGAAATATTTTTTGATTTCAACTGTATTTATGAAAATTTCCCTTAATAATAGCAGCGAAAATGACATTGCCACTTCCAAAATAATGGTAAAAGAAAAAATACTTATATATATATATATATATATATATATATATATATATATATATATATATATATATATATATATATACACTTTCTCGGTTACCAAATATAAATAATTTCTGGTGCGGATTAAAAGTTAAAAAGCCCATAATACTATTACCGAGAGCCATCGTCAAAAGTGAGCGAAGACATTTGGAATAGTTACACAAATAGCCGGTCAAATTTGTTGTTTAAATTTTCTAGCCGGTATCCATAATTACACATTGATTAGACATAGTTGTTCCCATATTATACGTGAATTATATATCTTATACATCTTGCGGCTATTTTTTGTGTATATGTAAGAGATCAGATGGACTGTTATTTTGATTAATTCTTCAAGTCATTTCTGTCACGACCCAAACTCGGTCGTGATGCCGCCCAACCCTAAAGCTAGGCAAGCCACACCAACAATTGTTTCCAATTAGAAAACCAGTCCCGAGAAGGACCAACTCAAGAAGAATATATGAGTTAATAGATACTCCAATAATAATAGTATGAATAAATGCTGAGAAGTGTGAATAACGAAATAACACTCCTAAAAGATCTGGGGTCACGAGTCTAGAGCCTCTAAACAAAACTGAATAGGCATAGAAATACTGAATGAAATACTCAAGTCTGAAACATATAGTAATAACTGAATGGAAAGAGAAGCTAGGTTCTACGAACGCCGGCAGCTACCTCAGCAACTCGAAATAACTCTGATATAAGCTGGAGTGCTCGTCTAACCCTCCTGTGTACCTGAATCTGCACATAAAAGTGTAAGGAGTAGGGGTGAGTACTAAGTATTCAGTGAGTAAAAAGTATATAATAATAGCTGAAAGCAGGAAATCCACAGAATACCACAAAGCAAAGCTAAACTACAGTCCGGTACCTACCACGAACTAACAACAACAACAAATCACAACTAGCACGGATAATCTACAGATAAAATGCAATGCAATGCACATGACCGCTACGGCATGTAGCCCGATCCGTTTAACGTCGACGGCGCTCACTGGGGTGTGTACAGACTCCGGAGAGGCTCCTTCATCCCAAGCGCAATATCATATCATCTGTTGCGGCGTGCAGCCCGATCCTTGTATCATCTGCTGCATCGTGTAGCCCGATCCATCCTCAGTCCACAACATGCATATGAGTCGCACAATAGTTCATTAATGATGAAAATTCTTAAATTTTATTTAATTTTCCAAGAACAGGTGACTTAGCATTTCATAATAGTGATTTCAAACCGGGACTGAGATTAGTGATTAAGCAAACCAATCTATCACATATATACTTATCCCCTAGGGATACTACATGTCGACACAAGGCCCCAAACATAGCTTACAATCTACAAATATGTCTAACATAGTGTGTGTTTCAACTGCATATAACATATTATTCATATCAGGGATGGACCAAGTCTCAATCCCCAGTCATAATCATCCCGCACCTGCCATGGGGTGCGAGCCACGCCCTACCAGCGTCACAATGTGCTAAGCCGGGGTTTCGAACCCTCAGGCTACCATATACACTAACTACTCACCTCTAGCCGGCCGTGGACTCGTCCGCGATACCTTTTCCCTTTAAAATTTCTGCCTCGTGCATCGAATCTAGTCAAAATCACAATAATAACATAAATATGGGTCAAAAAAACATAACCCAATCTAATTTACTTGAAATACGCAATAATGCACCAAGTTAGTGAAACCCGGGCCTCGGGCCCGCTTTTCGAAAAATTTCAAAAATCATACCAACGGATTCCTCGTCTCTCCACTAGTCCGCGTATATAGAATATATTGAAATCGGAGTTTGAATGACCTTTCAAAACCCAAAAGATCGTTTTCATGATTTAGGCCCTAGTTCTTCACAAATTCTACCCAATTTCAGGAATTTTGGTGTTTATTCTAGCATAAAATCATGTTTTTGAGTCAAGAAACTTACCTCCAGCGATTACCCATTGATTTCTCTCTTGAACATCGCCTCAGAAGCTTCTTCCCGTTCCAAAATTGGAAGAAAACTCGACATGCTCATTATAGATATACTGTTCACGCATTTTACTCCATCCAATGGATTCCTTGTGAAATTCTAATGAATTTAGGCTTTTGAATCACTCAATTTGACCTTATAATGAAGGAGATATGTAGGTTTTAAGATTTGCAAAGTTTACGCCGTCAGGGGCAGTTTCGTCATTATCCTAAAAATCTGGGCAACCATAGTAAAATGGCCATAAAATCCTCATACGATGTCCAAATTCGATGATCCTTTTTGCTACGGGTCCGTAATTAGGATACGGATCTAATGCTTCATTCAAAACAGTAATTAGAGCTCATTTGTTCAATATTATATTATTTATGCTTGAAGAAACGATGTTGAAGCATAAGAAAAACGAGCACAACGCAACCCAAACCTATTCGAAACTCACCTGAGCTCCTCGGGACCGCGTACGAACATATTAACATGTCACATATGATCATGAAAACTTAGTTTCACTCTCAAATCACCAAAATTAACATCAAAACACCAAATTTACATCGGATTCAAGCCTAAGTTCTTCTAAGACTTTCGAAACACGCATTTGATCCAAACCCAACCAAATAACCTCCGAATAATCTGAAATTTTGCACACACATCACAAATCACATATCGAATCTACAGAAACTCTCGGAACTCCATTCCGATCCTTGGAATCTCATCTATCAATCGGAATTTGCCAAAATCCAACCTTAGCCAATTCAAGCCTAATTCTACACCGGACTTCCAAATTCAATTCCGGTTGCTCTCCTAAGTCATAAATCATTCCCGAAAACTAGTCGAATCATCAGAAATCCATTCCGAGTCTTCTAACCTATAAGTCAACATTCGATTGACTTTTCCAAACTATCCTTCTTATAAAGAGACCAATTGCTTTATTTCTAACCAAATTCTATCTGAATTACTTCAAATTGTCCAAACACATATAATGAAACATATAGAAGCATAAAACGAGGAAAACATGACAGTAACTCCAGTAACGACAGGTCGGGTTGTCACATCCTCCCCAACTTAAACAAACGTTTGTCCTCGAGCGTATCGAGAGTTGCCCTAGAAGCCAACCAGTAGCTGAATGATCTTACCAACCATATACCCGGGGTGATCCCTCATCACCCTATCTCGCATAGCACCAATAACACAATATAGCCAAACTTTCACAATTCATTTAATCTATAAACCAAACCATACAATCACGTCGCACTTTCCGAAAAGCATACACCATATCAGAAATTCACATCTGAACTCAGAGTAAGCCCGAACCAGCTGTAATACCTATACTTGCACCCTCAGGTGAAAACATATGATATATCGCCTAAACCAAACACTTGGAATCATAACTAGGACGACAAAGTTAGTGATAATGTGGATAACAATTAGGATAAAAGTAGGAAGCACTGAAAAAGAAGTACAAGAGAAAATGATTCACAAGCAACATCTAAACTAATTTGTAGCCCTTTGTCTAATCTAAAAAAGTATTTACGTAATAAAATTTATAAACAGTGGAATCAAGGTAAGTTTTGCAGAACATTCAGAAGTCAAGAGAAGCTCAAGGAGCCGTGCCTGGTAGTTGAGTATTTACAATACCAACGGGCACATGCTTAATATTGTTTCCATAGGCCGGACGAAATAAACTTCTTACATACAATGTAAATTAACTAATATTCATTCACATACAGTATAAATTACCAGAATGAAATTAATTGTCACCTTTCTGGTACAGAAACAAAAGGAACTTTCTTATGCCAAGCCCATTTAATATTCAGCCCCCAAATTTTAAAGTAGAAAGTACTTTTCTTTGAAATGTAAAGTTTACACAAAAGTATCTAAAGAAATTTGAAGTTAATAGGCTTTAAGGGAATCATAATTTTCATAGCTGATAAGGAAACCATAAAGAAAAATAACTAAACTAACTACTAAGGTGACAATATGACTAATCCACTCTTGCTTCATGCCTTCTATAGGTGTTTTTAAATTTGTACAAAAATTCATGAAAAAATTACTCCAGTTCACAAAAATATAAAAGTTTGCATAGTTGAAGGCAATCTTAAATTATTCGAAAATAACAAAAAAGAGAAAGGCAGGAAATTCTTACCAAATAGTTAGTTGTTTTAGGCATATTATCGAACAAATTGAATTTATTAGCCTGCATAGTTTAAATTTCATGGTCCTGAGCAAAGAATGAAGATAACCGATGAATAAAGTAAAAGAAGAGTAAACAGTAAAAATATTTAGATAGAAAGTGTGACTAACTATAAATAATCGAGATTTACAAATATTGAGCCCCATGAAAGTACTTGTACAAATAAACCGACATTGTCAATAACTAAATCTTTGCAACTGTAGCAAAGATTAAGACCCAAATCTTTCAACATAAAGCTTAATATTACAAAATTTTGCTTAAATATTTCAATTTACAGATAGTAATTAGTGCCTAAAAAATTACTGACATGCACGTAAAAAATCTAACAAAAAATTAAGCGGAAGAGTAAGAAAACTAAAATTAAAGAAAAAATGTAAAAACTTTCAAAGGCATTCCAAATTCATGGGCAGAAATCGGTGCAAGAAAGGAAAAAGCTTACCAAGTGTAAGGAATGAAACTTAGAAACCACAAATAGGAAAATGATACCCAGAAGCGATGGACAATTACAGGAGATACAGAGGAGCGCAAGAGATATCAAAAGAAAACTTGTGAAATACAGGAATATTTGAGGAAAAAGAAAATCGAGGTGGTACCTCAAGACATTTAGTATACATGTGTCACTATGAGAATGAACATAGAGGGAACACCTATATTACTCATAAAGCAGATTGAATTGACGACAATACCCTTCATGTACGACAAACTTACAGAAGTACCCTTGATGGTACCAACGAACCTTCACTTATTATATAAGCTACTTACATAATTTTTCGACCAAGGGGGTTCAATTAACTCCCCTTGCACCCCTTTGCCTAGTGAGAATAAAATCTTAAAAATTTGGTGTAAACTCAGTACTGCGGCAAGAACAAAATAGAAGTGGAGTTGATACATTCCTAAAAGTGCAGCAAAAAACTGTAATTACATCTCTATATTTAAGTACCTTCTCCAACAATGGTATGATGATAGAACATACTGCCTTGATAGAGTCGCAAAAACTCAAATGGTTCTGCTAAGATATGTATTGGAAGAATAGATTTCATATATAAGAAGAATAAATGTCATAAAAAGTATTTAACTTGGAAAGGTTAGCATATATTGCTAATATAGCATGTTGCTTTAACATTCCATATACCTATTGTTGTCCTAAAGATTTAAAGATAACATATTTTTGTCTTTAATTCTGTATGAAGCCAAAAGATGAAAAGAAGATATCAAATTTTCACTAATCTACACGATAAAATCTGCAATAGAGAAAGCAACTTCAATTCCATAAATAACAATTAAGTTAAGAAAATAGTGTTAGTTCTTTTGATAAGTAATACATGTTAAATTTTAAGAGACTTTCCTATTGATTCATACACGAGCAATGCTGCTTTTTGGTGACTCTCCTCATGGTAAGAGCTTACCCACACAAGGTATTTGCACCAAACCGATAGTTGCATGACGATGTGTTTGCACATTCACTTAACCATGACCTAGAGGTATTCCTACTATTTTCATCACCTATCTATTATTTATGTGTTTTATCTATCATAGAAATGAAAAACTCAAATCTTAGACTTACCACACTATAGGGGTTGAGAATCCGAGAGGGATAATAGATCCTAAAAGTATGAGAGAAAAATCAACCATGCAACACGATTACAATTCAAATTATTAAACGAAGAAGCAAACATTGAAAGATAGATTAACAAATCGAACAGAAAATCCACAAAAGGGAAACAAAAAAAAAAGAAAAAAAAAAGAATAAAACAAGCTCATATGAAAGGGGTCAACTGGCACTTCGTGACCTTCTTTTTTCACATTTATCTTCGACGTCAAATCTGATATTTTTCAAGTTCACAATAGAGTATGTGCAAACAGCTTTTGGGAGTTTCTTAACCGAGAGACGGAGGGATGGAGAGTTGAGTTGGTGAGACAGATTTGATGTGTTGAAAACTCATAGAAGAAAGAGAGAGATTTACCAAATAGGGCTCAAACTTGACTTAATTACTCGAAACTTAAGGATCAACTACAGTAATAAACAAACAAAGCCAAAAGAAAATGCACATGAATAATAGAGAAATGACTTGGTTTATTTAATATGGTCAGATGACGTTAACTCTTTTTAAGCGTCGAGTACAACCATTTGAAGCTAGACATTTTAAGTTATTATCAGTTTACCCTTGGCCGTACTCTGCTTACTTAGCTTCATAGTTCATACCACCTAAAAATTTCTATGGTATAAACAAAATTAGATAATTGAACTTACCCACAACGTTAAGTGCTCAATGGACCAAACAGAAAATGCATACCTACAAAGTCCAATAATAATCAACCTTCAAAAGATTACTTATAGAAACACAAAAATCTAGAAACTATAGAAAAATCACGGAATAACTCTAATTCAGTGCAATTCAAATCAATTCACAGATAGAGAAAAGAAATTATCACCTCCACATTATTCCAAAATAAGCAAAAGAAAATTCAAACTTCTCACATGCCGCAACATTAAACAATTGTTGTAGAATTCATATGCCGTAACATGCAGTGAAAGAACAAGGTTTATTTTTCTGTACAACAGACGATAGCACATAAGACATAGAACGCAAAGCCAAAGAATAATATGAGGTCAGAGACTAAATCTGAAATGTCAAAATCACGCAAATTGACATCCATTAACATTACAGAGAGGATTAATGGTCATATTTTACTGTATTTGAAGAAGATGACCACACAATTTCATATTCAAACCTTGAAATTTCTAGAAAAAATTAAAAAAGGAAGAAAATCAATTACCTTTAATCACATGCATCAAAATCTTAGAAGTTGTGCAAAATTCCCTCCATATGGTCTAAGAGGAAAAGCACTCAAATCTGAAACCAACAGAAAAAATAAAATCACAGATCACTTGCAACACATAAATACAATCGGGACATGGGAACAAAAACAATGGCTGCGTAAGAAGAAGGCGAGAGGGAGAGATGAACAGCAAATATGGCAAAATCAGTCGAGGCTTGTGAAAATCGGTGGGACTGTAGACGGTAGTGTAATCCAGCTATATCCGACAAAATGTTCCAATGGAAGGGTTGAAGTGAAGTACAAAAATGCCCATAAAAAGTAATATTATTGCAAAAGTGCCCTTCGTCGTACCAGGTTACTTTCACTTATTATATAGTTTAATATATATGGTATAATTTTATTGAGTTATAATATTATATATATCTGGTATAATATTTTCTTTTGAGAAATAATATGTATGATCATGGTACTAAGGTATAACATTATATATAACTAGTATATTGATACTTCGGGAAATACTATGTATATTAATTTAATAACATACCTTTGATATTTTTATAAGAAAGTACATCCTAATATAATAATGATATAAAATTACTTCGTTGATAATATATAAATACCTCAAATATACATTATATTTTTCATTAAGTATATGTATTTATTTTTCAAAATAAAAAGGCTAGAGTTTATATAGCATAAAAAAGTACATGTACGTTCTTTTCTAATAAAAAATTCATGTATGAAAAGTAGAAATTGTACTATAGACTGAATTAGTTTCCAACAATAAAAAAAATAGGAAAAGCTATTACCATTTAAATATGTTAGGGATTGGTTTCAATATAGAAAAAAATGTTAGAAGTATTAGGAATATTTTTATTAAGGAAATAAAATTATTAGGCGCGTGATTATAGGTACATGATTTAAAGATATCTGCTAGAAATATAATTATTTAATTGCCATATATATAAATAGCTAATGCTGCTATGTTATGAAAATTTTCCTTAAATTTGGCCTATTTATGTTTTTTGCTCTTTATTTTTCTATTTTGATCCAAAATAAATGTTCATTTATATAATCAAGAAAGAATTCAATTAATTTTTACAAGATTACCCTTATGTACATATCTCTAAAAAGTTTTCTTACTCCTCACATTGAATATTTAATTAAGGGTAATTTAATCATACTATGTATTTTTATGTAGAATTAATATTTTCTTAATGGGTATGTCAAAAACAAATTGATCTCTTATTGCGAACAGGAAGGAGTACCATTTTTCTTATTCCCATTCACTTTTTTTATGTCACGTAGATTCTTAAATTGCTTAATTAATTAACTGAGATTAATATCCACAAAGGCTTAAATCTTAAATTATTTTTTTCTCGTCTAAATCTTAAACTGTTGACGATCCTGTTTTTCTGATCAATGGACATTATTGAAGTGCCTTTTGAAAATCAATCGATTGCCGGCTTTTCGTTACAAGCACCTTCTGTTGTAATCCAAAAGGGAAAAAAAAAAGTGATGAAAGTATCAAAGCCAAAAGCAAAAACTTTGAGAGATTGTGATAAAGACATCCTCGAAAAATGTCAAGCATGATTAAATTTGAGGAATGTTGAGCAAAATTTACCATTTCGACATAAAGAAGCGCAGTGCTCAGATGCATGATGTAATTTCAATTTTCATATCATATGACCAATATAATGCATAACATATTAACATTGACAAAAATAATCAACCGATTGATGCCAAATGAGAACAAATTGTCTCAAGAAACACACACCTTATAGCATAGTTCTCGTTACACACAGTAGCTATTAAACTGAAAGGTGCTCTTAAGCACAACAATTTGCAGATGTTACCAGTCGGCCGCGCCTAACCGGGCAGACTTGCACAGCTGCACCATTGTACTATATAACCTACATAGTAACCTTGTTCTGTCTTCTTGATCACTTAGAAATGCTATAAATACTGCATACAGATGACTATACACATCAGCTGACGCTTGATCATTCATTGAGGAACCTTGTGGTTTCCACAATTTTTCACTAAGCAGTCAAGCACATGATGTGTTAGCCAATTCCATATGGCACTCACATACTGTGTCTGTACATATACAGTACGGAACTAAAAGAGTTACATACGGGAGATCAATAAGGGGACAGCAACAGGAGTGTCTTCACCCATGACTGGCTGGAACAGATCCAATTCTCCATACCGCTCCAGAACACGCATCCTGCAGTCCTCAGCAGCCATTAGACCTGTTGAATATGCGCCATGCACAGAACCTGGGTAATCCATACTCGTCGCTTCCCCAGCAAAAAATAAGTTATCCACTGGAATTCTCAGCCTTTCATAGAACTCATGGGGCTTCCCTACTGTATCGTAGCTGTATGATCCAAGTGAGTTTACATCTGTACCCCAATGAGAAACAAGATATTGAATCTGCATGCAAGACCAGTGAGAAAAAGATGGTTAGCTACAAGAACATCACAATATAATATGAAAGCCATATTTGCTTTCTATAGTAGTTCTCTATCACAATCTAATATGAAAGCATGATGCAGACCATCTTTGCTTTTTATAGTAGTTCTCTTTTCCCCAGTAACAAACCCATTGAACTAACAGAATCTCAAGCTAGTCAAACTCATCTTTTGAACAGCTCCCAACTGATCTCCAGAATTCAGATTGAAATCAGCAGAACGCTCAAAGATAAGCAGGACAAACCAACTCTATTAGGTTTTCGGTGATGAAAGAAACCTTGATAAATATTACACTACTATGTGATTAAGAGAATCATGATAAACAAAATCTTGAAAACTAGAAAATTACAGTCATGTGGCAACTCTTCAAAGACAACTATCATCTACAACCATATTAATACCATTACCAGATGTTCATATATGTCACAAGCTTGATTAAGAAAACCGAAGGGAAAGATGCATTAAGTTACAGAATGATGCTGCCCAACAAATCTGGGAAGGCAATTCTCGGAAACATGTAAAAGTGAAACCTAAAAATAAGCACTGGAGCAAGAAGAAGAGTAAGATTACCGGAGTAGACGAATTAGGAAGAATCCTCTGAAGTTGCTTAAAAGCAAAATTAGCAGCATCCTCATCTGAAAGTTTCTCAATGTCACGGGCCAGCTGCCCTGCAGGCATATAAACCAGGACAGGATGGCCAGTGGCCTTGTGAAGATTCAAGAAGTAACTACATTCATATGAGCTCTCTGCAACTATCCCCAAGAACTCGACATTAGGCCAAAACACCTTCTTAAAGTGCAGAATAATCTTGTTCTCAATCCCTACACCTAGTTCATTGATTGCAGCCTCCTTCCATTCAGGTAATCTGGGTTCAAACTTAATCCTTTTCGATTTTAAAACACCAAGAGGAACAGCAATAACGGCAGCATCAGCTACAAAAGTTCTCCCATCCTCAACAGTCACTTTCACTCCATTATAACGTCTTACTACTTGTGTAACCCTGAGAAAGATTCAGAAAACAGCAAATTAATCGTTCAGACTGTTTTCTTTCCTTTTTTGGGTGTTTGAGACGAGGAGAGAGGAGGTGCAGGAAGCAGACATGTCAAGAAGTAGGTTTCTCTTACCTGTGACCTAAGCGTATGTCAAGCCCTTTTGCTAGTGTATTGATGACAGGACAATATCCTCGGACCATAAGACCATGCCCACCGGGAAGCAATTCTTCCTGTACATCACAAAAGTGAATATGTAAGACATAATTGAATAATGTTTGCAAGGACTGGAAACTGTACACAGTTATTTAACCTTACTCTTTAATATCTACTGACACAAGCATAAAAATACAATTACATCCATCACACAAATAGGAGCATGTTTATCTTCCAGAACCTCAGACATCTTACAATACAGTTACTTTGACACACGAACAGGTTACAAGATCTAAGCTTTGCTTAGAATCTTAGAATTAGGAGGATTCATTCTAATACATGGGATTTCAATTTTTAACCCGTTAATTACAAAACTAAATCACCAAGTACTTGCATGGAGGAATGCTTCAGTTATATTTTAGAACAAATGGTCGAATTTCTCACAACAATAGAATACAAACTAGAACCTGGAGATAAAAGAGAAGTTGTTGGTCCTACATTAAAGATAACTCTCGACCAGACGCCCACTATCTGTATGATTTCATTATGTATCAGTCTCCTCCTCACAGACACAGGTGGATGTAGTGGATCTAGCAAAGGAAACAGTTAGCAGTAAAATTTAGGATGGTTATATCCTGCTCGCCTAAAATCAAAATCCAATTTCTATCCTATATCACCATCAAGGTGATGCTTTCTTCATCCACAGTATCATTTCTAATGAGCTAAGCAAACTGATGTCACAGAACCCACATGCAAACAAGGATAGAAATCCCACCCTCTTTCTGCACGAACTATTTTACTACAATGAGAGGATTTTTTTTATATGGTGAATGAGAACATTTGTATATATTAACCTAGGTATCCAGTACTCTCTGCAAGAAATAGGTCAGTTAGGTATAGGCATTCTCCCAAGAAGTTCGTTCTTCTAAAGGAGGCAAAGAAATCTACCTGGTCCCAACACTTGAGTGAGATGGTATCAGCATCAGCAGCAAACCAGCCTTCCATTCTGCAAAGGTACCATTGCAACACCTTATGAGCAATGCCGTCAAGCCTGTAGCAAGAATTTCACTTAGCACAAGTGGTGTTTTTCTTTTTCCTTTTCAGTTGGTTTGCGTGGGGTGGGGTGGAGATGGGGGGTGGGTGGGGTGGGGTTGGGGGGGGGGGACGGTTGTCAACAAAACAGAACAACTGGTACCTTAAGTCCGGTCTCCTTTCAAAAACCATAGATATAGCACGGCTAATAGACATGTCTTCGCTAAATTCTTGTCTAATTGTATCAGTCTGCAGAAAGTGAATCAACTCTCGTCAGAAAATGTCCAAAGCACCACACACTTTAAAGACAGGTGAAAAATTCCATGAAGAAAGAAATAGATATTCCAGAATTCAGAGTTCATATAAATGACGTTGCGGGGAGAGAGAGGGAGAGAAAGAGAAAGAGAACACACCTCCTTCAAAATGCTCTCAAATGTTTCGCCAACCTTAGTGACTAAGTCCTGGGGAACTTGATTCCCATCCATGTCAAAAAGGGCATAACTGAAGAATCAAAGCTACGTCAGATGAATAAACATTACTTTGACATATAATCAAACTTGGAAATATAATATCACTAACGCAAGTATTTGTTCGTGAATCTGTACATCAAGTAACACTACAATGTGAGAGGCAAGGTCTTGAAATACAAACCTCTCCAGATCATGGTCGTACAACACAGAATTGTCACCACTTGTACGATAGAGAGGCAGTCCTAGTCTTCCAATGAGAGGTGCCAGAGGATTCTCTTTGCAAACTCCATGTAACCTAAAGCACTCAGCCAATTAATTTCCAAATTGCAAGCAAAAAGACTGTGCTTAATTTGTTAATAAAAAGGAAAGTCTTGGAAATAAAGCAAAAGCAAGAGTAGAACTTATTACCATGATGCACCCAAGTCAACAGGAAAACCAAATGAGTAATCAGTGTGAACTCGGCCTCCAATTCTATCTCGTGACTCCAAAACAACCACCTAACAGAAAATACTGTCTTTGTTAAACATATCACCATTTATCCCAAGTAAGTGAAAACATGTTTTTTCACATGCATACCTGAAATGACGCATCATAAAGAGCCCGAGCAGCTGCAAGGCCAGCAACACCACCACCAATCACAATGACAGATGGTGAAGCCCCAGCCCGCTGTCCATCACCTGAGAAGCAAGGAGCTAGATGACAAAACCGGAAACTCAGTCAGAAAAGTCGTTGAGTAAGATAAAAAATGATAAGTGACCACCAATTACACACAAACAAAACCTGAGGTAATTTATATAAACAGCAACTGACCCGAAAGGTGACAAAGCGGCATACTTATTCACCAAACAAAAGGTTACCATATTGCTCGCTGTTATAAGCCCTAACTGTAGCGAAGTGCTGTTGTTTTAAGACTGTATCATATTTTGTGTGTGTGTGTGCGCATGCGCGTATATATATTCATATGCACGAAGCCTGTGCAACAACCATAATTACAGTTTTGATGTGCTTCTGATTCACAAAATGAAAGGGACATAATAATTTGATATCCTGCCCTTTTAATCAAGAACCAATACTACCTATAATTTGTGAAATTGTCGCTTGATAAATAGGATTTCCAAACACAGGGAACATAGAAATGAAAAAGAAAAGAACTCTTGTGCCTCCAATTTCCCATTTAACAACTCCATAATATGTTAACTAAGCTGACAATGGCATAGCAATTATAAGTGTTTAGAGTGTCACTATTTCATCCAAAAGCTAGCTTTAAAGTCACACTTTTATTACTTAACTATGTATATGTATTCAACACACCCCCTTGCGTGCAGCTTGATTCTTTTTTCAAGAGCCATGCACGTATAAATTCTTCTTGAAGTGTGACCATCTCATCTAAAAGCACATTTTTATTCACTTATCTATATCTTCAAAAATAACAATCCCATACTAAACTTATGATAGAGGATTAAAGTTGCCTACCAGGAACTAGAAACGCAACTAAAAGTGGAGTTAGTACCTACGTATGTCCAAAAAAATACCACGGCAATCAGCTGCTCGGAGAATCAAGATTCAGATAAAGTGTAAGGCCTTTCCCATCCTAAAAAATAAAGGTTCTTCTTGTGTGTGTGTGTCAAAGATTCACGTAATTTATTCGTCATTCGCCGACTTCCAGCTTGTTTTGATGGTTGTTACTACTTGTATCGTATTGTATTGTTATCCCAAAACAATGTTTGTTTTGATTGTTTCATTAAAATTGGTTGTATTGTATTGTTAAATCTATTGTTCCAAAACAATGAAAAGTCCCCTTTTTTGAAACAACCGATTTGGTGTGGTGGGATCGTTTCCTATTTTTCTGTCCAATTATGCCCTAACTTATTACTCCGCAATTCTATTTTACCATTTAGCTTTTTTTTTCTATTTTTATTCTAAATCTCCAACTTCTAACCTACTTTATTATTTAAAGGTGTTTTGCCACCTTCTATTTTACTTTTTCTTATAATTTGCTTTTAACTCAGTTCTAATTAGTTGAGCTCCTTTGTTTTGCCTTCTTATGTTCTGCTTTCTTAAGGTGTTTTGCCGTCTTGTGTTTTATTTTTTTAAAATTATTTTATGCATAATTTTGATAAATTCAATATTTAAATAATTGAGGGCATTTTAGTAAACTTACCACTTACAGTGCAATACGATACGGTCAAACCAAACAACAAAATATTATTTAACAATGACAAAAAATACAATCTATTCAAATATTATATTCATAAAACGATACGGTGCAATACGATACAGTACAATATAATACATTATTAAACGACGGGAACAATGATCCAAACAGACGGTTCCTTCATAGAAAAGAAATATAACAGATCATAAAGTTGTCATCATATTCATTTGCCTAACCATTAATTATCTAATCATATCAAAATTTTAATGGAACTCCTAATTTATCAAGATGTTAAGCGAGATCCAAAGTAGCCACTAAAAGATTTTCACAGGGCCCCAAGTACCTAACAGTCGACACCTTGGACCCATCAGTTGTTTGAATACTAAAAGAGAGCGCCCCACGTCACAAAAACAGGTACGCTAAAAAGCATATTCTTGCAATTTTTAAATAATGTTTGCAACTTGAAAACTGCAAAAGCGCTTTTATTAAAATTATAAAATAAAATTAAAAAAAAAACAAAAAAACAAAAAACGTTTCGTTATCATAGTTCACAATTTTAATAAGCTATTAGAACATAGATCAAGTGTTAATTATCTTTATCCAGCTCAAGTAATACAAACTAAATTGAAATGTTAAGACAAAATCCAAAAAATTCAAGCAAATTGAATTCTATGCTAAAATTCAACTAAATCTAAGTAAATCACATATAATACCAAAAAGACAATTCAGCTCAAACATACAAATTTAACTTAAAATAACTGTTGAAAATAATTAATCACGCTACAATTTCAATTTAATAAAGTACAAAAAAAAAAAGAATCACCGACAAAAAGATAAACTTTTTACAAAATGAGACAAACCTCTCTGAAGTTGGCGATTACTCTTGTTTTGAGAATCCATGTTCAAAAGGCGATGATCGGTGATTATTGACAGATAAACAATTACTATTAGAAATAATTAACGGATTGTTAAATAAAATTAAAGTTAATAATCTCAATAATCTGAGAATAACATAATTGATATTAGAATTAGAAGAGAAACCCAGCTTGATCAACCAGCTCATGCGTATACAAAACCTGTGGGAAAAAAATCTCTATCCGGATCAAACAATGGATTATCTATTCGACGGAATTCTAAGATAATTTCCGTTAAGTGAGAAAAATTTGGCGATGATCGGAGAGAATAATTGATGAAATTGTGATTAATTAGGGAAATTAAGAGAAACCTGTGTTAGGAAGAGAAGATTCTAGAGAGAGAGAGAGAGAGAGAGAGTTGTTTGGTTGGAGATTTGGTAATGGAGGCCAAATTGGTTTCCTACGTAGATAGAAGATAAGTGGGGATTTGGTTCAAGATTTATGGACAGGTTTTAGTAGTGTTTTACGCTCTCTTTTGCCATGGGTGCTTTCCTTTTGTAATTTTTAATTAGGAAAAACAAAGAAAAAATCCTCCTTTATTTATTTATTTATTGAGTAAGTAAATTACTCAAGGGGTTTAAGAAAATGAGATTTTGTTAATCATTGATTTAGTTACAATAACACTTATTTCCATTCAATATTTACCTCAAATAAAGTAATTTAATTTTAATATATTTATCCTAGTTAGTCGACCAATAACGAGGTTTCAAGTGTCAACGATTTTTTTTAAACGTATGTAACGAAAATTACATATTTTTTTTAATTCCGAATTCCATATTATCTGTCGTTCTTCTTGATCTTTGTGAAAGATCCCATTGATGGAATGAATTCATGTTCAAATTTTATTACAGGGTTGGATTACGAAAAAGAAATGAATAAGATAAGAGATTGCTTTTCTTGTTCAAGTCAATATTGTTTGAGTAGTAAGTAAATGAGAAGTTCGAAAAAAAATACATGAATTAAAGCAAATTTCACTCAAATTGATAAATGTCACTAATTAATTCTTTCAATCTTTTGAATTTGGAAAATAATATCATATCCACCTTTTGAATAGAAAAATAAACTCTTGAATCTTAAATTATTTCTTCTCTCGCTAGCACCAAATAATAGTTTCTTTGAGAAGCTAATTTTTTAATATTTGAAAAAATAAGAAGTATAAATTGCCATTTATTTTTCAAATTAGCTCTCAGTGCTCTAATTAGTGTATTTTTGTTAAATAAGCAAGACATTTAAGAGAAAACTAAATGGATTAGTATCTTAAAAAATTAACCTTTAATGCAACCTGTATTAAATGGCTTACTTAAAATATGTATTTTTATTCTATAGAAGAGCAAGAGGTTTCGACCTATGTGCTTAGTGGTCTTTTTGGAAAAGCTCTGGGGCGTTTGTGTCATTTCACATCAACTATACAAATATTTATTGTACGTGTTTAATTATTTCTGCACAATAAGTACGTGTATGTTTTACGGGAGCACACGTCTGTTATGGAGTAATATTAAGTTTTCTCGATTGAATAAAATATACAAAGGTTGTAAAAGTCTCTAACTTCTGAACTTTTTCATTCTCTTCCTCTTCCTCGAGTTTTTCCTACATCCAGGTATGATTTTACTCAATTTTACCCATAATTTTTGCTACACATTTGATATGAAAAACAATTCTTTCCTTTTGTACTTCAATTTTGTTGTTTTGTCTTTCTATTTGTTTCTCCTCTTTTGCTTTTTTAATTAGTTCAGCCAATATGCAACTTTTTTTGTTCAGATTTTCAGTCCATGGATGATATTGGTATGGGTATTGAACATAAATTGAACAAAAAAATTTTGGGGTATAATATTTGAGATCCTGTTTAAGTTTCACCGGTTCTGTTCATACTTTGCTTTTCCAATTACTTTTAACCTAACATGCACTTGTCAAAATTGGACGGCTGCTTGACATAGATGTTGCCACCATAGTGCTTTTACTCATCCTCTTCAAATCTATTTTCGATTCTGTAGCTTCTTCAATTGTATGTTCTTCTTCTTCCTCTTCTCTCTATTTTGCAGTGTTAGTCCTTTGTCAATCTGATGTTAATCCAATTTAATGATGTGGATCTTTATCAATGTTCATTTTTTGATATTCTAAATTGTGAAAGATTTGATCTTTTCTCTTCTAAATTTCATTAGATGACCTTGTAATTTAGCATCATTTTTTCCTTTATAGTTGTTATAAGAAGTTGTAGCTGAAACCTCTTTTGGAAAATTCACATACAGTACGAAGCTCAAGTATTAGTGTTATTGGTGGTATAAGAATCGATTTTTGATTTGTGGGTATTATCAAAATCGGATAAATATTGAATTTTCTTAGCTGGGTGTCAATAAAGATTTGATTTTTTGATCTGGGTATATTTAATTTTTTATTTTAATAAGCTTTCAGTTATGGCCAAGAGTTTTGGGACTCTTGAACAATGAAGGAATTATTTTAGGACAGCAAATTCAGATATATTTGATATAATTGAGCATGCAGTTATGGTAGCATCTGATTTTGGAGGAGAGGAGTGTAAATGTTCAAATTGCCTTTAGTCCATCCAGCCCCCGTATCTTCTCATAGAGTACAAAAGTAATTATTGTTTGTGGAGCCAATCTTGCAAATATTAAAGGCCTCTGCAAAATTTTCCAAATTTAAACTAACCAGTAACTTTGATTGAGTAAAATATGTGGTTTTCAAAGTGATTAAGTGTGGTCTTCAGAAAGAATTACTAGCTTTTACTTAGTAGTAATGATTTACGATAGTGATAAGGTAATATTCAGAATTGAATTCTGATGATTCGACTAGTTTCAGCGGATCATTTATGACTTAGGAGAGCAATCGGAATCGAATTCGGAGGTCCGACGTAGTTTTAGGCTTGAATTAGCTAAGGTTGAATTTTGGCGAAATCCGAGCGGTAGGTGACATTTTGATCCGGGGGTCGGAATAGAATTCCCACAATTTCTGTAGCTTCGTTATGTGATTTTGGATATGTCTGCAAATTTTCAGGTCATTCGGACGTCGTTTGGTCGGGTTTTTGATTGAATGTTACTTTCGGAAGTTTGAGTTGAGTCCTAGGCTTGAATCCACTATAATTTGATGATTATGTGTTTAAGGGTGTGTTTTTATGATTGGAACAAGTCTGTAACATGTTTTAGAGTATGTTGGTTGTCTTCGTTGGGGTCCCGAGGGCCTCGGGGTGAATTCGGACCATCATCCGGGCATTTGGAACTTAGAGAAAACTGCAGAAAATTGCAGGTCTGTGCAGCAGGCATTAAACCTTCACGTTCACGTGGCACATGCCGCGTTCGTGAAGGCAAGCCCGAATTGACCATCGCGTTCGAGGTGCAGGTGTCGTGTTCGCGTAGCTGGGGGAGATTGGGCATCGCGTTCGCGTGAAGGGCGACGCGTTCGCGTGAAGGGCGACGCGTTCGCGTAGAAGGAATGTGGGCCGGCTGGGAAGTTGTTCTTCGCGAACGCGTGGGAGGCGTCGCGTTCGAAAAGAGGAAGCTGGAACTGGGCATCGCGGACGCGTGAACAGTAACGCGAACGCGTAGAAGAAATTCGTCTGGCAGTGAATTAAATTCCAAAACAGGCCAGTCGCGGGTTCATTCACAAAAACACAAATTTTGACTCTTAGAGATAGAAACTCACAGGAAATTGCTGGAAATTCATCGGGGATTCATCGGAGGTAAGTATTATGGCCTAATTACGTTATTTTATCATGGAATCTTCGAGTATTTCACTGTTAATGGAAGATTAATGGGGGGTTTTTAGCCCTAGGCCTAAATTATGGAAAATTAATAATTTGAATGGGCAAACGGAGTCCGATTTCGATAAATTTTATATGCATGGACTCATGGCGAGATGAGGATCACGTTGGTACTAATTTCAGATTTTTTCGAGTAGTGGACCCGGGCTCGGGTTTACCAACTTAGTGCATTTACGCGTATTTCGTATAAATTAAATTGGGTTATATTTCTTTGACCCGTAAATGATATAATTATTGTGGTTTGACTAGATTCTACGCACGAGGCAGCGAATTTCAAAGGAAAAGGTATTGCGGACGAGTCTACGACCGGCTAGAGGTGAGTTGTTTGTGTATATGGTAGCCTGAGGGTTCGAAACCCCGGCTTAGCACATTGTGACGCTAGTATGGCGTGGCTCGCACCCCTTGGCAGGTGCGGGGATTGATTGTGACTGGAAATTAAGACTTCGTCCATCCCGAATAGGAATAACATGATATATGTGATTGACAACACACTGTGTTTGATATATTTGTGGATTGTAAGCCATGTTTGGGGCCTTGTGCCGACATGTAGTATCCCTAGGGGATGGTTATATATGTGATAGCTCTGTATGCTTAATCACTGATCTCAGTCCTGGTTTGAAATCACCGTATTGAAATGCTAAGTCACCTGTTTTGGAAAATTAAATAAGAATTAAAGTATTTTCATAATTAAATGAACTGGAACCTAGAATTAAATAAATTGAACTGTGTATGATTCATAAGCATGTTGTGGACTGAGGATATCGGGCTGCACGCCGCAGCGGTTGATATGAGGATCGGGCTGCACGCCGCAGCGGTATTTGCGCTTGGGCTGTAGGAGCCCCTCCTGAGTCTGTTCACACCCCCAGTGAGCGCCGTCGACATTAAATGGATCGAGCTACACGCCGTAGCGGTTTTGTGCATTGCATTGCATCTTTATCTGTTGAATTATACTGTGGTAGCTGTATTGTACTGTTGATGCTAGTTCGTAGGAGATTCGGACTGTAGTTTAGTTTAACAGGGTGGTAATTCCCGTGACGACGGGCCGGGTCGTCACAATTACTCATTGAGTTGGAGTACTCACTTTACTCCCTGCACTTTGTGTGTAGATTCAGGTATTTCTGAACCCGGTAGCAGGTATTGGTTGATCACAAGCATAGTCATCGGAGTTTAGCAAAGTAGATACCGGTGTCAGCAGCACTGCTTTCCCCTCTTTGCAGTTATTACTTTATGTTCAGATTTGAGTATTCATACAGTATTCTCTATCACTATTCGGTTTTGTTTAGAGGCTCTTGACTTGTGACTCCGGATCTTTGGGAGTGTTAGTTCGTTTTTGCACTTCTCGGTATTTTGTTCGTATTATTATTATTGGAGTTTCTTTGACTCATATATTCTTCTTGAGTTGTCCATTTGGGATTGATATTATCTGTGAAAAACAATTGTTGGTCTGGCTGGCCTAGCTTGATTGTTAGGTGCCATCACGACCAAATTTGGGTCGTGACAAGTTGGTATCAGAGCCTAGGTTACTAGGACTCGCAAGTCATGAGCCGGTTTAGTAGGCTTTCGCGGATCGGTAGGTAGACGTTCGTATCTATCCTCGGAAGGCTACAGAAACTTTAGGAAAAACCTTAATTTTCTTGGATTCATATCGTGCGGTTTGTGTTATCGTGAAACTGAATTTTTCCATATTCTATTCTCTCACAGATGGCGAGAACACGTGCTAGCGGACGTGGCGAACGACCACCATTGGCACCTAGAGGCCGTGGTCGTGGTAGAGGTAGGGCAGCAGTACCAGCACCTGCTGACCCACCAGCTGACCAGACTCAGGGTCAGATTCTAGCACCGGTGGCCCATGTTCAGGATCAGGTCCCAGCTGCAGGCATCCCAGCAGCTTAGGTTCAGGCACCAGCAGTTTCTATTGAGATACCGGGTCTTCAGGAGACTTTGGCCCAGATTCTATCAGTATGCACTGGCTTGGCTCAGGTGGTTGCAGCCTCTACTGCAGCGGCTTCTTCACAGGCAGGGGGAGGGAATCAGACCCCCGTGGCTCGCACACCCGAGCCGGTAGTTTAGGGTATTCAGGCACCTGGGGCAGCTCCAGCTCATCCAGCTGCACCCGTTGCACTAGCCCCGGCTCATGTGGTTCCAGTTATGCCTGACGATGAGCAGCGTCATCTGGACAGGTTTGAGAGGCTACAGCCTCCGGCATTCAGTGGTGCTGAGGGCGAGGACGCCAAGGGTTTTCTTGATAAGTGTCGGCGAATGCTTCGCACTGCGGGTATTCTGGAATCCAGCGGTGTTGCTTTTACCACCTTTTAGTTCATAGGTCCAGCATTTCAGTGGTGGGAAGATTTTGAGAGGCGTAGGCCCGTTGGGGCAGCGCCCCTCACTTGGTAGTAGTTTTCCATGGTATTTTTGGAGAAGTATGTGCCTCAGTCCTAGAGAGAGGAGATGCGTCGTCAGTTTGAGTGGCTGAAGCAGGGGGATATGTCGGTAACTCAGTATGATTTGAGATTCACACAGCTAGCCCGTCATGCCATGTGGATGATTCCGACGGACAGAGAGAGGATCAGGAGATTTATAAATGGTCTTATCTATCCCATCCGTATATTGATGACCAGAGAGAGGGCTTTGGCAGTTACCTTTGAGGAGGTGGTTGATGCTGCCCGTCATATTAAGATAGATCGCCACAGAGAGCGTGAGGAGAGGGAGGCTAAGAGGCCTCGTGGTACTGGAAGTTATAGTGGTGCTCCGTCTAGGGGCCAACCTTAGCATAGTAGAGGACGTTCATTCAGGTCTCCTCAGTCAGGACGTGCAGAGTCTAGTGGAGTTTCAGCAGATCAGGGTCGTCAAGGCCATCAGGGTCAGCAGGGTCATCAACAGAGTCAGCCTACATTGAGTGCTCTTCCAGCTTAGAGCTCTGCTCCGGCTTCTTCGGTTCAAGATTCATCTGCAGCGAGGGGTCCTCAGCAGTCCCTTCCTCCATCTTCGGGTCGTTGTTTTGAGTGTGGCGAGTTTGGCCATATCAAGAGAGAGTGTCCTCAGTGGCTTCGTAAGCGGTCTCAGCAGAGGGATCATCCCTCGTTTTCTACTCATGTTTCTTCAGCACCAGCACAGTTAGCTAGGAGGGATGGCCAGGTGGCTAGAGGTTGCCCTAGGGGCGATGATCGTACTGGCAGAGGCCAGGTTCGTTTCTATGCTCTTATGGATAGGAAGGACGCAAGTGCCTCAGATGCTGTCATTTCAAGTATTATCTCAGTCTGCAACATTGATGCTTTTGTCTTATTTGATCCCGGATCCACCTATTCCTATGTTTCTTCATATTTTACACATCATTTGGGTATGACTCGTGGTATTCTTGCCTTGCCCGTTCATGTGTCTACCCCGGTTGGTGATACTGTTGTTGTGGATCAGGTATATCGATCCCGTCTTATTACTATTGGGGGTCTGCAGACCCGAGTTGACTTGTTACTATTGGGCATGGTGGATTTCTATGTGATTTTAGGCATGGATTAGTTATCGCCTTACCATGCAATTTTAGACTGTCATGCCAAGACATTCACACTAGCTATTCCAGGTAATCCGAGGATCGAGTTGCGTGGCTTGACTGATTATGTGTCCGACATGGTGATTTCCTATATAAAAGCCAACGAATGATTGGGAAGGGTTGTTTATCTTATTTGGCCTTCATTAGAGATGTTGAGGGTGAGACACCTAGTCTTGATTCGATCCCCGTTGTGAGGACGTTTTCGGATGTATTTCCAGTAGACCTGTCGGGCATGCCACCTGACAGGGATATTGACTTTGGTATTGATTTGGTGCCGGGCACTAGGGGTGGGCATAATACCGACCGGACCGAAAAAACTGGCCGAACCGTGAATTTTGGTTTTTCAGTTTCGGTTTAACCGATTTTTCGATCGGTTTACGATTTTAAAATTATTAATTTTTGGTTTTTCGGTGTGGTGCACGGTTTATGTAATTCGGTTTTCGGTTAAACCGAAAAACCGAAATTTAGGGGTATTAAATAATTATTATATTTATTAATTGTACACTATTCTATATTTCTAATTATATATAATATATATTTGTATAATAGTAGACTTATAAGCAGTGATCCAAGCCCAATAATATCCAAGCCCACACCCCATTTAGAAATTAAATTACAGTATTTTTTATTAGGGTTCCTCACCTCCTCAGTTCCTCGTCAGTCGTCTCCTCGTTCCTCTCCTCTCCTGTGTTGTGCCGCTGTGCGACTGCGTGTGTGCGTATGTGCGTGTCTGCGTCTGCGACTAAGCTGCGAGCGTGCGACCTTCTTCAGTTGTTCCTCAGGTTAGTGCTACCTTCTTCCGTTGTTCCTCGGTTACAAGTAGTTGAATACAAGCAGTGAATACAAGTATTCGATTGTATTGAATACAAGCAGTGATTTGTTCTCTTGTTTTGAATACAAGCAATGATTGGTTCTCTTATTTTGAATACAAGCAGTGATTTATTCTCTTGTTTTGAATACAAGCAGTGATTTATTCTCTAATTTTTCTATCTTTTAAGCAATCCTTTTTTGTCCTTTTTGTTGAATGAAAATCTCAAAAGACACAGAATCAGTTACTTAAATTTGTCAATTACTTTAAGAACAAAGCTAAAAAAAAAGGATAAAGTGGTAGAAATAGACTTACGAAAAGACGATGCAAAAGGGGACAATATGGTCATAAGAGAGATGCTTATTAAGTAGAGGTGATATAATCAAGGTTGGACTATGAAACCAGACTTCTCACTTCAAAACAAATCTCACATAATTTCAAAACAAACTACACCTTACAAAGTGTATATTTTGCTGTAGTAATGTACATGTAAGAGTTCACCTATTCATTTATTTTAATTAAAGAAGTTTCTCTCTGTGGCTACCTTTAACATTCGATTGTATTTTTATTAAAGAAGTACACTCCTTAATTATGTTTTCATTCGATTTTCTATAGATGGCAGAAAGTGAAAGTAGAGTAAGTGAGGTGGGTTCATCTGAAAGCGAACCTACTTCTTCACCTACAAATTCAGTTAGTCAAGACCCAAAAAAAAAAAAAATCTGTACAATCTAGATCACTTGCTTGGGATCATTTTGAAAAGTTTAAAGATTGTAATGGAGATAATAGAGCAAGGTGTAAATATTGTGGTCGTGATTATAAGGCTAATTCACGATTGAATGGAACAACATCATTGAATACTCATTTAAAGAAGTGTCCAAAAATACCACAGAAAATTGATAATACTCAAACACAATTGTGTTTTCAAACGGATGGGAAAATTAATGGTGGGGTGATTTGGAAATTTGATCAAGAACTAGTTAGGAGGGCTTTAGTTGAGATGGTAATTGTGGAGGAATTACCTTTTAGCTTTGTTAAAAAGAAAGGCTTTAAGAAGTTTATGAGCATAGCCCAACCTCAATTTAATGTTCCTTCTCGTAGGACAATTACAAGGGATTGCTTTCAAGTTTACAATGAAGAAAGTCTTAAACTAATGAAAATTTTCAGAGATGTAAAACCAAGAATTTGCCTTACAACAGACACATGGACTTCATTACAAAGAATTAACTATATGTGTTTGATGGGTCATTTTATTGATAGAGATTGGGTGTTGCATAAAAGAATACTAAATATTTGCACAATCTCTAATCATAATGGTGACGAAATGGCAAAGGTTATTGGTAATTGTTTGTTTGAATGGAAATTGGATAAGGTATTCACTGTTACGGTTGATAATGCTTCTTCAAATGATGTCACGGTTAAAGAATTGTCTAAACAACTAGATATGTGGAAAACTAATTCGATGGGTGGTAACCATCTTCATGTGAGATGCATGGCTCACATACTTAATTTAATTGTACAAGATGGTTTGAAGGAAATTGATAATTCTGTAAAATGTGTTAGACAAGCTATTAGGTATGTGAGATCATCTCCACAAAGGATCTTAAAGTTTAGGGAATGTTGTGCATATCAAGAGGTAGAATGTAGCAAAACATTGTGTTTGGACGTTCCTACGAGGTGGAATTCCACCTACTTGATGTTGGAAGCGGCGCAAAACTTTGAGAAAGCTTTTGACAAGCTTCATCTTTTTGATGATGGATTTTCTTCTCATCTTTGTACGCATGTTTGTGAGGATGGGAATGTTGCAGGTTCATTTGTATGTGATGATTGGGTGAATGTGAGAAATGTGATAAAGTTTCTTGAAAGATTTCACGAGCTCACCGAAAAAGTTTCAGGCTCACGTTATGTCACTTCTAATTGTCATTTTGACGATATATGTGAGCTTGATAGTCATTTGAAATCTTGTTTAGCTAGTGATGATACTAATTTGAGTAAGATGGCAGAGAAAATGCAAGAAAAGTTTAAAAAATATTGGGGTGAACCTGAAAAGATGAATAAAATGATTTTTATTGCTTCTGTATTAGATCCTCATAACAAATTTGAGTATGTTGGTTTTGCACTTGAGGAAATGTTTGGGAATGAACCGGGGAAGAAATTTACTGCCAAAGTGGATACTTATTTGAATTCTTTGTTTGTGGAGTATCAAAAAAGATATTCCAAAGGATGTTGTCTTCAGTCATCTCCATCTAAATCTACTTCATCTGATGACACATCTGGTTTATCTAGTGTGAATGTGAGAACAAAATCTGTGAGAATAAAGCAATTGTTGAAAAGACAAAAAGAAGACTCGAGAAGTGTGAGTGCTAATATGAGTTGGAAAGATATATTGGTGAAGGACAAGAGCCATATTCTGATGATTCTGATGATTTTAAAATCTTAGGTTGGTGGAAAATTAATGCGCCTCGATTTCCTATTCTATCTGAGCTAGCTCGTGATGTATTAGCCATTCCAATTTCAAGTGTTGCATCGGAATGTGCATTTAGTACCGGTGGCCACATTCTTGATTCATTTAGGAGTTCATTGACTCCTCGGTTGGTGCAAAGTCTTGTTTGTGTTCAAGATTGGCTTAGATGTGACGACACTCCTATTAATGTTGAAGAAGATTTGGAGTTTCTTGAGCAAATTGAACTTGGTAAGATTTTTCGTTTATGAGTGTTTTATTAAAAATTAGTGTACTTTGCAAGTTTAAATGACACACGTTATCAAATTATATTTAGATATGGCAACAAGCGGTAGAGAAACTTGCATTGTTGAAAGAGATACTAGCATTGTTGATGCATAGTTTGAGTGGTAAGTTTAAGAATTTGCTTGTTTTGTGGTATTCTTTTGTTATTTATAATTAAAAATATTTTATTAAATATTTTTTTTGTAGGTTCAACTATGCCTCGTGGTCCTAAAGCTAGATCACCTATTTGGGAACATTTTGTGCTAGTTGAAGAAGGCCGCAAAGCAAAGTGTCTTCATTGTGGACAAGCTTATAATTATCATCCAAAGTCTATTGGAACTATGTGCTTAGTGATGCATATTAAGAAATGTCTCAATCCTCGTCCGGTGATTTCATATGTTAGACTTTAAGTATCATTTTCTAAACTTATTTTGTGGCTCATGGATTGTGACTAGTTCCCACACTGACCAAATCCTCACTCGTACCGCTACGGTGTATAGCCAGCTCAATGCATGTAAGTATATACATATGTCTATAATGTATAAATACTTAAGTACGTATATGGTTATGTATAAGTATAATGCTGCACCGTGCAGCCCGCTCCAATACATATAACGATGCGGTGCGCAGCCCGCTCCATTTAACGTCGACGACGCTCATTGGGGGTGTATACAGACTTCGGAGGGGCTCCCTGGGCCCAAGCGCTACAATACTGCGGCGTGCAGCCCGATCCACACATATATTACTGTGGCGTGCAGTCCGATCCAATATATATATATACATATCTTACTGAGAATGTGTGCAGACTCAAACTCCGAAGGGGCTCCTACAGCCCAAACGCAGTAATACTGCGGCGCGCAGTCCGATCCATATGTATATATATTACTGCGGCGTGCAGTCCGATCCACATATACATCACTGTGGCGTGCAGTCTTATCCAATGCAGGTATATATATATAATACCTCATGATGGGTCCTCGACCCTGTCTCAATCAGTATGGGATTGACCTTTCAGGCCCACTCAGCTAGAACAGGGAATTCCCACCCTAAGTAGTCTATCTCTCACAGTACACATCTATTACTGGCCCACGATATGCTATTCAGCTAATCTTACGGCGGAGTTTAAGTTTCCAACATGATATAGGGGTCGCCTAGCTCTACAGGTCCCTTAATGCTCTACAGATCGGCATAAGGCCCCAAACATGTCTACTAGCCCGATTACACAGTTATAATCCCATTCTCGATCACAATACACAATACACTATTAGTTAGAAAGGATCAAGTCCAATTCCCCAATCACAATGTCACCACGCCCGTCACAAGATGCGTGTCTCATCTCAACATGGCAGTGTGAAGTGCTAGTACGGGGTTTCAAACCCTCAGTACATTATTTACTATCACCACTCACCTCGATCCGGTAGAAGACTTAGTCCGTCTTGCACTTTCCTCGCAATTCAACCACCTTGGATGCCGAATCTGTTCAAATTCATAGAGAATACGTCAATACATGCTAATTACACACAACCCATTTGAAATAACTCCAATTGCACCAAAACCCACAAAGTTGCCAAAGCCCGACTTTTGGTACGCTTCTCAAAAAATTACGAAAGTTACATATTCGGAATCCTCGTCTCAACATGAGTCTATGCATATAAAATTTACCAAAATTGCACTCCGTTTGCACATACAAAATGATAATTTATCAAAACCTTGGCTTAGGGCCATATTCCTCCATTAATACACTCTCTTACCTCCATTTTGCAAGTGTTAATTGCTTCATTTATCAATACAAAACCTTAATTTGAGTTCATAGTTGATTACCTAAAGAACCTCCTTGAATTTCCCTTCAAAATCACCCAAGTCGCCTCTTAAGTCCGAGCCCTAAATGTTTTATGACTTATGAAATTTTACCCGTTCAGTTTCTTATCACATGCTCGAGTTCCGCTTCTGCGTCCTTGGACTCACCCCTGCGAGTCCGCTTCTGCGGTCAGACGGTCGCTTCTGTGACTTTATACCAAGCCGCCCAATTTTGCTTTTGCGGTCCATGTCTCGCACCTGCGAGACCGCATAAGTGGACTGGGCTCCGCTGCTGCGATACCCCATCGGCCTGGCCTCCTCCGCACCTACGATCATGATGCGAGCCCGCTTCTGCACCTCCTTGGCCGCTTCTGAGGAGATGTCCAGATTAGCCAAATCTTGCTTCTGCGACAATTTTCCGCACCTACGCATCCGCTTCTGCGGTCCCCCACCTGCAGAAGCTTTAAATCCCAGACCTGCAAAATCCCAGAAATGCTTCCGTTTAACTTGCCTAAACCACCCCTGGTCCCCCGGGACCCCGACGAAAACTACAAACATACTCCATAGCACTATACGAACTTGTTCCAATGATAAAAAGACACCCTTTAACACGGAAAAACATTGAATTCAAGCAATTCAAGCCTAAGTTTCCATTCAAACTTCCGCAACCGACATTCGATACAAAATCCAACCAAAAATGTACGAATGATCTAAAATTTTGCCCATACATACCAAATGATATAATAAAGCTACTGCAACTCTCGCAATTCTATTTAGACTCCGGATCAAAATCTCACCTACCAACTAGAAATCACAAAAATCTCACCTACCAACTTTGCCAATTCAAGCTTAATTCTATACTAGACCTCCAAAACTAATTTCGATCACACTCCTAAGTTATAAATTACCTCCTAAAGCTAACCGAGCCATATGAACTCACATCCGAGCTCTTTTCTCAACTATTCCTTCTTCTAAGAGACTATTTGTCTCATTTCCAACCAAACTCGACCCGGATTGACTCAAACTCACCCAACATGCATATTGCAACATTAACAAGCATATAATGGGGATAACGGGGTGATAACTCGCATGATGACGGGCCGGGTCATCACATTCTCCCCAACTTAAGAAAACACTCGTCCTCGAGCTGGTCAAAAAACATACCTGGAGACTCGAATAGGTGAGGATATCTGCTCGCGTCTCTGCTCGACCTCACAGTAGCCTCACTCACAGGCACGACCTCTCCAGCTGTACCTTAGCCGAAACAATCTCCTTGGACCTCAACTTTCGAACACGTCTACCCAGGAATAGCCACTGGCTCCACGTCGTAAGATAGATCACCATCAAGCTGAATAGTGCTGAAGTCTAATACGTGAGACGGATCCTCGATATACATCCGGAGCGTAGACACGTGGAATCCTTGGATGAACAACTGGACGGGACGGGGTGGCAGAGGCTAGCTCGTATGCCACCTCTCCAACCTGCTGAGTATCTCAAAAGGATCAATATACACGGGACTCGGCTTCCCGCCTCCACGAACCTCGCGACACCGCCAGTGGGTGAAACGCCCGACAATGCTCTGTCGCTGACTATGAAAGACAACTCTCGAACCCTACGGTCTGCATAACTCTTATGGCGAGACCGTGCTGTGCGAAGCCTCTCTTGGATCAACTTCGCTCTGTCCGGAGCATCTCGAACTAACTCGGTCCTGTCAATCTATCCTCGCCGGTCCCAGAACCATCCACGGAGATCTGCGCATCTGCCGTACGGCGCACTCGTACGAAGCCATCCGAATACTCGGCTGATAACTATTGTTATAGGCAAACTGAGAAAGTGGTAGTAACTCGTCCCACGAACCACCAAAGTCAATCACACATGCTCGCGACATATCCTCCAGGATCTGAATAGTGCGCTCAGACTGCCCGTCTGTCGAGGGTGAAATGCGGTGCTCAACTCAACCCGCATACCTATCTCTCGCTGAAATGCTCTCCAAAACTAAGAAGTGAATTGAGTGCCCCTGTCGGATATGATAGACACTGGGACCCCATGCAACCGGACAATCTCCCAAATAAAGATCGCTGTCAACTGCTCCGATGAGTAAGTAGTACAAACTGGGATGCAATGTGCGGACTTGGTTAACCGATCAACTTCACCCACACAAAATCGAACTTCCTCGAAGTCCGAGGGAGCCTAGTAACAAATCTATGGTGATCCTCTCCCATTTCCACTTGGGAATAACCATACGCTGAAGAACACCGCTCAGACTGCCCGTCTGTTTGAGGGTGAAATGCGGTGCTCAACTTGGCTACATGCCTAACAATATCCATCTTCATCCTTCTCTACCAGTAGTGTTGTCTCAAGTCTTGGTACATCTTCGCGGCACCTGGGTGAATAGAGTACCACGAACTGTGTGCCTCCTCTAGTATCAACTCTCGTAGGCCATCTACATTGGGCACACAAATACGGCCCTGCATCCTCAGAATACCATCACTGTCGATAGTCACATCCCTAGCATCATTGTGCAGCACTCTATCCTTAAGGACAAGCAAATGTGGGTGATCATACTGTCACTCCATGATGTGATCATATAAGGAAGATTGAGAAACAACACAAGGCAACACTCGACTCGGCTCTGAAATATCCAACCTCACTAGCCGATTAGCTAGGGCCTGAACGTCGTAAGCAAATGGCCTCTCCCCAACTGGGATATAAGCTAGGCTGCCCATACTGACCGCCTTCCGACTCAAAGCATCGGCCACAAAATTGGCCTTCCCCGGATGATATAAGATAGTGATGTCATATTCCTTAAGCAACTCCAGCCACCTCCGCTGCCTCAAATTAAGGTCCTTCTGTCTGAATAAGTGCTGAAGACTGCGATGTTCCATGTACACCTCACATGAGACACCATATAGGTAATGCCTCCAAATCTTCAGAGCGTGAACTATGGCTGCTAGCTCCAAATCATGAACAGGGTAGTTCTTCTCGTGGGGCTTCAACTGGCGAGAAGCATAAGCAATGACCCTACCCTCCTGCATCAACACACAACCAATGCCAACTCCTGAGGCATCACAATATAAAGTATAAGGATCTGAAGCTGTCGGCAAAATCAAAACTGGTGCTGTGATCAGTGCTGTCTTGAGCTTCTGAAAGCTCTCCTCGCACTCCTCGGACCATATGAAAGGAACACCCTTCTGAGTCAATCTACTCAAGGGTGAAGCAATAGAAGAGAATCCTGAACGAACCGACGATAATACCATGCCAATCCCAGTAAGTTACGGATCTCAGTAGCTGAGGTCGGTCTAGGCCAACCCTGCACTGCCTCTACCTTCCTCGGATCTACCTGAATACCATCACGGGACACCACATGTCCTATGAATGCCACGGACTCAAGACAGAACTCACACTTGGAGAACTTGGCATACAACTTCTCCTCTCTCAATCTCTGCAATACAATACCCAAGTGTCGAGCATGCTCCTCCTGGCTACGAGAGTAGACTAGAATGTCATCAATGAACACGATCGCAAATGAATCCAAATACGGCCTGAATACACTGTTCATCAGATGCGTGAATGCTGCTGGGGCGTTGGTCAGCCCAAAAGACATCACAAGGAACTCATAGTGACCATATCTGGTCCTGAATGCAGTCTTCATAATGTCGGACTCTCTAATCTTCAGCTGATGGTAGCCTTAACGAAGATCAATCTTCGAGAATACCCTAGCTCCCTGGAGCTTATCAAATAAATCATCAATGCGAGGCAGAGGATACTTATTCTTCACTGTTACCTTGTTCAGCTGCCTGTAGTCAATACACATCCTCATAGAGCCATACTTCTTCTTAACAAACAGGACCGGTGCACCCCACGGCGACACACTCGGCCGAATGCACCCCTTATCTAGGAGTTCTGGAGCTGCTCCTTCAATTCCTTCAACTCAGCTGGTGCCATCCGATATGGAGGAATAGAAATAGGCTGAGTGCATGACACCAAATCGATCCCAAAATCAATATCCCTGTCCGGCGGCATGCCCGGCAGGTCTGAGGGAAACACATCAGGAAAGTCTCGCACAATGGGAACAGAATCAATACTGGGAGTCTGAGCTTTGACCTCCCGCACAAATGCCAAATAAGAAAGACATTCCTTCCAAACCATTCGTTGGTCCTTGAGGAAAGATATTACCCTACTGGGTACATAATCAGTCGTGCCTCGCCACTCGATCCTCTGAATGCTCGGCATAGCCAAGGTGACTGTCTTAGCATGACAGTCCAGAATAGCATGACATCGAGATAACCAGTCCATGCCCAATATAACATCAAAATCAATCATGTTGAGAAGCAATAGGTCTAATCGGGTCTCCAGACCCCCAATAGTGACTAGATAGGACCGGTATACATGGTCCATAACAATAGTATCCCCTACCGGGGTAGATACATGCACTGGCAGCTCAAGACACCCTCGGGTCGTGCCCAAATGAGGAGCAAAATATGTAGACACATAAGAGTAAGTAGAACCAGGACCGAACAACACTGAGACATCTCTGTGGCAGACTGAAATAATACCTGTAATGACAGCATCAAAAGCAACGGCCTCAGATCGTCCCCGAAGAGCATAGCATCTAGCATGTCCGCCCGATCGGCCTCCCCCTCAAGGGCAACAACTATCTCCCTAGCTGGCGGGGCGGGTGCTGAAGTAGAAGGACAAGATGATGAGGGCTGCCCCCTCTACTAATATGGCCTGGGAACAAAACGGGGACACTCTCTACGGATGTGCCAAAACTCTCCGCACTCGAAGCAACTCCCAGGTGCTGGGGAATGAGACTGATGAGGACCCCTAGCACCGGAGTGTCCAGGTGATGAACTAGGCCGAGAAGAACCCTGGACAAGTGGGGCTTGTGAAGAGCTCTGTGCTGGCATAGCGCTGAGAGATGGCTGGCTCTGGTGCAAACCCTGATAACCACGGCTAGAAGACGACCCAACGATCTGAGAGGGCCGACTGTGAAGACCTGAAAGAGCGACCTTGGCTCTGCTGACCCTGGCCTTCGATCTGAGCGCCGCTGGAACTAGCTGAACCTCGAGGCCTCTTGGCCTCCCTCTCATCCCGCTCTCTACGACGATCTGTCTCTATGTCGCGAGTGATATCCACAGCATACTCAAATGTACGGCTCAAAACCCTCTCTCGGGTCATTAGAATACGGATGGGATAAATGAGGCCGTCCACAAAACGTCCAATCCTCTCTCTGTCGGTGGGAACCAACCACGGTGCATATCTAGACAGCTCTGTAAATCTGATCTCGTACTCTGACACTGACATGTCTCCCTGGCGGAGATCCTCAAACTGCCTACGCATCTCCTCTCTCTGAGATCGAGGCACCCACTTCTCTAAGAACATGGTGGAGAACTCTGGCCATGATAGTGGTGCTGCCCTCGTTGGCCTGCGGCGCTCATAAGCCTCCCACCAAGCAAAGGCTAGCCCCTGAAACTGAAAGGTAGTGAAGGATACACCACTAGACTCCAAGATCCCTGCCGTACGGAGCATCCGATGGCACTTGTCAAGAAAACCTTGGGCGTCCTCGCCCGGAGCACCAGTGAACACTAGAGGAGATAACCTGGTAAACCTCTCGAGACGACGCAACTCATCGGCCGTCATAGCTGGGACCCTGTCCCCCTGAATCTGATCTGCTGGCTGAACTGGAACCATAGGTTGAACTGGAGGAGCCTCTGTGTCTGCATGCCCTGCACTGCTGGCTCTGGAGTGTGTGCTGCGGGGATCCGATGACCACCCCCGGTCCCTGATGCAGCTGCTGCGATAGTAACTGAAACCACCTGTACCAGGCCAGTGCAAACTGCTAATATCTGAGCCAGGGTCTCCTGTAGACCCGGAATGATAATGGGCACAGCTGGTGCCCGAACTGGCACTGCTGGAGCCTCAGCAACTGGAGGCTGTGGGTCAGCTGGCGCTGTATCAGCTACCCTACCTCCGCCATGACCACAACCGCGTCCACGGCCTCTAGCAGGTGGTAGTGGTGGTCGTCCACCTCGTCTGGAAGCTCGAGTTCTCGCCATCTGCGAGAGAATAGAATGTGAAAGTTCAGTTTAAATCAAAAGTAATCGCACGACAAGAATTCCAAGAATTGGAACTTTCCTAAAAGGTTTGCAGCCTCCCGAGGATAAGTATAGGCGTCCCTGTACCGATTCATGTGACTCTACTAAACCGGCTCACGACTTGCGAGACCTGTTAACCTAGGATCTGATACCAACTTGTCACGACCCAAACCCCGGTCGTGATGGCGCCCAACACATTGCTAGGCAAGCCTGACCATCTTATCCATTAAATTAGCCAATTATTAATTTCAGGTGATCAAGTTAAACTTAAATAGCAAGTGCTCATATCAAAATGATAAACGTAATAGTAGAAGCATACAAAATACGGTCCCAACCAAATCGTGGTGTCGCAAGTCTGAGCCTCTACATAATAAACATCCTATACTAACCAGTCTAGGCAAAGATGAAAGCAACAAAATGATAGGGAAGGAGAAAACAGGATCTGCGGACGTCGGCAACTACCTCGTAGTCTCCGAAAAATAGATAAGAATCTGCAGCTGCAACAGCTCAACTGCTCTCTGGCACCTGTGGATCTGCACAAAAAGTGCAGGGGAGTGAGGTGAGTATATTTTAGCTTAGTGAGTAACAATAATAAACAATAGCGGAAAGTAAGAACTCATGTGCTATCACTTAACAGTTCTAAGGCAACCCTCACATGTACGTCATCACTGTAGTAATTACTCTGATCTCCAGTCCACATCTATCTCTACAAGATCCCACACTGACCAAATCCTCACTCGTACCGCTACGGTGTACAGCCGGCTCAATGTATGTAAGTATATACATATGTCTATAATGTATAAGTACTTAAGTATGTATATGGTTATGTATAAGTATAATGCTGCGGCGTGCAGCCCGCTCCAATACATATAATGCTGCGGTGCGCAGCCCGCTCCATTTAACGTCGACGACACTCACTGGGGGTGAATACAGACTTTGGAGGGGCTCCCTGGGCCCAAGCGCTATGATACTGCGGCGTGCAGCCCGATCCACACATGTATTACTGCGGCGTGCAGTCCGATCCAATATATATATACATATGTAACTATATTGCTGCGGCGTGCAGCCCGATGCCATAATATACTCCAACGCTCACAAAGAATGTGTGCAGACTCAGACTCCGAAGGGGCTCCTACAGCCCAAGCGCAATAATACTGCGGCGTGCAATCCGATCCACATGTATATATTACTGCGGCGTGCAGTCCGATCCAATGCAGGTATATAAATATATAATACCTCATAATGGGTCCTCGACCCTGTCCCAGTCAGTATAGAATTGGCCTTTCAGGCCCACTCAGCTAAATTAGGAAAATTCCACCCCAAGTAGTCTATCTCTATCAGTACACATCTAGTGCTGGCCCAAGGTATGCCATACAACTAATTTCACGGATGAGTGTAAGTTTCTAACATAATATAAGGGTCACCTAGCTCTACAGGTCCCCTAAATGCTCTACAGATCGGCACAAGTCCCCAAACAAGGCTACTAGACCAAATACACAGTTATAATCCCATTCTCAGTCACAATACACAATACACTATTAGTCGGAAAGGACCAAGTCCAATTCCCTAATCACAATGTCACCACGCCCGTCACATGGCGCGAGTCTCATCTCATCATAGCATTGTAAAGTGCTAGTACGAGGTTTCAAACCCTCAGTACATTATTTACTATCACCACTCACCTCGATCCGGTAGAAGCCTTAGTCTGCCTTGCGCTTTCCTCGCAATGCAACCACCTCAGATGCCGTATCTGTTCAAATTCATAGAGAATACATCAATACATGCTAATTACACACAACCCATTCGAAATAACTCCAATTGCACCAAAACCCACAAAGTTGCCAAAACCTGACTTTTGGTACGCTTCTCAAAAAATTACGAAAGTTACATATTCGGAATCCTCGTCTTAACACGAGTCTATGCATATACAATTTACTAAAATCAGACTTCGTTTGCCCATACAAAACGATAATTTATCAAAACCTTGGCTTAGGGCCATATTCCTCCATTAATACACTCTCTTGCCTCCATTTTTCAAGTGTTAATTGCTTCATTTATCAATACAAAACATTAATTTGAGTTCATAGTTGATTACCTGAAGAACCTCCTTGAATTTACCTTCAAAATCGCCCAATGCGCCTCTTAAGACCGAGCTCTAATATTTTATGACTTATGAAATTTTACCCCTTCTGCTTTCTTATCACAGGCGCGATTTCCGCTTCTGCGGCCTTGGACTCGCCCTTGCGAGTCCGCTTTTGCGGTCAGACGGTCGCTTCTGCAACTTTATGCCAAGCCTCCCAGTTCCGCTTCTGCGGTCCAGGTCTCGCACGTGCGAGACCGCATAAGCGGACTGGGCTCCACTTCTGCGATACCCCACCGGCCTGGCCTCCTCCACACCTGCGATCATGGGCTCGCTTCTGCGAGCCCGCTTCTGCGCCTCCTTGGCCACTTCTGCGGAGATGCCCAGATTAGCCAAATCTCGCTTTTGCGACAATTTTCCGCACCTACGCATCCGCTTCTATGGTCCCCCACCCGCAGAAGCGAAAATACTAGAAGCTTAAAATCCGAGACTTGCAAAATCCCTGAAATTCTTCCGTTTAACCTCCCGAAACCACCCCGGGTCCCCCGGGACCCCGACGAAAACCACAAACATACTCCATAGCACTATACGAACTTGTTCCAATGATAAGAACACACCCTTTAACACGGAAAAACGTTGAATTCAAGCAATTCAAGCCTAAGTTTTTATTCAAACTTCTGCAACCGACATTCGATCAAAAACCCGACCAAACGACCTCCGAATGACCTGAAATTTTGCAGGCACACCAAAAATCACCTAACGGAGCTAGTGAAACTGTCGAAATTCCATTTCGACTCCCGGATTAAAATCTCACCTATCGATCGGATATCACCAAAATTCAACTTTAGCCAATTCAAGCCTAAAACTACACAGGGCCTCCAAATTCACTTCTGATCGCTCTCCTAGCTCATAAATGACCTCCCAGAGCTGACCGAATCATCAGAATTCGATTCTGAGCTCTCTAACTCACAAGTCAACATCCGACTGACTTTTCTCAACTATTCCTTCTTCTAAGAGACTATTTGTCTTATTTCCAATCAAACTCGACCCACATTGACTCAAACTCACCCAGAATGCATATTGTAACATTAACAAGCATATAACGGGAATAACAGGGTGACAACTCGCATGATGACGAGCCGGGTCATCACGTATTTACTGTTCACCGATTCTGCGGTACTGTTCATCGCAGAAGCGAAAAAGCAGTGTTCACCTGCTTCTGCGGGTACTGTTCATCGCAGAAGCGAAAATACCAGATTTGCCCTAGAAAATTGCAGCAGTTTTTTATATCACTAAAAATGCTATAACTCAATCATACGAACTCGGAATTCGACGATTCTTTTTCGTATGGCCCTATGATTTCGATTCGGATCTAGTGGTTCAAACAAAACTGAATTTGGGTTTAATTTACTCAGTGAAACATCAATTTCGCTCGTTAAACAATTAACTCACATTTCGCGTCAATAACCCAATTGCGACTTGATGAAATTAAACCGAAATTTCCAGATCAGTCCTCTAATTCATTATTTAAATTCTCAAAGTCTCGAAATCAAATTTGGATTTCTAGAACTAAAAATAGACCTTTGGATCATTACATTTATGCTCAAAACGGTAAAAATCTTCCAAAAATGACCCGTTGGGCATCCGAATTTACCCCGAAGCCTCCAGGACCTCAGCCAAAAGTACCAACACCTCTTATAACACCATTCAAACTTGTTCCAATTGTCAAAACGCATTCAACAACAAAAAAATCATTAAATTACCACGGATTCAAGTATAAATTTATCAAATTCTTCCAAAACTCATATTTGATCCGAAACCCAACCAAACGACGTCTGAATGAATTGAAATTTTGTGGACAATTCCAAAATCACCTAACGGAGCTACTGCATTTGTCGGAATTCCATTCCGATTTCCAAATCAACATCACACCTACCGTTTGGATTTTGCCAAAATTCAACCTTAGCCAATTCAAGCATAAAACTATACGGGACCTCCAAATTCAATTCCGATCGCTCTCCTTAGCCACAAATGACCTCCTGGAGCGGACCGAATCATCAGAATTCAATTCCGATCTCTCTAACTCACAACTCAACATCCGGTTGACTTTTCCCAACTATTTCTTCTTCTAAGAGAGTATTTGTCTCAATTCTAACCAAACTCAATCCGAATTGACTCAAACTCACCAAACATACATATTGAAACATGAACAAGCATATAATGGGGAAAATGGGGTGATAACTCACATGATGACGGGCCGATTCATCACATTTTCCCCAACTTAAGCAAATGCTCGTCCTTGAGCGGACCCATAGTTGTACTAGATGCAACACAATAGCTGAATGACCTCACCAAGCATATACCCGGGGTGATACCACTTCACCCTATCTATCGTAAGTCCAATAACACAATATGGCTGAATTTCCATAGTCTATCTGAACCATAACCCACATTGCACTTTCCGAAATCATATACCAAATCCGAATCCCACGTCTATACTTAGAGTACACCCGAACCAACCGTAAAGACCCATACTCGCCACTCCGGGTGAGATCATATGATGTATCAAATAACCCCAATCACTCGAGATGATGGTCTCTAATCACAATAATTAGCCACAATGACCAAATACTAGCAGAAAAACCTCTCTCATTAGATATAGTCTTATTCCAACACTTTCATAACCTGCCCACGACAACCGAACATGCGATATATCGAACCCATCTCTCATGCAACCATTCATGAATCCATTTCCCTTTTTAACTGATACCACAACAGATTTCGAAGCCAAATATTTATATTACCTTTCTAACCAACTGAATCACATATGCTCGCACTCATTAATGACTCTAATGATCATTTCGGTTATAACACACCGCACTGGTGATATGACACCTCAACACCAGCCTAAGACGCGACGAGCACAACACAGGCTCCAATAAGAAACATCTGAACATACTCAAATCATGACAACTGACTCCCACAAAGAGCCATAATTCAAATTCTTCAATACCATCACAACACATAACTGAGATTCTCGTCTCACATCATAGAATTAGAGTACATGACTCCTTCTCGAAAGGTTAGAACATCACGTGGCCTTGCCACGACTCGTGATTCTATCCAAACACTATTACTCACGAAGCACCTCAAGTCACCATGCTCAGAACGGTCAGCCACGCACAGATCTAGGTCTGAACCCAAGCAATCAATCTCACCCACGGTGAAACAATTAATGTATGCTATCAAATCCTAAAAGGACACAACCGATGTGCTATTCGGCGAGCGATACTCAATACTAAACTTTTCTCAGAAGCCAAGAAGTATTGTATACTAGGTAGCATATAACTAACTCTATTTCCACATTACACTGTTGCGGCATGCAACCCGCTCCAATGACATACCTGTGGCGGCGTGCCACCCGATCCAGATACCATACCTGTGGCAGCGTGCCACCTGTGGCGGCGTGCCACCCGATCCACGCATAAACCTCGCAAAAGGAAATGCACACCGAGTCGAATTGGTCATTACAACAAACATATATAGCCTCAAGCTCGGCTATATGAAACGCATCCCACAAAGTTCCTCAATACTGGAACTAAATCAATGGTAGATACCTCTACACTGACATCCGCCACGAAGGCCTAACTGACAAAGCAATACCTACCGGCCGTCCGTTGGCCGTAGGGTACATCTACCCTGCTAGAGCTTGATGTGATGCTCTCTGCAACATAGTTTGGGACATTTTTTGTTTCCTGACATAGTCCATATCACATCAGTCTAGACAATCTGACTTATGACAACCAGTTTGCAATCATATATCATTATTTAAATTCATCATATCAAGTAACGAGAGAGCCACTAGTGCTTCCAATCTCCAACAACCGCTAAACGGTGCCGATACACACGATATACCACCACTGCGTAGGTGGATTACGATAACTTCTAGTCTCCAACACATATATAACACATGAATTACTATGCCTTATTCCACACTCCACCGTACAAATACATAACCCACATTAAGCATCCATTCATACCACGAAAGCCATTCAGAAATTTTCCTATGCCACCAACAACTCAATCATCACCACCAATCCAACAAGAGGATACCACAATGCCATTTGATATTATCAGTTTACATTACCTTGCCCTTTTGACCATATACTCTACCAAATCACTAGAATAGCAGTACCATTTTCCTAAATCACCAGAAAGATTGATTCTCAAATTATCTGCAGCTTCCCACGCTGCTTGAGAATTTTTATGGCTTCCCATATGGAAGGAAAAATCATTACACATTCCATGCTTTGCATACCGACATAAAATACACTCATTTTCAAATCATGGTAAAACAGATAACAAACTCTTTTTTCCAATTCGTTGCATAAGTTTAACTGCCAGGACTGGGTCCTTTTACCCACATTGAGCTACGCAACTGCCAGCACTCAAGAGCTTTGTTTCACATGTGAGCACGTGATATTTGCACTAGGCAATGAAATTCCAAAATTAAAATAAATTATATTTTTTGAGTGCAATTACATGTCTTGATTGAAATTATATACATTTGTGTGTTTGAATAATTAGAAATTAAAATTAGAAAATCAAAAAATATAGGTTAAATACATGTATTTTTGAATTAAAGTAGTTAAAGGAAAATTCAACAAAAAAGAGCATTAATAGCGGAAATTATGGGAAAAATAGTAGAAAATTGCCAAAAAATATCAGAAAATTAGTGAAGGTAGGAAATTGAATAATTTAAATAATAGAAAAAAGAAAAAATGAAATACAAAGAAAATTATCACAAAAAACAATTGAAATACCAAGAAAATACCAAATAATACAATAAATTTGGGCCAAAGAGTCTGAAACATTGGCCCAAACACATTGGCCCAAAGAGTTGGTTCAACTGATTTAAAACAAAGAAATCTCAGCCGTTCATTCATTCAAATCCAACGGCTGAAACATTAGCTGATGATTAATTAATTAATTAGATCTAAGATTGAATCTTAACCGTCCAAACCTATAGATCTAACGGAGGAGAGCAGATCTCTCACTTAAGCTGAGATGGCACTAATAGTAGCTGATCTTGACCGTTGATATTAATTGATCTATCGGCCAAGAACTCCTCAACATCCCCGAGTATTTAAGGCCATGGTCTCTTAGAGACCGGCCATTTTGCCTCTAACTCTAACCCTAGCCGCCCCCTCTCTTCTCCGCTCTTCTTCTTCATCTCCTTCAAAGCCGGCCGGCCATGGAGTCTGCCATCTCCACGGCAGTCTCCGGCCAAGATCTGAACCCCTCAACCCTTCTTCTCTTCTTCTTCACCACAAACCCTACAAAAAACCACCATGAAACCTTGAAACCCTTCCCCTTCTTGAAACTCCGGTCATCGGAGTTCACCGCTGATGACCAAAACTACGAAAACCACCACCAAACTAACACCAAAGAACCCCCTTGCCATGATCTATCCCCCCATATGAGCCTTTTCCCTCAAATCTTCCTCTTCTTTCTCGAATATCCAAAAGAAGGTCACCGGAAACCTAACTCCGGCGACTCAAGACAAACCACCCCCAAAGTTCTCACCTTTTCCACCTTCTAAGCACCTTACCATAACCAAAAGACTTCAAATATGAGGTCTTGTATGAGAAAAAGAAAAAGCAGAAAAGAAAATAAAGAAAAAGAAAAGAGAAAAACTGGAAAAAAGAAAAGAAGAAAAGGAAAAGAAATTGGGGAAAAGCTCAGGAGTCAGTTCCTGCGAGCTAAGTTTCCTTTCCTTTCTTATTTGTTTTTCTTTAATGTTTTTGTTATCTTTGTTTATTTCTGTGTGTTTAACATGTTTCTTTTAGTAAGATAGTCGTATGAGCAACTGAATGATAGATTAGGGTTTTGTCTTTTAGAAATCTCTGTTTTTCTGTTTAAGATTTGTTTTTCCTTATTTTATCTATCTTCTTTTGGTTTGTTAGTCATATGAACAACTGCATGTTTTGATTAGAGTTTTGGTCTTTGAGAAATTTTTGTTTGTTTGTTCTATTTTTCTGTTTAAGACCTATTCTTCTTTGTTTATCCCATCTTCATGTCTTTCACTTAGATGTTTTTCATGTTTAGATTAGGACTTTTGTCTTCGAGAAATTGATGTCATGTCTATTCTTCTTAAGATTTGTTCTTTCCTTGATTAGCCTTTCTTCAGGGCTACTGTCATGTGTACTTTGCTTAAGATTTGTTTTTCTTTAATTAGCATTTCTTCATGCTTATCTTTGATCTTTACAAACCATGCTTTCTTCTGAAAATGCCTTATGAGTTTTACCTGTATGTATTTAGCCAAGAGAATTTTAAGCATGACTTGGGATTTTCAGTGGTTCATTAAGTATAAGGAAGTCTTGACTATGCCTGCTTCATGACTGATTGACACTGAGTTGTGAAATCTGAGTTATAAGCCTATTGATTGAAATTCAACAATATTCAACCCCTTTCTCTAAGTTTTGATTGATTGATGAATGATTATGATTTCATTGGCTATGTGTGCAATTATTTGTGAAATTTGCTATGTTTGCAACAGCCTTGTGTTAAGTTGAATACTGTCTTATCATGCCTAGGTGGATTGGTTATAGCTGCAGTAGTGGTAAACTTGTAAGTGGTTAAAATTGAAAACATGTGTTAAGTATCTTAGAATAGGTTAAAACTGAAAACCACAAAATAGGCTATAAGTGAATAAAATAACCAAGAGTGGTCAATTTTACAACTGACCTACTCTGATAGGCTTCACACACTGGCCAAGATTTAAATAGGCCAGGTGTGTAATAAAAGTAGTTTAAGTCTAATAAATAGACTTACCAAGTCCCAACTTGACCCATGATCACTGGTGGCTAGACTTGCAAAGGTCTCAGCCATGCCTGTGTTCAGTGATGGGCCTCAATTGCAAAGCTAAGTCCAATCTTTGGACTGGCTGAGTCTCAAATAGATTAAATACAGAAAAATAAGCAGGCTAGTCCTGCAAATTAGTTTCAATAACAGAAAATGAAATAGAATTGGCTAAAATTGAAATAAGTCTAAAGTCTAATCTAGCCTGTTCTTAAATATTGATACAAATGCTGGCCATTTGCTAAATAAGGGCTGAATCTAAGGAAATCTGACCTAGGTAGGTCGGGTAATTAACCAATGCCTTTAAGGGCATAAAAGGAATATAAAATGGCAAAAATGTAGATTTAATAGAGCCTATAGGGATATATAAGATATCCGGGCTCCTGATTTCTGCAATTCTGCATAGAATTAAGGGTATATTGGTCTTAAGGAAAAAGTAATTCAGTAAAAAACACTAATAAGTAGGGGCACACTAGTAAAAGCCCCAAAATGGAATCAAATAGAACCTTCCAGCACATGCTGGAAGGCATCTTGTAACAGAAATTCGGTTTAAAGTGTAAGATTTGGTAAAATAGGAGAGGAGGAAAATAGAATTATGTTCTATCTTTTTCCCCCAAAAATTTCACCTCTTCCCACCTATAAATACCCCCATTTAGGACTAGTTTAAGGGCTGGATTTTGGAAAACAAAATTTTCAGAAAGGATTCCACACTAAAATAGCAAGTAGTTGGCTGGTTTTCTTAGTTGAAGTTTATATTTGGAGTCGTTTGGAATTTCTGCTCATTTGCTGGGTTTCTAATTGTTGTTGCTGTGTTATCATCTGTTCATTTGGGAATTCAATCCTTCACTGTTGCATTGCCTGTTAAGTCTAACTGCTGTGCCTATTTCATCTCCCTTAGAACTCATTGAGTTTATTTGCTGAATCAGGTACACATCCCTGTTCGAAGCTATGTAACTTTGAAGCTATGATGAAAATGAAGACTCAAAATAATTTAAAGCATTTTTCTATCTCTTCATTTTTCTGTTCTGTTAGCTGATTAGTTAGCTTAAATCTGTAATTCATTAGGACATTGTGTGTAGAAGTAGAAGCTCGAACAAAACAATGTAATAAGTAGTAAAGTAGAAGTAGTGTAGTAATGGTAGCTAAATCACTTAGTTAAATAGGTTAAAATCATAAAACAAGGTTAATTAATCCTAACATGGATCCATAACAACAGACTCACAATAATAACTTCAATCAGCTTATGTAGATAGTCTGATTTGGAAATTGATATCTGGATTTGAATAAGTTTAAAAGCAGAAACAACCAGATAAGGTAGTAATTAGATTAGACTGATTTTAATCAAACAAATTTGACTCATAGTAAACCCAGTAGTATAACCATGAACTTGCGGATGAGTCATTTTAGTTTTAAGTAATCTGAATACTGTGTATAAGTAGTTGAACCGTTTAGCTTAATCACGCTTTATATAGTTAAATAATCTCCCGATCTCTTAACTAATAGGTAATTCAGATATTAGTATAAATTCATTACTAGAAAATCAAAGTGAAAGTAGTTTATTAATTCAGTTTTATGTACATTAGACAATTATGGTCTGAAGTTAATATTAATAATTTGTATAGCGATTTCTCCTCAATAAATAAAGTGCAATTTGAATTCGTTTTTGATTCCAGATGTTTGTTTTTATTGTAGGTTTTTCGTTTATGTTTTTATTACCATTGCTTCAATTTGGTCTGGGCCTAATATGCGACGTAGGCCTGGACTGTGTTCGAAGGTTAACTGGGCCATTGAATGAAAGCCCAAATCTGGTCTGGGTCATTAAGACCCAGACACATATAATAACCTGCTAAGTATCAATCCAGAAGTCCAGGCCCAATAACAATGGAAACAATAAAGTCCTGGACTCACTTCTAGAAATATAGCTAATTAAAAATGATTAAGGGAAAAACAATGATAGAAAACGTAGTGAAACATTAAGTTTGAACTTTAAAAAATGCAAGGGATGTGCCTCACACAACAACAAAAATAGTGGGGCCCTCTTATAGTAACAAAGTGATAAAATATAATAGATCCGGGAGGGTTAATAGCGAATTCCATAGCCTTTCCCAAAAGATTTAAAGACGTTAGACACTTATTAGGCACGATTTAATATACTTTCCCTAATACGAGTGTGCACTTGGTGCAACTCAAATCATAAATCCCGGCGAAGCCGAAATGTATTAAAAGTCACAGGCGTACTGGTTGCGGTGTGACTCGAAATACGTTTTCGCGACGTCGCAATTCGTAAAAACATTAAAGTTGGAACACATACATATTGTTAAAAAAGTATATAACAATTCATATAAAATTAAGAACGATGGTTGAGCAACGGTGCTGAAACCACGGAATCCGGGAGTGCCTAACACCTTCTCCCGGGTTAACAGAATTCCTTATCCAGGTTTCTATTTTGCTGGACTGCAATACAGAGTCAATTTCGTTGGATTCGAGATTAACCGGTGACTTGGGACACCATTATCTTCCCAAGTGGCGACTCTGAAAATTAAATAAAATCTCGAACTGATTGTCCTTTATTTGGAAAAACTCCTTTTTCTTTGTTATTATGCTTCTCGGGTATTTGAACATTGATGTATACCCAACGTATCTTTTTAAAAGGATCGGAAAGGGGTAGTAAAAAGGGAGGTGTGACAACTCTGGCGACTCTGCTGGGGATTTGCAACCCAGAACTTCGGTTTCAGGGTTTAAGAATTCGAGCTCATTAGAATCGCCGTCCTTGATATTATTTGACTTTGTTATATGCTTTGAACAACATGGTATATGTTTTACTGCTTTGATATTATATGGATTGTATATATAAATTGTGCGGAAAACCCTTCTCTTCTTCACCTCCGGGGATGTGCTTACTGGTTGAGACTCCCCTTTCTGTTAAGTCACACCTAAATTAAGAAACAGAGGTCGGATAAGTTACAAAGCCGATTAACTCCGCGGGTCACCGGTACGTAGCCCCCTCCTCAATTCGAGTTGTCCGCTCGGGTACACGGTCCAGCACCATATGAAACCATAAGGTATTGAACATAGGTCTAGGATGATTATTTGCATCTTAACTGACTTAGGGGACTCAACACAGGGGTTGGGTCCGTCTAGGATAGGTGACCCGGTAATTAAAGACCGAGCATACTATGTGTTGCATTTTTAATTGTCTTTGATCGTTATGTGGACCGGCAAAATTCCCGAGAGTAGAAAAAGAATATTCAAAAATGAAAAAAAATAAGAGAGAGAGAACTAGTGATAAAAGAGTTGTTGGAAAATTTGGAAATCTGGAAAATTGAGAAAAATGGCTTTGTTGTTAAAATAATTGGTCAGTTAATCTGACCGAACTATGCAGGTTTGATTCTCTCCATTAGGCGGGATACGTAGGCAACCCTTGAGCGGTTCCAACCACCTTTTTCGAAAAAGACCAAAAATATCTTTGTTTCAAATAATCGAGGTGATCGCTATTTTTGGAAATAGCCGAATGTTCCGAAAGGACGCCGGAAGGCTGTTTTGGCAAAAATGGCCACTTTGAAAGTCATGTTTTTCCCTTTTTCAAAAATAAAAATGAAAATTTTCTTTGAAAAATATTTTTCCTTTTTCTAAATAAAATTGCCTTAATAAATGTGTAGGATGAGCACGATACAAAATGAACCCTTCACTTTAATGAATAGAATCCCTTTGGAGCTAAGATTATGGTGGAACGACATGGGACATGAAGGACAGAATTGGATCAAATGCTATCTAAAGGATCTTACGGGATTAATGGACATAATTCCCCGAGGCGATATAATCCGAGCACTTGTCACATGCTGGGATCCTGCGCACAACGTTCTATATTTTTCGGACTTTGAACTCACTCCCACTCTTGAGGAAATTGCTTACTATATAGGGAAAAATGAGGTCCCCTTGAAAGAGAAATACCCGGTGGCTCCAAGAGCAATAACGGTGCACCGTTTCCTTGACTCTTTGAAGATTGCTCGAAACGTCCACAATGAGGATTTGGTTAGTGGGTTTTGCTCACTAAACTTCATCTACAGTAGATATGGACATGTAGGGGGTTTCAATGACCCCACGAACAAACTTTGTAGCAAGTCCAACCGAGCCAAATGGAAGGAACATCGACGATTCGCTTTCTTAGTGGCATTTCTCGGGATAATCATATTTCCAAAAAAGGACGGGCACATTGATTTTACAAGATAATTGCACTTTGGCTTCAATGATTATAGCGGATATCTACCGTGCCCTGACGACATGTAAAGCAGGGTGCAACTCCTTTGAGGGATGTAACTTGATTCTGCAAATTTGGTTGATAGAACATCTATGCCGCCATCCTTCGTTCTCAAGCTATGTGCCGACTGAAAGAACATGCCTCGAAGAATTCTATACGAGAACAAAAGTAGTTAAGCTGCCGGAGGGAGTTAAGGATTGGATTTCATATCTACGATCGTTGACCGATAGCCAAATCGATTGGGCATATGGATGGTTGCCCCTCGATGAGGTGATTTACATGCCGACGGAAGGGTCACACTTTTTGATCATGGGTTTGAAAAGTATCCAGCCTTATGCCTCGTATAGGGTCCTACGATGAAGGTGTCAAGTTATACCAAAGGATGGGGACCTCAGTTTGCAAGTAATAGAGATTAGTCCGGATGGGCAATTCTCGGAAGCAAAGGTTCGACAGATTTGGAATGAGTGTCAAAATTTGAAGGCAAAAACTTGTGTGGAGAACAAAGCTCGGGGAGAAGTATCGTCAGGGTACGCTGCATGGTATCGACGGGGTATTGAGCATGATAGACCATCGAAAAGACCTCATTTTCACGATTTGGCGGAGCAGTCTAAGGAAAATATAAATTGGGCGACCAAAGAAAACGAGTATAAGGCCAAAATCAGCTTACTAGAAAAATAGTTGCGAGATCTCCAGTTCGAGAGCAGTTTACAGGCAGCATCTGACGAAGGAGAAAAGAAGCAGCTGAAAAAGGAGAATGAAATTCTAAAGGCTCAAGTTGCAAAAATGAAAATTGCATCCGAGACCCCGGTTCGCTTAGCCCAAGACGAGAAGCTAATTGAAAATCTTCGGCGCAAAGTGAATGACTACAACTTCGATTTGGACAAAGCAAAAAAAAGTTAGTCAGGGTTCGGAAGCAACTGGCCAAAGATGCCGAGGAAAGACCTAGGTTGGTTCAGCAACTACAAGACAAACATGAGGTTGAGGTAGCTCGATTAAGAAAGAAATTCATCACAGCCACTGTCAAGAGTAACAAGATAATCAAAGAATTTGAGGAAGAAAGAGAGCATTGTTACACGACTATGGCTCGATTAGAGTTCGAGCTACAACAACTGCATAAAGAGAACCAACACACCTTAGACGCTCGCGCCAAACAGATTAGCAGGTTACTTAAAGAGAAAGGGGCCGTTCGAGAAAGAATTGTCCATATTGTTCAATATATCACCCGAAAATGCCAACTGTGTGAAGACATGTCACAAGAAACATTTGTATCAACCGTGAAATTCTTTGTGAAACAAGTCATGTCCGACCTAGATAGGCTCCAAAGTAGATTAGCATATAGGCCCGCGGCAAGACCGAACGACGTCGCGCAGGCATTAGGAGTATTAATGTATTCATAGGGCATGCATTTTCTATTCATATTTCTTTTTGCATTAGTAGCACAACACCATCTTGTAAATCAATGTTTTAATATCAATAAAAATATCAAAAAGTTGTTGCTAATCCTTTTTCACTTAGTATCAATTGTTTGCACGATAGGCAAAAAAGTAGGAACGAAATTAATAAAAGAAAGGAGAAAAGAGAGGAAAAGAAAATGAAAAAAAAAGAAGGAAGAGAAAAGAATGAAAAAAGAGAGAGAAAAGAAAAGAAGAAAGAAAAAAAGAAAAAGAGAAGGAAAGATGAATGAAAATGATGTTGGTTCAAAATGGAATAAATGTCGGGATGATGAATGACGATCAAAAGTAAAAGTTGTGATTTTTTAATCGTTGCATCTTATCCTTTTATGTACCAACTTTTAACAAGTGTTGTTGTTTATGAGAATCAGACTACAGCTGGCAACTGGTACTCTGGCAAATCATCATTACAACACACGTTCCAAGACTATGACGAAGGCTGTGTCTCGGGAAATTGAGCCGACTATCATGGACCCGGTGCAAGAAGAGGAGGTTGTGGATGTAGCAGGGATGAAGGAGGAAATGTATAAACTCAAGTAGCAGATGTCAGAAATGTACCAAGCTTGGTCCAGGGGTCAATCCTTACCCGCATATCTAGCCAACCCAGTATATGTCCCTCCCGTCAATCCTAATCCCGAGCCACCTACCATGAACTCATCCTCCACGTACCCAGATTACCACCACTACTATGCCTCCACTTCACAGGCACCACCACTGTCCAAAGAGGTTCCACCCCAGCCACCACAGGTCGCCCCGGTGTATGTGGCACCTCCACCTGTTGCTCTACATAAGTCGTCAAGTGAACCAGTGTTCCATGTGCAAGATACCCATTACTAACCGCTGGAGCCGACGTTTAGGCAGCATGAATCTTTTACCCCACTGATGGAGACAACTGAATAAAAGCCCATCAAGAACTTGGAATAAAAGGAAATGGCACGGAAGATGAGGAGTTTAGAACAGTCTTTCCGTAACATACAAGGGCTAGGAGGCCAAGTGAGCGTAGCATACAAAGATTTGTGTCTGTTCCCAGAGGTGCAGCTCCCGGTTGGGTTCAAGCTACCTAAATTCGACATGTACGATGGACATGGGGATCCTGTAGCCCATCTCAGGGGATATTGCAGCAAGATGCGTGGTGCAGGAGGGAAAGATGAACTTTTGATGGCGTACTTTAGTTAGAGTTTGAGCGGTTCTGCGCTGGAGTGGTATACACGTCAGGATCACACTAGATGGTTCATCCGGGATGATCTAGCGCAATCATTTGCCAACCACTTCCAGTACAACTTGGAGATAATACCAGGCAGGCTGTCGCTTACCAAGATGGAGAAGAAGCCCGGAGAAAGTTTTCGGGAGTATGGCTTTAGATGGAGAGAACAAGCGGCGCGGGTGGATCCGCCTATGAAGGAGACTGAAATGGTAGATTATTTTCTGCAGGCCTTAGAGCCTACTTACTATGGCCATCTGGTGTCGGCTATTGGTAAAAATTTCAATGAAGTAGTGAAAATGGGGAGTTTTGTAGAGGAAGGGTTGAAAACCAACAAAATCATGAGCTTTTCTGCTATCAAGGCCACGAATCAGGCTATACAGACCGGGAACGGAGGATCTATTGGAAAGAAGAAGAAGGAGGAGGTTTCAATTGTAGAAAGTAAACCATGGACTCGGAGCCAAAGCATATACCATCACCCACCTCGCCCATACCAACCATACCCGCCATCACCTTACAACCCACCTCCACCATATTATCCACCCACTACTCCACATTACCCTATCTCACAAGCCCAACCTTACCCATCGCCCCCTCATGTATGGCAAGCCCAAGTTCCATAAAATGTCTATCATACACAGAACACCTACCCTCCTTCCAGAACCTACAAGAACCCAAATAGACCCAACTTCCAACCTGATCCAGAAATGAGAAACAGAGCCCAAACAAAGAAAACATTCACCCCATTAGGGGAGTCTTATACTAGCCTCTATCATCGTCTGAAAGAATTGGGGATGCTAAACCCGATTGAACCAAAATTGCCAAACCCACCTCCCAGAAACATTGACCAGTTAGTCAGGTGTGAATATTGCTACGGGGCACCGGGGCACGATACTGAAAAGTGTTGGCACTTGAAATCTGCTATACAGGAGCTCATTGACAGTATAAGGATTGAGGTACAGGCTCTAGAGACTCCAAACATTACTCAGAATCCACTGCCAACTCATTATGAGATACACATGATAGAGTTAGAACAAGAAGAGAGCAGTAGGAAGCCGTCCCAATCGGTAATGATGATAAAAGCCAACAGTAAAGTGGAGAAAGAAGTTGAGAAAGAGAAAGCGACAGTTGAGGTGCCAGTGAAAAAGCCGCCAGTGGTTGAAACTTTGAAACATGTGGTGCCAGGGGATAAGCCGTTATTGACAGTGAAAGGAGCATACATGGAACCAGTGGTCATAAAGCCGGTGGTGCAAATGCTGGTGGTTGATACTAAAGCCATACCTTGGAACTACAACAAGGTCGTAGTAATGTAGGAGGTCATTGAAACACACGGCCTCACTCGTTCCGGGCGGTGCTTTGCCCCGGAAGAGTTAAGGAAAATGAAAGTGGTGAAGGAGAATCATGTGAAGAAGCCGGTCTCTGAAGAAGAAGCAGAAGAATTTCTGAAGAAGATAAAAGCTCAAGAATACTCGATGGTAGAATAGCTGAGAAAGACGCCTGCACAAATCTCATTGCTTTCATTGTTAATTCACTCAGAGGAGCACATGAAGGCATTGTTGAAAATACTGAATGAAGCACATGTCCCCGAAAAAATCTCAGTCTGCCATTTTGAGAAGATTACCAACAAAATTTTGAGTCAAACAAGATCACATTCTCGGACAATGAATTGCCCGTTGAAGGGACTGAACACAACAAGGCACTCTATCTTACCGTTGTGAGCACCTGATTTTTGCCTTATATGAGAATTACTCCCAAAAAATTCAAAATAAAATAATTTTGTGTTGTTTGCAACATTTATGGATTTTGTGTTATTTTTCTCTTATTATTTGCGTTTGTGTGTCCACGACTATTTGTTTAAATCAATAAAAAATACAAAAAATGTTGCATTTGAATTTTTAGGATATAATTTCGCACTTAGAAGCGTTTAAATTTATTGTACGAAAATGAAAAAAATAACAAAAAAATGTCTAAGCTTGTATTTTAGTATTTAATGTCAAAATTATGTGATTTTATTATAAATTGTGTGTAATAATTATTAGTATAACTTAATTAGTACTCTTATAATTTAATTTGATTTTTTGTGGTATATTTAGAATTTTTGTTCTAATAATTTAGGGGCTAGTAATAAAAAGAAGATGAAAAATTGGAAAAAAAGGAAAAAAAAAAAACTGGACCAAAGTCCAGGTCCAATTCAACAAAAAATCAGGCCCAAAACAAAAACCTACCCCTAATCCATCTAATACCCAACCCAAAACCCGGTAGACCCGTCTCAAAACCCGCCCCGTCGCCCAAAACGGTCCCGTTTCATTTAATAGGAGGATCTGGACCGTTGGATTCCATTGATCCAACGGCCCAAATTAAACCTGGCATTTTGGCATAACAAAAGACCCCAATACCCGTTTTATTCCCTCATTCACTAAACAACCCCCCTTTCTTCAACCTCGTCTCTCTCAGAGACGAAAAACCCTAGCCGCCGCCCCCTCTCCCATCACCTGAAAACTCAGCGGCAACAACGCCGCCGACCACCCAAACCATCATCCCTGAATCCCCAAACTCTCATCTCCACGAATCCTGGCCTCGATTCATTCGAATCAAACCCAAAAGCCCCAAGCCCCAATTTGAGCCTATGAACCCTAGAAAAACAAGATCAAGATTTTCTATCAAATTGATTAAAATTTAGGGTCTAATAGAGTTTAATTGAGTTGTTCTCTGTTGAGAACATTTCAATTAAACTTTATTTGACCTCAAAGTGGTCAACCCGGTTCAAGTCGTGAATTCTGAGGTAATTCTTTATTTTTCTTCTGTTCGTTTGTTCAAATCTTGTTGTTCGTCTGTTAGTTTGAGATTATTCTTTACTATTTTTATTTTATTACTTTTGTTCTCTTCTTCTCTGATCTCAAGACCGTTTATTTGGTCGAAAATTTTGGTTCTGTTTAATTGTTTGTTTGGTTATCAGTGTGCGTATTCGAGTCGATTAATATAGGCGAATGAATGTACTTGGTCCTGTTTTCAGCCCGAAAGTATGGGTCATTGATTCGTTCATTGATTATGCGCATTGTAATCGATTAGACGAACACTGTCGTAGGTTTGGCTATTCAAATAAGATAGAGATGCCATAGGCATTGCAAAATTGATCCGATGCACTGTCAATTTGGACTGCTCGTTGATTTTGGTTTTTAATTTGGGTTTAACTGTTAGATCATCATAAATTAAGGGTTAAAGGGAATGCCAGGCACATAGGATTTGCTGGACAGTAGATATTAGTGGAATTCACTGAACGGCAGACCCTTGTGTTGTCTTCAGGGATTTGTTTAACAGCAAATCCCATGCCAGACAATTTTTAATGGCTAAAACAGGGGAATAATGGGCTGGGAATCAGTTTTGATTTGTTTGAATTTAAAATTGGATTAAACAAATGAGCACCCATCTTAATTGATTAAAATAAGGCAATAAGACATCTGATAATGGGCTGCTCAAATTAGTTAGTGGAAAATACAGTTTATTTTAATAATTTGAGTGGTAAAACAGGCTGTAGAGGGGCTGCTAAGCTGATGTTTAAGGCTATAAAAAGGGTAAAAATCAGACATAAAAGGGGAGAACATTTTTTAGCATAAAATAAAAATATGAAAATAATAGAGTTCATACACTGCATTCACTGGGAAAAGAACAGGAGAGACTTTGAGAAAAAGAAAAGCCTTTTTTTTACACACATAAGAATACACACAGACACACATTAAGAAAAATACTCTGAGATTCAGGAGAAACAAATAGTTTTTTTAAGAGATAGAAACACAGTTTCAGTTTGGAAATTGTAGGTTGTTTCGTTGAAAAGATCATTTTGTGATTTCCCAAGCTTTAAATTTCAAAAAGAACTTTTGATTTTTTTAGTGTTAAAAACAGATTGAAATAAGTGTTTAAGGATCAATTCTTTCTGAAGATTGATGTTGATTACTGTCCAATTGAGGCTGTGATTTACTATTTCACCTCATTTTGGTTTGAAATTGGTTCTGCTGTTGCTGGGTTCTACTGCTGACTTTAGACCTCACTTTTCACTCGTCTTTTATTTCAGGTACATTTGTCGAATCTCAAAATAATGTAGATATTCAGTTGCAAAAAATGAAATAAAGTGGAAGCACACTTTTTCAATTGATTTAATGCATTCATTGTAGCTGATTGTCTAATGAGATGTATATACGATTGTTCATCACAACTGTGTAGTGTAGGTTGATTTCAGTTGTCTTTGAATGTTAGCTAAAATGTCTATCTCAAACTCTAAAACTTTATAACCAGATCTGGTTGTACTGGACTATATGAGTTATTTAGATTTGTTGTAGGTAATTTAGTTAGTTGTGCTATTAATATGGGATTAACTGAGTTAATGTCATAATATAAGCTAGTTGTGATTTTGATATAATCTTCTGTATCAACTTGTAGCTTAAACAACTTCACGTGAATAGTTGCACTAAATCTAATTGTTATATGAACTTGAAGTAGGTTTCTCAAATAAGTATTAGAGTTTGGTAGTAAATGCTTTAGTTTGATTAATGTATTTTGAATAATGCTACAATACATTTAGATGTACAGGCTTGAGCATGAAAAAAATATAACCAAAGTATTCATTATCCCTTTGAGTAAAATAATTTGAAACAATTTTAGTGGGCATTTGTTCTAAGTGAATTGAGACTTTGATGGGTCTAACGACTAGGGCTTGACAGCCCTTTCAAGATGTGTAGGCTGTAGTCCGTCTAACGAGCATCCCATAACAAGCATCCCAGGTCTGATTTAATGTCTTTGTACGTTTGGGCCTGGGCTGAGGTTTATAGTTTGTTAGTTATTGGTGTAGATATAAGGGTTGAGGTTTGCTTTAATCCAGTAACAAATTAATTAGGACATTTGTTTTATTTTTAGAGACAAATAATGTAGAACATCATAGTCTATTTTAGGACGGACCTTTAAATAAAATAATGAGACGAGCCTCGCCAAATAAAATGCACAAATTGCGTGGCCTTCATTAAGTGTATTTATTAATTACATAGAAACTTGGAAGGACCGTTTAGCGAATTTCACGGTTTTTCTCAAAGATAATATTGCGTTAGACTCTTTAAGCACGATTTAATTAAATTACTTTCCTAAATACGGGTGTGCATTTATGTGACCCAAATCTTACTCTCGGCGAAACTGAAATACATAAAAGTCACATGCGTACTGGTTGCGGTGTGACTCGAAATGTGTTTTCGTGACATCGCAATTCTCCTAAAAAATTGAAAAGCGGAACATAAAAACACATAATTAAAATATATAAAGAAATCAGATAGAAACAAAAATTGCAGTTGAGAGACCGTGCTAAAACCATAGAATCCGGGAGTGCCTAACACATTCTCCCGGGTTAACAGAATTCCTTATCCAGGTTTCTAGTTTCGCAGACTGTAATACAGAGCCATAAATTTCCTCGGTTCGAGATTACACCGGTGACTTGGGACACCATTATTTTCCCAAGTGGCAACTCTAAAAAATTAAATAAATTGAGCCCGTTCCAACTGTCCTTTAAGTGGAAAAACTCCTTCCTTGATTTTTATTATATCCCTTCTCGGGGTGTAGTATTAAATAGTGGGCACATACGTATGTGTGTGAAAAAAGGAGGTGTGACAGCTCTGGCGACTCTGCTGGGGACGAGTAACCCGGAACTTCGGTTCATGGTTTAAGAATTCGAGCTCAGTTAAATTGCTGTTTTTGCTTATATCTGATTTCATTATATGTTTTGATTAATGTGCTACATGTTTACCGCTTTGATATTGCGTGAACTGTATATATATAAAAATGTGCCAAAAACCCTTCTCTTCTTACCTCCGGGGATGTGCTTACTGGTTGAGACTCCCCTTTCTGTTAGTGTCAATTCCAAAAATAAGAAAAATGAGGCCGGACAAGTTACAAAGCCGATTGACTCCGCGGGTCACCGGTACGTAGCCCCCTCCCCGATCCGAGTTGTCCACTCGGGTACACGGTCTAGTACCAATGAAAAATCAGGATATTGAGCCTAGGTCTTGGACGTTTATTTGCATCATATCTGACTTAGGGGACTCAACACAGGGGTTGGGTCCGTCTAGGATAGGTAACCCGGTATTTAAAAGACCGAGCATACTATGTGTTGCATTTTATTGTCCTTGATCATTATGCGGACCGGCAAAATTCCCAAGGATAGAAAAATGTTGAAAAGAAAAGAGAGACATTGGAACTAATGAAAAGAAAGCGTATTCGGAAAATCTAAAAATTCGAAAAAAAAATGGTTTTGTTGTTGAAATAATTGGTCAACTAATCTGACCAAACTACGCAGGTTTGATTCTCTCCATTAGGCGGGATACGTAGGCAACCCTTGAACGGGTCCAACCACACCTTTTAGAAAAAGACCAAAAATAATTTTCTTTTCAAATAATCAAAGTGATCGCTATTTTTGGGAACGGCCGAATGTTCCGAAAGGACGCCGGAAGGCTATTTTGGCAAAAATGGCCACTTCGAGAGTCATGTCTCTTTCAAAAAAAAATGAAAATTTGCATTGAAAAAGATTTTTCTCTTTTCTAAATAAAATTGCCTTAATAAATGTGCAGGATGAGCACAATATTGAATAAACCTTTTGCCTTAATGAATAAAATCCCTTTGGAGCTGAGACTATGGTGGCACGACATGGGAACAGAAAGTCAAAACTGGATCAAAGGCTACTTAAAGGATCTTACGGGGTTGTTGGACATAGTTCCCTGAGGCGACATAATCAGAGCACTGGTCACGTATTGGGATCCTGCACACAATGTACTACATCTTCCGGACTTTGAACTCACTCCTACTCTGGAGGAGATTGCTTTCTACATAGGGAAGAATGATGTCCCCTTGAAAGGAAAATACCCGGTATCCCCGAGAGCAGTAACGATGCATCGCTTTTGGATTCTTTGAAAATTGCTAGGAATGTCCACAATGAGGATTTAGCCAATGGATTTTGCTCCCTGAACTTCATTTATAGTAGATACAGACATGTCGAGGGTTGCAACAACGCCATAAAAAAACTGCGTAGCAAGTCCAATCGAGCAAAGTGGGAGAAGCATCGACGATTTGTTTTCTTAGTGGCATTTCTCGGAGTTATCATATTTCCGAGAAAAGATGGGCACATCAATATAAAGGTTGCTGGGGTAGCAAGCACTTTGGTAGTACAAGACAATTGTACTTTAGCTCCAACGATTTTAGCTAACATCTACCGTGCCTTGACTGCATGCAAAGCTGGAGCCAACGTCTTTGAGGGATGCAACTTGATTTTGCAGATTTGGTTGATTGAACATCTATGCCATCATCCTTCGTTCTCAAGTTATGAGCCGACTGGAAGAACATTCCTTGAAGAATTTTACACGAGAACAAAAGAAGTTAAATTGCCAGAGGGAGTAAAGGACTGGATTTCACATCTACGATCATTGACTGACGGCCAGATTGATTGGACATATGATTGGTTACCTATTGACGAGGTGATTTATATGCCGACAGAAGGGTCTCACATTTTGATCATGGGTTTAAAAAGTATCCAGCCTTATGCCCCGTACAGGGCCCTACGACAACTTGGTAGATGTCAAGTTATACCAAAGGACGGGGACCTCAGTTCACAATTGATAGAGATTAGTCCGGATGGGCAATTCCCGGAAGCAAAGGTCCGTTAGATTTGGAATGAATGTCAGAACTTGAAGGTAGATACTTGTGTGCAGAACAGAGCTTGAGGTGAAGTGTCATCCGGGTATTCCGCATGGTCTCGACGGGGTATTGAGCACGACCGACCTTTGAAAAGACCTCACTTGAAAGATCTGGTGGAGCAATCTAAAGAAAACAGGAATTGGGCGGCCAAGGAGAGCGAATATAAGGCCAAGATCAGCTTGATGGAAAATTAGTTGAGAGATCTCCAGTTTGAGAGCGGTTTGCAGGCAGCATCCGACGAGGGAGAGAAAAAGCAGCTGAAGAAAGAAAATGAAATGCTGAAGGCTCAGGTTGCTAAGATGAAAATTGCATCCGAAACCCCTGTTCGCTTAGCCCGAGATGAGAAACTGATTGAAACTCTTCGGTGCAAGGTGAATGACTACAGTTTCGACTTAGACAAAGCAGAAAAGGAGTTAGTCAGAGCCCGAAAGCAAATGGCCAGGGATGCCAAAGAAAGAGCCAGGTTGGTTCAGCAGCTACAGGATAAGCATGAGTTTGAGGTAGCTCGACTAAGAAAGAGGATTGTTACAGCCACTGTCAAAAGTAACAAGGTCATCAAAGAACTCGAAGAAGAAAGAGAACATTGTTACACGACCATGGCTCGGTTAAAGTTTGAGCTACAGCGAATGCAAAAGGAGAACCAACGCACTTTAGATGCTCACACCGAATAGATCAGCCGATTGCTTCAAGAGAAAGGGGTTATTCGAGAGAAAATTGTTCATATTGCTCAGTATATCACCCGGAAGAGCCAGCTATGTGAAGATATGTCCCAAGGTTGTGTCAGCAGTGAAATTCTTTGTACAGCAAGTCATGTCTGACCTGGATAGGCTCCAAAAGGGATTATCATATAGGCCCGCGGCAAGACCGAACGATGTCTCGCGGGCACTAGGAGCACTGATGTATTCTTAGGGCATGCATTATGTATTTATATTTCTTTGCATTAGTAGTACAACACCATTTTGTAAACCGATGTTTTGAGCTATCAATGAAAATCAAGAGTTGTTGTCAATCTTTTTGCTTTATATCAATTCTTTATTTACGATAGGCAAATAAATAGGAACGCAAATTAATAAAGAAAATAATGAAAAAGAAAAGAGAGAAAGGAAAAGAAAAAAGAGAAAAGAATAAAAGAAAGAATGATGAGATTGGTTCAAAATAAACGAAGGCCGGGATGATTCATGACGATCCAAGGAAAATGTATTTATTCTAAATCGTTGCATCTTATCTCTTCATGTGCTAACCACTAACGTGTGTTGCTGTTTATGAGAATCAGATTCTAGTTGGCAACTGGCATTCTGGCTACTCATCCCTACAACACAAGATCTATGAAAATGACAAAGGCCGTGTCACAAGAAATTGAAGCAACAGTCATGGATCCCGTCCAGGAGGAGGAAGTTGTGGACGTGACGGGTATGAAGGAAGATATGTACAAACTTAAACAGCAGAGGCTGAGATGTACCAGGCTTGGTCGAGGGGTCAACCCTTGCCTACTTATCCTGCTAACTCCGCATACATCCCTCCAACCAATCTCAACCCTGAGCCACCCACTATGAACTCGTCCTCCACATATCCCGACTATCACCACTACTATGCTTCCACCTCTCAAGTGCCACCACCTTTGTCAAAACGAGTGCCACCCCAGCCACCCCAGGTTGCTCCGGTATATGTAGCACCTCCACCTGCCGCCTTGCATAAGTCATCCAGTGAACCATTGTTTCATGTACAAGATACCCACTACTACCCACCTGAGCCGACATTCCGGCAGCATGAATCTCACACTCTATTGATGGAGGCAATCGAAGAGAAACCTATTAAGAATGCAGAACAGGAGGAGGTGGCTAGGAAAATGAAGAGTTTTGAGCACGCCTTTCGTAACATGCAAGGGTTAGGGGGACAAGTAAGTGTGGCGTACAAAGACCTATGTCTGTTTCCAGAAGTGCAACTTCCTGTCGGATTCAAGTTGCCAAAGTTTGACATGTACAATGGACACGGAGATCCGGTGGCCCATCTTCGAGCATACTGCAGTAAGATGCGGGGCAAAGGTGGAAGGGATGAGCTTCTGATGGCCTACTTCAGCCAAAGTTTGAGTGGTTCCGCATTGGAATGGTACACGCGCCAAGATTACACCAGATGGTTTATCTGGGATGATCTCGCACAAGCATTTGCGAACCATTTTCAGTATAATTTGGAAATCATACCGGATAGGTTGTCACTCACTAAGATGGAAAAGAAACCTGGTGAAAGCTTTAGAGAGTACAGTTTTAGGTGGAGAGAGCAAGCGGCGAGGGTGGACCCGCCGATGAAAGAAAGTGAAATGGTGGACTGTTTCTTGTAGGCTTTGGAGCCTACCTACTATGGACACCTAGTGTCAGCCATTGGGAAGAATTTTATTGAAGTTGTAAAAATGGGAAGTTTCGTGGAAGAAGGATTGAAAACTAACAAGATTATGAGTTTTTCAGCAATCAAGGCCACAAATCAGGCCATTCAGACTGGGAGCGGAGGAACCATTGGGAAGAAGAAGAAAGAAGAAGTGTCAGTTGTGGCGAGCAAACCCTGGAACCGCAGCCAATACCATTACCCACCACGACCATATTTGCCATACACACCAACCACATACAACCCACCAGCATCATACAACCCACCTCCACCATACTACCCACCAACTACCCCACACTACCATAATCCACAAGCCCAAACTTATCCACCACCACCACTGGTATAGCGAGCCCAGGCCCCGCAGAATGTTTATCACGTACAAAATACCTACCCTTCTTCTAGAGCTTACAGAAACCCGAACAAACCCAACTTCAGGCCCGACCCGGAGATGAGGAATAGGAATCAGGCGAAGAAAACATTCACCCCGCTGGGGGAATCCTATACTAGCCTCTATCACCGATTGAAGGAATTGGGAATATTGAGCCTAATCGAGTCAAAGCTTTCGAACCCACCTCCAAAAAACATCGATCAGTCGGTCAGGTGCGAATATTGCTCTGGGGCACCGGGACACGACACTGAGAAATGTTGGCATTTGAAGAACGCTATTCAAGAACTCATTGATAGCCGGAGGATTGAGGTACAGGCTCCGCAGGCCCCAAACATTACTTAGAACCCACTGCCGGTTCATCATGAAGCACATATGATAGAGTTGGCGCAAGAGGAGAGCAGCCGGAAGCCATCCCAGTCGGTCATGATGATCAAGGCCAACAGCAAAACAGAGAAGGAAATTGAAAGAGGAAAAGTGATAGCTGAAGAACCAATGAAAAAGCAACCAACGGTGGAAAATTTGAAAGTTGTGGTACCAGGTGTGAAACTAGTGTTAACAGTGAAGGGCGCAAGCATGGAACCGGTAATTATAAGACTAGTAGTACAGATGCCGGTGGTAGATACCAAGACTGTACCTTGGAACTACAACAAGGTGGCAATAGATTACAAAGGGAAAGAAGTGACTATAGAGATCAATGAGACGCACGGTCTAACTCGTTTCGGGAGGTATTTTGCCCCAGAAGAGTTAAGAAAAATGAAGGTAGAGAAAGAAAGGCATTTGAAGAAGCCTGTGTCCGAGGAAGAAGTAGAAGACTTCCTCAAGAAGATAAAATCTCAGGATTACTCCATAGTGGAATAGTTGAGGAAAACACCCGCACAAATCTCTCTGTTCTCATTGTTGTCACACCTCCTTTGGCGCGCTTACCCCGAAGGATAATGCATAAGGGAGTTTTTCCAATTTAAGTGACAATATTCGAAATGGGATTATTTATATATTTCAGAGTCGCCACTTGGAATAAATTATGGTGTCCCAAGTCACCGATTTATTTAAATCCCAAATCGAGGAAATTTTAGACTTTCCAAATAAAGTCTGCGAACCAGAAATTCTAAGTAAGGAATTCTGTTGACCCGAGGGAAGGTGTTAGGCACCCCCAGATCCATTGGTTCTAGCACGGTCTCTTAAATTATTGTAATGGCTAAATATCTGATTTTAAAACATGTTCAATACTATAATGCAATTTTAAATCAATTACCGCGTTTGATTATTTTTTAAGAAAAAGTGAACATTCTTATTGAGGGGCCCCGCGATTTTATTTTTTATTTAGCAAGGCTCGTAACATTCTTTATTTAAAAGGATAATCCTAAAGTGACTAAATTTTTTTTTATTTAGTTTATCTTTAAAAGAAAAGAAAAAGTCCTAATTAATTACATGCTTAAAATGCTATTCTATATTAGTACAAAAGGTGTTCCCTCACAAGCCGACTAAATGACAAATTTATTCTTTAAAATATAGAACTAACTACAATTTGACAAAACTAATAAAACGGAAAATAACAACACATATTAATCAACAACTTCTCTATTTCATTTCAAAACTTCAACATCCAATTCGATCTTATATCAACACATAATTTTTAGAATGTGTACCTGGTATTGAAAAGAAGGGGAAGATGAAAAATCAACAGGCCGGTGAAAGTACAGCAACAACAACAATAACAACCAGCAGTAGCTTCAACACCTCAATCCAGCATATCCCAGCAATATGGAGAAAAACCAGTAAAAATAGAGAAGAAAAATATATTCCGAAATTTCTCTTTTCTTTCCCTCTCTAGCTTTGAACTCTCTTCAATTCTCAAAAGAAACTCTCCAAAATTAAATTCTGTCCGTGTATATTTCGGTATCCAGAGTGTATATCAAGGGTATACTGCTCTCTTTTTTTCCTTATTTTTCTTCTCTTCCTATTGTTTCCTCTCTTTTTTTCCACCCTTTTTTCATAAATCATCTCTTCTATTTATAGGCAAGAATTTCGAAAATTTTTAGTTTTTTTATTAAAAAGAAAAATATTTTTTTAATTTAAAGAAAACCCACTAATCCATGTTTTCCTCTCCTTGTTTTCTTCCTTGATTTCCTTGCTCCCCAATACTTTATGTCATGTGATTATGATTATTTTTGGCTAAAAAAAATCTGAAATTTTCTTCTTGGGCCAAGGGGTTTTGGGGGTTGGGTAAGGGTGCTTAGGATTGGGCTTGTAACTTAATTTGCAAGATGGCCTAATCCAATTTTTTCTATTTTGTTCTTCTCCATTATTCAACTTCCTAATTAATAAAGCCCAAAATACTAAGATTAATTTATAAAAACTAAAAATTATCTTGAAATTCTAATTAAATCATAATAATAATTATCACACAAAATTAAACATTAATAAAAATAAAATTGCACGATTTGGACATTAAATGCTTAAAAAATGCAAAATACATATTTTTTATGAATTTTCATTTATGTAAAATAAACTTAATTGTAAACTTGAATTTTATATACATATGCAACATATTTTTTTGTATATTTATTTATTTAAACAAGCAAATATGCACAGATAAAAATGCAAATAATACAAGAAAAATAACACAAAATTCACAACAATTGCAAGAAAACTAAAATTATTTTATTTTGAATCTTTGAGAGTATTTCTCTTATAGGGAAAAAATCACGTGCTCACAGCTGCCCCTCTTTACTCGGAAACACGAAGAGTTTTCGTGCAAAGATAAGTGAGCGGATACGAGCGATTTTTGCCTGTTTGAGTACTCCGTGTGAAGCATTTTTTGGAAAAAATTTGACCGAGCCTCTGCTTCAGAAGGCCTCCTACATATCCTAGGCTAAACAGGAATCAGGTCAATGTAGTTCGGGAAGTTTTGGAAGCTGGGACTACCATGACTGCTGTGATCTTGTTGTTACTTGTTGTTGCTGCTGATGCCACTGCTTAACTGATATCCTTATTACACCGTGCTAAACGAAAAATAAGAAGCTAGACTAAGTTACAGTATTGCAAATTCTTATCTATCTTTTCAACTTGATCTTGTCATGTTCCTTGCTATCCTGCTGGCTTTGATGTTTCTTCACATGCTTCTTTTCTTCTGACAATTGTTATCTCGGCCTATCTTGATGCCGAACTCCGACCGTTGGTCCCTTCATTGTGATCTTTGAACTATTTTCCTTCGAAGTTTGAATCTATCTTTTCTGACCCTTGTTGCCTTCCTTCTGATTTTGAACTTGGATTCGTGCTGAGGATTTCCTTTATACTCTGTCACTTTCCGATTCTTCACTATCCTTATCAAATCTTAGAAATTGAGATGCCGTTTTGCTTTTCCGGCGGGCTTCTGACTTTATCGACAAACTCTAATCATAAATCGCCATTCCATTCTTCAGGCGGGCTCCCTGACTTCAACTACAACTTCAAAATAAAATCGCCACTCCATTCTTCAGGCGGGCTCCCCGACTTCAACTACAACTTCAAAACTAAATCGCCACTCCATTCTTCAGGCGGGCTCCCTAACTTCAACTATAACTTCAAAACTAAATCGCCACTCCATTCTTCGGGCGGGCTCCCTGACTTCAACTACAACTTCAAAACTAAATCGCCACTCCATTCTTCAGGCGGGCTCCCTGACTTCAATCATAACTTCAAAACTAAATCGCCACTCCATTCTTCGGGCGGGCTCCCTGACTTCAACTATAATTTCAAGATTAAATCGACATTCCATTCTTCAGGCGGGCTCCTTGACTTCGACTACAACTTTAAAACTAAATAGCCACTCCATTCTTCAGGCAGGCTCCCCGACTTTAACTACAACTTCAAAACTAAATCGCCACTCCATTCTTCAGGCGGGCTCCCTGACTTCAACTATAACTTCAAAACTAAATCGCCACTCTATTCTTCAGGCGGGCTCCCTGACTTCAACTACAAACTTCGAACTTCATCCCATCCGTATCGTCTTCCTTCGCTTCCTGCACCGCTTTATTCTTCCTGCATCACCTCTTAAACCATCATTTCTCCTAATCTACCTTGTTCTGGAATTGCTTTCCTCCTGGGTCGTGTTGTTTTCCCTCCTGACTGCTGGGGATATGTTTAGAATTATTTACTTTCCTGCTGAGGATAATGATCCTGGGAAAATTTTTCTTCATTCCCTCCCTTCCTTTGACTCATGAACTTGAATTTATGCTGGGAACTCTTGTTGTAACCCTCTGCTTTATGGTGGGTTACTGGTTTCAAGACCTGCAATGTAAAGCCCGAAGACATGCCTCTTGTTATACAGGTAGGCGCCTGTTTTTATTAGCAAATTTTGAATTTAAAATGCATTCTGGCAAATCAATAAAAATAAAACAAACATAAAATATCCTATTCGAGGGTGGATAGTCCCATCGTATCCTATTCGAGGGCGGATACTTCCATCGTATTCTATTCGAGGGTGAATACTCCCATCGTATTCTATTCGAGGGTGAATACTCCCATCATATTCTATTTGAAGGCGAATACTCCCATCGTATTCTATTCGAGGGTGAATACTCCCATCATATTCTATTCGAGGGCGAATACTCCCATCGTATTCTATTCGAGAGCGAATACTCCCATCGTATTCTATTCGAGGGTGAATACTCCCATCGTATTCTATTCGAGGGCGGATACTCCCATCGTATCCTATTCGAGGGCGGATACTCCCATCGTATTCTATTCGAGGGCGAATACTCCCATCGTATCCTATTCGAAGGCGGATACTCCCATCGTATTCTATTCGAGGGCAAATACTCCCATCGTATCCTATTCGAGGGAGGATACTCCCATCGTATTCTATTAGAGGGCGAATACTCCCATCGTATTCTATTCGAGGGCGAATACTCCCATCGTATTCTATCCGAGGGTGAATACTCCCATCGTATTCTATTCGAGGGCGAATACTCCCATCGTATTCTATTCGAGGGCGAATACTCCCATCGTATTCTATTCGAGGGCGAATACTCCCATGATATCAATGTTTGAGAATGAACAAACCTGAGACGTCCTGTTCGAAGGTGGACAAACCTGAAATATCCTATTTGAAGGTGGACAAACCTGAGACGTCCTGTTCGAAGGTGGACAAACCTGAAACATCCTATTTGAAGGTGGACAAACCTGACATGTCATCTTGAATTGCCTTCCTCGTTTCTCCGAGAAAACTTTCAACAACGGCAGAAAATTTTCTGCCCCGGTATTGGTGTTCTTCCTTGTGGCATGACTTTCTGCTATCAATAGCACTTTCTTTCCCCGTTTCAAATCAAAGAAAATTTGTTAGTTCAAAACATTGTGAGCGGTTGTGCCGCTCCCGTGGGGTGGTTTTTTCCTTTTCTCCTTTCCCTCGCTCGGGGTTCCCAAAACATTGTTGGGGAATGATTTCATTTGCTGGAGATGATATTCCTGCTGGGGATGGGTTTTTCCATTTATCCCTTCCCCGTTCTGTGTTTCTCAACTTGCTGGGGTTATTTTGTTGAAGACGGGATTTCCTTTCTTCCTTTACCACTCTGTGTTGTCCGACCACCTCGGAACTTGCTGTAGATAACATTGCTGGGGGATTTTCATTTCCTCAAAATTGGTATTTCACTCTTCTTGAAGGCTGTTGAGGATGACACTGGTTCGAAGACCATTTCCCTTAAGACTTTCCTTCTTCCCCAAGTGGGTATTGACTTCCAGAAAATTTTCAAACTGAAAAGAAAATTTTCTGCCCCAGTTTAATAATCTTCTTTGCACCATACTTCTCTGCCGTCAATGGCATTTTCTTGCCTTGCATAATAATTGGAAAGTTGGTGGCAAGTTTTGAAGTCATTTCTCACTATGTTTTGACTAGACAGACTTTGATGGGGGAATTTTTGACAAAAGGAGACAGATAAAAAGAAACAACAAAAAGAAGACAAGGGAGAACTGACTCTCTAACAAGAAACAACTATAAAAATTTATCAAACGCGAATACCAACTCTACTGGTCATGACATGCACATATGGCCTATCCTCCGTCGTTAATCGCCTTTCACAATTTCCATCTAACTATCACCTTTGTTCGACTTGTAGTGCCCGAAGGGTTTTAACTTTCAAGCCTCTCTCATTTTTGTTTTCTCTCAGCTTTCGTCGCCTTATGGTGCATGTGAAGGTTTTCACTGGTAAGACTCTCTCATTTGTATTACTTTTAGCTGGGGATTGGGGTGTCACTGCCAAGACTCTCTCGTATTTCCTTTCTGCTGAGAATCAGAGTCTTTTCTGCTGAGAATCAGTGTGTCATATTCCGATGAGACACTCGTATTTGCTTGACTTGGCCTCTTTTGAAGACTGATCGGAAGGTCTTTCTTTGGACCGTAATGTGGGATTTGGATAGGGCTAGAAAGAAAGGGTATTAAAGGCTCAAGACAAATCAATTCTGGGTTTAAAATTTACAACCTTCGGACCTAAATTTATTTATAATGAACACAATTTTTCTTTGCCCCAATTTCATACTTGGGGAATTCTTTTTTATTTCTTTATTTACACTATGACCGAGCTGTGAAGCGCCTACGTATCCTTTTTAAGGAATCAGGTCAAACGTAGTTCCCAATTCCCTTTTTTTCATTTTTTTTGTTTTTTCTTTATCTCTTTTTGTTGTTTTCTTTTCTTTTCTTTATCCCTTCCTTCTCCCGTCTTTCAAACTTGTGTTTCTAGTCTTTGCAACTAATTCCAAAGGAGGGGTATAAAAGAATTTAAATTAAGGCTCAAAGGGTTGACGATGGATAAAGTGTTTGGATAGCAGAACAAAATGCCTTCGTCATTCCAATCTTCAAAACATGCCAAGTTCAAACAACATATTCACGACATCTTCTGTTTGTGCCTTGATTGATAACCATATCATCCATTCGCCTTTTCATCTATCATTTCAAAGTATTGCTGGATGACACTTTCATTTCGGTATCACGAGCGAACCCCGTCTTAGCATGTCCAATTCTCCCTTAAAGGTTTCTTTGTGTTTTACCTGCCCCAGTCTCACATGATTCGGGCTCCAAATAATCTCAAATCATTTTTATTTCTTTTTAAAAAGACCTGATTATCTTCCAATTGCTTCATAATTAACCCTTAATATTAGGCCAAAATTATGTGAGATGCCATGTCATTAGAGTCAGCGTTCGAACAAATGACAAATTTAAAGATAGAAAAACTAAACAAAAGACGAGCTGGATAATAAAAGACCAAAAGTTTCACTAAACTGAGAATTGTTCAAATACAAACAAGCAAACCAAAAATACAAACCTGAAACGAGACTTGATAAGACTAGGCAAACTGAAATGACCAAAATGGAAAGATAAGAGGGTTTCACTACTAGACAAAACCTAGGTCACAACCGTGGAAACAACTCGGACAGAAGAAATGACAACAAAAACAAACCACCGAAAACTCCTCCTGATTACCAAGCATGACTTCTCATATACCAACTTCTGCCGATTGGTTTTGCTTTGGAATACAGATCGATCTTCTTAATTTTCCCTTTCCTTGTGTATCAATTTGATCATATGGGTCTAAGGGTGAGCTGGCAATGGATTCTGATTAATGTTGGGTGCCTCTGGTGTCTGAACCTCGATCTTATTGGTGTCAATAAGATTTTGTACTGCATGTTTTAGTTTCCAACATTTCTCGGTATCATGTCCGAGAGCCCCTGAACAATACTCACAGCTTACTGAGCGATCCACATTTGGGGGTAGGGGATTTGGCAATCTTTTCTCAATAGGACTCAACAAACCTATCTGCTTCAATTTGTGGAACAGAGTAGTATAAGTTTCTCCCAACTCAGTGAATGTTCTTTGTGCCTTTTCCCTTCTGAAGGCATGATTCCCTCGGAAACCTGGTCCTGGAGGGTTATTGTAAGCCCTTGGTGGTGGATATGTGTTTCGGGAGGGTGATTAGGGTGATTTGGGTGGTAGGGTCTGGCTTGGTAATGAGGTGAAGGACCTTTCGATCTGGACCAAGTACCCTCCTATACCATTGCAACTTCTTCTCTTCTCTTCTTCCCGAATGCAACCCCTGTGCCATTCTGAATAGCTTGAGTTGTTGCTTTCAACGCGGAATAGCTCAAGATCTTATTGGACTTAAGTCCCTCTTCTATCATTCCGCCCATTTTGACCACCTCATTGAAAGATTTACCAACCGATGTCACCAGGTGACTAAAGTAAGTTGGCTCCAGTGTCTGCAGGAAGTAATCTACCATCTCGTTCTCTCTCATTGGGGGATCTACCCTTGCTGCCTGTTCCCTCCAGCGGAACCCAAATTCTCTAAAGCTTTCGGTGGGTTTCTTCTCTAACTTTAGCAATGATAAGCGATCGGGGATTATTTCAAGATTATATTGAAATTGGCCGATGAATGCTTGGGCCAGGTTATCCCATGTAAACCATCTGCTGGGATCCTGCCTGGTGTACCACTCTAGGCGGGTTTCTTCTCTAGCTTTAGCAATGATAAGCGATCAGCGGCTGCTCGCATTTTGCTACAAAACCCTCGAAGATGGGCTACCGGGTCACCATGCCCCTCGTATAGGTCAAACTTGGGCATTTTGAACCCAGTGGGCAACTGGACATCTGGAAATGGGCATAGATCTTTCTAAGCAACGCTGACTTGGTTGCCTAAACCATGCAAATTCCTGAAGGATTGCTCCAGGCTTTTAACTTTCCGAATAACTTCCTCATGCTCCAAACTATTGAAGTGCTTTTCCGGTTCTGCCGGGTTATCCCAGTGAGGGGTGTGTGAATGCGGTTCAAGAGCCTTAAAGGTAGGCTCGGGAGAATAACAATGATTGTCATGTATTTGAAAAAGTGTTCACTGGAAGACTTTTGTAAAGTAGCGAGTGGAGGTGCCACAAAAGCAGGGGTAACCGGAGGAGGAGTATTTTGTCTAGCTGGTGGAACCTGGGATGTATAAGGGGTTTCCTCTTGATAATATGGATAGATCGGGGCACTTGTCGAGGGATCAATGGGCGGATGCTCTGGTGCTGGTGTAAGAGTAGGAAGGTTTGGTGATGACTGTCCCCTAGCCCAGGCTAGGTGCATCTCTGTTATTTGTTGTCTCAACCGGTCCACCTCCTCTTTCATAATCTGTATCTCTGTTTTCTCTCCGTCGAGACTTTTGACGGAACTAGACATGCTTGCTAGAATTGGACATTTTGATCTAGTATGGTAATGGTGATTGGCCAGAATATTCTGTCAAGCCAACCGCTAAACTTTCTGAAAATGCAACAAACTTGTAAGCTCACAGAGTTTAACAAATATGTTATCGCACGTTGGATGCAATGCACCTAGTCAGTTAACCATATATGTATTCACTACATGCGTCATTCCAGGTTTTCCTTTTCAATTATCCTTGAAAACCTCTCTTGTTATTAACCTCCCTTTTTTTTCATTTTTTTTCATTTTTTTTTCAAATTGGAATAAAAAACCTTGTTTTTACAAACACGGCCTTTCAGCGCCTCGGGGACGAAGATTATAAGGCTGTGAGGGTCAATTGACAAAAAAAAAATCTACAAACTGACCCAAAAGTGGCCGTTTATGCAAAGTCAGTCTTCCGTCATCCCTTTCGGGTACATTCGGCTATTCTTGAAAACGGCATCACTCAACTTATTTACAACGAAAAATCAATTTCGGTATTTTTGCCTATTTTTTTTTTGCAAAAGGGGAGGTTGAACCTGATAAAGGTTGCCTACGTATCTCACATCTAGTGAGAATCAAACCAGCGTAGTTCGGTCAAATAAAAACAAACTACATCTGTAAATGAAACAAACTATTTATTATTTTTTCACACATTTTTTTTAATTTTAAATTTTTTTCTTTTTAAAGTAAAAAAACAAACTATTTTGAAACTATTTTTTTATTTTTTTTTATTTTGATCACACATTTTTTTTATTTTACAACAAACGTTTTTTTTTCTTTTTAAGTAAAAAACACAAACTATTTTGAAATTATTTTTTTTTTATTTTGATCACACATTTTTTTAGTTTACAACAAACATTTTTTTTCTTTTTAAGTAAAAAAACAAACTATTTTGAAACTATTTTTTTTTCATTTTCCTCAATATAAAAAAACCGGTTAGCCTGCAAGTCTGAAGCAAATGAATGCGTAAAACAAATAGGATGCAGCATGATGGTCTTTTCATTTCAGGTCATCTGTCCCAGACAGGCCCAACCCCTGTGTTGAGCCTCTCTAAGTCAATATACACATGATGCAAATAAGCGTTCCTACTAGGGATCCGGTATGAAGTTTTGTTATACTAGGTTTAAAAACCTGGGTTTATTGTTCTAGACCTGGCTTACCCGAGCGGACAGCTCGAGCCGAGGAGGAGGCAGCAACCCGGGAATACAGAAGCTTCACCGGTTTTGCAACTTATCCAAACCTCGTTCTAAAATGGGAATTAGACACTATACAGAAAAGAAGTCACACGAAGTGCACCCTTCTTCATGATTTAGAAGACTCGGAGAGGAGATTGGTTTCAGCACAATTTATATGTACAGTTCAAAAAATATCAAAGCGATAAAAATATCATTTTGCACATTTAAACCCAAGATAATAATAAACCAAATACAACAATTATTCAAAACTCGAGTTCTAAAACCATGATCCAGTGGTTCTGGGTTTATCATCTTTTGGAAAAGGTGTCTAGACTGGCTTTAACTCGAGCGAACAACTCGAGCCGAGAAGTGTCAGTGCACCGGTAGCATGGCTTTCCGGCTTAATTGACAATGCTCCCCGCCTAAACAGGTGTGACTACAAATCCTTCACTGGGTGCCAAGCACCACAGCTATCTTGAGAAAAATGGGCTATGTCCAGCAAATGCCCGAGATTATATTTCAAAGAGACTCAGAAGAAGAAAATGGGTACCGACACAATTTATATACAATTCACAAAATATCAAAGCAGTAAAAACAATATTTAGCACATTAATACAAACATATAATAAAATCAGATAATAAATAAGCCAAATACAACAATTATTCCAAGCTCGAATTCTTAAACCCTGAACCAGTGGTTCTGGGTTTGCTTCCCCAACAGAGTCGCCAGAGCTGTCACATCTCCTTTCGGCGCGCTTACCCCGAAGGATAATGCATAAAGGAGTTTTTCCAATTTAAGTGACAATATTCAAAATGGGATTATTTATTTACTTCAGAGTCGCCACTTGGAATAAATTATGGTATCCCAAGTCACCGATTTATTTAAATCCCAAATCGAGGAAATTTTCGACTTTCCAAATAAAGTCTGCGAACCAGAAATTCTAAGTAAGGAATTCTGTTGACCCGAGGGAAGGTGTTAGGCACCCCGGATCCCGTGGTTCTAGCACGGTCGCTTAAATTATTGTAATGGCTAAATATCTGATTTTAAAACATGTTCAATACTATAATGCAATTTTAAATCATTTACCGCATTTGATTATTTTTTAAGAAAAAGTGAACATTCTTATTGAGGGGCCCCGCGATTTTATTTTTTATTTAGCAAGGCTCGTAACATTTTTTATTTAAAAGGATAATCCTAAAGTGACTACATTTTTTTTATTTAGTTTATCTTTAAAAGAAAAGAAAAAGTCCTAATTAATTACATGCTTAAAATGCTATTCTATATTAGTACAAAAGGTGTTCCCTCACAAGCCGACTAAATGACAAATTTATTCTTCAAAATATAGAACTAACTACAATTTGACAAAACTAATAAAACGGAAAATAACAACAAATATTAATCAACAACTTCTCTATTTCATTTCAAAACTTCAACATCCAATTCGATCTTATATCAACACATAATTTTTAGAATGTGTACCTGGTATTGAAAAGAAGGAGAAGATGAAAAATCAACAGGCCGGTGAAAGTACAAGCAACAACAACAATAACAACCAGCAGTAGCTTCAACACCTCAATCCAGCATATCCCAACAATATGGAGAAAAACCAGTAAAAATAGAGAAGAAAAATATATTCCAAAATTTCTCTTTGCTTTCTCTCTCTAGCTTTGAACTCTCTTCAATTCTCAAAAGAAACTCTCCAAAAATTAAATTCTGTCCGTGTATATTTCAGTGTCCAGAGTGTATATCAAGTGTATACTGCTCTCTTTTGTTTTCCTTATTTTTCTTCTCTTCCTATTGTTTCCTCTCTTTTTTTTCCACCCTTTTTTCATAAATCCTCTCTTCTATTTATTGGCAAGAATTTTGAAAATTTTCAGATTTTTTATTAAAAAGAAAAATATTTTTTTAATTTAAAGAAAACCCACTAATCCATGTTTTCCTCTCCTTGTTTTCTTCCTTGATTTCCTTGCTCCCCACTACTTTATGTCATGTGATTATGATTATTTTTGGCTAAAACAAATCTGAAATTTTCTTCTTGGGCCAAGGGGTTTTGGGTTGGGTAAGGGTGCTTAGGATTAGGCTTGTAACTTAATTTGCAAGATGGCCCAATCCAATTTTTTCTATTTTTTTCTTCTCCATTATTCAACTTCCTAATTAATAAAGCCCAAAATACTAAGATTAATTTATAAAAACTAAAAATTATCTTGAAATACTAATTAACTCATAATAATAATTATCACACAAAATTAAACATTAATAAAAATAAAATTGCACGATTTGGACATTAAATGCTTAAAAAATGCAAAATACATATTTTTTATGACTTTTCATTTCTGTAAAATAAACTTAATTGTAAACTTGAATTTTATATACATATGCAACATATTTTTTTGTATATTTATTTATTTAAACAAGCAAATATGCACAGATAAAAATGAAAATAATACAAGAAAAATAACACAAAATTCACAACAATTGCAAGAAAACTAAAATTATTTTATTTTGAATCTTTGGGAGTATTTCTCTTATAGGGCAAAAATCACGTGCTCACAATTGTTGATCCATTCGGAAGAACACAGAAAAACATTGATGAAGATATAAAATGAGGTGCATGTCCCTGAGAAGATCTCGGTTTGTCATCTCGAAAAGATTACCAACAAAATCTTCGAATCCAACAAGATTACATTCTCAAACAGTGAATTGCCCATCGAGGGGACTGAACATAATAGGGCGCTTTATCTCACAGGGAAGAGCGAGGAGTCAGTGGTCACCCGGGCTTTGATAGATAATGGCTCAAGTGCAAACATTTGCCCGCTGTCGACTCTCGGAAAGTTGAGTATCAGTCCCGACAGAATCCGAAGAAACAATGTGAATGTGAGGGGATTTGATGGCGGAAGTAAGAACACTTTGGGGGATATCGTCTTGGAGGTTACCATCGGGCCCGTGGACTTTACAATGGAGTTTTAGGTATTAGACATTGCTGTGTCTTACAATCTATTACTGGGTCGACCATGCATCCACACAGCCAAAGCCGCGCCGTCATCCTTACACCAAATGGTCAAGTTTGAATGGGAGCAACAAGAAGTCATAGTGCATGGAGATGGAGATACCTGCAATGTCATAATGCCATTTAACGATGTTGATGGAGACAAAGGTCCTTGGGTATACCAGGTGAGGGATACTATAACAGTAAACAAGATTGCTGAGGGTGAGAAACTGCCAATCCCTACAGTGGCACCTGATGCTGTGATGGTAGCCCGGGAAATGCTCAAAAATGGATTTGCACCAGGGAAAGGGCTGGGGAAAGCTTTGCAAGGAATCACTCAACCAGTTCAGCTACCAGTGAACAAAGACACCTTCGGCTTGGGATTCAAACCCACCTATGCCGACATCCAAAAAGCCCGAAAAACCAAGAAGAAAAATTGGACCCTTCCTAAACCCATCCCCGAACTATCCGACATTTTTGCCAGGCCTGGTATGAAACATCTGACATCTGCTGCCTCTAGGTATGTTAAGACTAGACCTGATGAGCAGCTCTTGATGAGGTTCGAAATGTTATTTGAGGATTTGAACATGGTAGAAATGGGAGAGGGTACTAGCAGGATGGACATTCAGTTCGTGGGATCTGGTGTTATGCTCAACAACTGGGAAACCACTCCTTTCCCAATCAGGAATGAGTCTTGGTAGTTAGCTCTTGAAATTCATCATCATTTCCCCGAAAAAAGCAATTTTACTTTTTGTAGTTCCCTACCCCCCATAGAAATAAAAATGTACCCAAAACTTTGTTCATCTTTGAGATATCAATGAAATGCAGTTCTCTTCTTTCTTCATTTTTTGCCTTATTTTTTATCTTTTCTTTTGTACAGTTCCATATGTGCTGATTCTGATGACATGTCATGCATGAAGAATTCCCGACCCAGTTCTGACAATCGCATTATCATACAAGAAATTGAGAATAATAGTGAGAAAGAATATGAGGATGAGGAAACCCTGGAGGAAATAATTAAGGACCTGAACCAATATGAGGAAAAACCCAAGCCGAACTTGAGTGAGACAAAATCCATTAATTTGGGAAGCGAAAATGATGTCTAAGAAACGAAAATCAATGTTCATTTGGAAACTTCCCTCAGGGAAAAGTTGATAAGGTTGCTGCTGAATTCAAGGACATCTTTGCTTGGGCCTATGACGACATGCCCGGACTTAGTACTGACTTGGTGGTACACAAGTTGCCTATCTATCCTGAATGCCAACCAGTATAGCAAAAGTTGCAAAAATTCAAAACGGACATCAGCGTAAAGATAAAAGAAGAGGTGAATAAGCAGTTTGAGGCGAATGTCATACGAGTTACTAAGTACCCCACCCGGTTGGCGAATGTTGTGCCAGTCCCAAAGAAAGATGGAAAAACCAGGGTGTGTGTAGATTACAGAGACCTTAACAAAGCCAGTCCAAATGATGATTTCCCGTTGCCAAACATCCACATATTGATCAACAATTGCGCCAAGCACGAGATCGGTTCATTTGTAAATTGTTACGCCGGTTATCACCAGATCCTAATGGATGAAGAAGATGCGGAGAAAACGACTTTCATTACACCTTGGGGAACATATTGCTATAGGGTGATCCCATTTGGATTAAAAAATGCCGGAGCAACTTATATGAGGGCAATGACCACAATGTTCCATGACATGATGCATCGAGAAATCGAAGTGTATGTGGACGATGTCATCATAAAGTCCAAGAAGCAACATGATCATGTGAGGGATTTGAGGAAGTTTTTCCAGAGACTCCGGAGGTACAATCTTAAACTCAATCCTGCAAAATGCGCTTTTGGAGTGACTTCAGGGAAGCTGTTGAGGTTCATAGTAAGTCGGCGGGGTATTAAATTAGATCCAACAAAGATCAAATCTTTCCAGAGTCTACCTCCGCCGAAGAACAAGAAGGAAGTAATGAGCTTATTGGGAAGGCTGAATTATATTAGCCGGTTCATTGCTCAGTTGACATCAACATGTGAGCTGATCTTCAAGTTATTAAAGAAAGATGCAGCGGTGAAATGGACGGACGAATGTCAGGAAGCCTTCCACAAAATCAAGGAATATTTAGCAAATCCTCCAGTGCTAGTTCTTCCAAAACCGGGGAGACCTTTGATCTTATATTTGACAGTGCATGACAATTCTTTTGGTTGTGTGTTAGGGCAACACGATGAGACGGGCAAGAAAGAGCAGGCTATATATTACATTAGTAAGAAATTCACATCTTACGAGGTAAAATATACTCAGCAAGAAAGAACTTGTTGTGCATTGACTTGGGTGGATCAGAAACTGAAGCATTACTTGTCAGAATACACCACCTACTTGATATCACGATTGGATCCTCTAAAGTACATATTCCAGAAGCCCATGCCTACAGGAAGACTGGCTAAATGGCAGATTCTGCTCACAGAATTTGATATCATTTATGTAACTCGTACAGCGATGAAGGCGCAGGCAGTTGTAGATCACTTAGCAGAGAATCCCATGGACGATGAATACGAGCCATTAAAGAAATATTTTCCGGACGAGGAGGCAATGAATGTCGAAGACATAGAACAGGACGAGAAGCCAAGATGGAAGATGTATTTCGACGGAGCCGTCAACAGTAAGGGAGTTGGTATCAGAGCAGTACTCATCTCAGAAACGGGTCAACACTATCCCGTCACCGCTCAGCTTCGATTTTTCTACACCAACAATATGGCCGAAAATAAGGGCATGTATCTTGGGATTGAGGATGGCAATAGATATAGGTGTTCAAGAGATTTTGATCATGGGTGACTCGGATCTTTTGATATACCAAATCCAGGGAAAATGGGAAATAAGGGATCTGAAATTGATACCTTACCGGCATTGTTTGCATGAATTGTCCCAAAGATTCCAGTCCATAGAATTCAAACATATCCCAAGAATGCACAACGAAGTTGCAGATGCTCTGGCCACACTGTCCTCCATGTTACATCATCCGTACAAAGCCTATATAGATCCACTCCAGATCCAGGTGCGTGATCAGAATGCTTGCTGATTTGCTGTGGAAGGAGAATTGGATGGAGAACCATGGTATCACAACATTAGGGAATACCTGAAGGCAAGAAAATACCCGGAGCAGGCTACCGGAGATCAGAAAAGAGCTATCAGACGCTTGTCTAATGGCTTTTTCCTAAGTGGAGGAATCATATATAAGAGAACACCAGACCTGGGATTGTTGAGGTGTGTGGATGCGCAACAAGCTGATGAGATTATGATTAGGTGCATGCTGGAGCCTATGGACCCCATATGAGTGGATATATCTTAGCAAAGAAGATTCTGAGAGCCGGATATTACTGACTCACCATGGAGCGGGATTGTATCAGGTACGTGAGGAAATGTCACCAATACCAAGTACATGGAGATCTAATTCACTCCCCGCCTTATGAATTGCATACAATGTCTGCACCTTGGCTGTTTGTTGCTTGGGGCATAGATGTTATTGGACCAATAGAGCCATCAGCTTCTAATGGGCACAGATTCATTTTGGTTGCGATTGATTACTTCACTAAGTGGGTTGAGGCAAAGACATTCAAGGCGGTGACAAAGAAAGCTGTGGTCGACTTTGTGCATGAAAATATCATATGCCGGTTCGGAATTCCCAAGGTGGTCATCACAGATAACGGAGCCAATCTGAACAGTCACCTCATGGCGGAAGTTTGCTAGAGATTTAAGATCACACATCGCAACTCCACACCATATAGGCCAAAGGCAAATGGGGCAGTAGAAGCTGCAAATAAGAATATCAAGAAGATCCTCAGGAAAATGGTGGAGGAATCCAGACAATTGCATGAGAAGTTACCTTTTGCTCTTATGGGTTATCGCACAACAGTGCGCACTTCTATCGGCGCCACACCCTATTCATTGGTGTATGGGACAGAGGCTGTTATACCCGCAGAAATAGAGATACCGTCATTACGAATCATAGCTGAAGCCGGAATAGATAACAAAGAAGCTGGAATAGATGACGAAGAATGGGTAAAAGTCCGGCTGGAACAATTAAGTCTAATCGATGAGAAGAGGTTGGCTGCAGTTTGCCACGGGCAATTGTATCAACAGAGAATGGCCAGAGCATACAATAAGAAGGTGCGTCCAAGTTTGAAGTTGGACAACTCGTATTGAGTTGTATCCTACCGCATTGGGCTGAAGCAAAGGGAAAATTTGCGTCAAACTGGCAGGGACCATTTGTGGTATCACGGGTGTTGTCCAATGGGGCATTATATTTGACAGACATTGAAGGAAAGTACGTAGCGACTGCTATCAATTCAGATGCGGTCAAAAGATACTATGTATGATTCCTTTTCAATTGTATGATTGTATTTTGTTGTGATTTTGGAATTAAAATGACGAAGGCATTTTATTCTCTGTCCAAACACTTTATCCATTGACATCCCCTTTGAGCCATGCTCGATATATTCTTCCATACCCCTCTCTCGGAATTGCTTAAGGCACAATACAGAAAATGAAAAAATGATGATAAAATGGAAAAATAAAAAAAAAAGAAAAGACAAAGAAATCGGGAAAAGTCAAAAAGAAATTCATTAATTGATGAGGTAGTAATGAACTACGTTTGACTTGATCCCGAAAGGGTATGTAGGCAGCCTCACAGAGGTTCAGTCACAATAAAGAAAAAAAATTCAAAAATCCCCCATATATTGAAACTAGGGCAGAAGTTATGTTTTATAATTCCGAGAGTTGTAAATATTTTAAAACCTCGCAAATTTTTGAGCCTTTATAACCCATCCAAAAGCCACGTTACAGTCCAAAGAAAGACCTTCTGATCAATTTCAAGAGAATAACAAATGCAACGAAATGAAGGAAGAACGAAATATTGGACAACACCCGTGGTATAGAAAACAAAACACAAAAGGAAAAAAATGAAAAAATGAAAAAAACGAGAGAGTCTCATCGGTGAAAACCTTAACCGGCACCGTGAGGCGATTGTGAGGTTGAGAGAAAATAAAGTGAGAGAGTCTTGCTAGTGAAAACCTTTAACAGCACTGCAGGGCGATTGTGATACTGACAGAGAATAAATGAGAGAGTCTTATTGGTGAAAACCTTTCAAGGCACCATGAGGCGATCGTAAGGATCATTATGGAAAAGAAAATGCAACAAAAATAGGATCGGTTTGGGTTGAGAATAATCAGGAGTCAGAATAATGGTTTGAATGAACTGGATCAGAGTTTAAATACATGGCATGTCAACGGAATCAGCCAACATACCCAGATAAGTTGTACCACTTCTCCGAAACTCCCTTACCCTCTTTTATTTTTTTGCATTTCATTGTTTGCCTTTTCGAGAGCTAACTACCATCTCCGATGATAAGAGCTGAAGTAACACTGGATCAGAAAAGGAAAGGAAAAGAGGCGGAAGGAAAATAAAGAAGGTTGGCAAACAGAGCTGAAAGAAAAGAAAAACAAAAAGTGAAAAACAAGAAAATAAAAAAAAAAGAGCTTGCGAAAGATAGTCAACCGAAAAAACAACCCAATGAGAGAAAAAGCAAGAAAGAGGAAAGCAATAAGAGGCAGGGATGGCAGATGCCAGTTGCCAGCAGTTTATATCTAATAAATTTCTGTTTGTGATTTAGACAGGAACAAATTGTCACTAATCACTTTAAAGTGAATGTGACCAATGTGGAAAGGTAGAAAACACCAAAAAAGGAAAAGTCGGCAATAAGTGAAGGAATTCACAAGTGAAAATCATTCAGTCAAAGAAAATACCAAAAATAAGAGGAAGGTAGCATCTTTAAAATCCATTCCCCGGTTATGAAACCGAGAAAATATTTTTTTGCAAAATTTTTAATTTCTTCCATCATGCACCCACCTGGATAACAAGGGAATACTTTTTCAAATTTTTTTAATTTCATGCATCAGGCGCCCACCTGGATAACAAGGGAATACTTTTCCGCAAATTTTAATTTCTTGCATCCGGCGCCCACCTGGATAACAAGGGAATACTTTTCCGCAAATTTTTAATTTCTTGCATCAGGCGCCCACCTGGATAACAAGGGAATATTTTTCTGCAAAATTTTAATTTTTACGCATCAGGCGTCCACCTGGATAACAAGGGAATATTTTTCTGAAATTTTTTAATTTTCATGCATCAGGTGCCCTCCTGGATAACAAGGGAATATTTTTCTGCAAAATTTTTAATTTCTTGCATCAGCCACCCACCTCGATAACAAGGGAATATTTTTCTGAAAAATTCTTAATTTCTTACATCAGGCGCCCACCTGGATAACAAGGGAATATTTTTCTGCAAAGTTTTTAATTTCTTGCATCAGGCACCCACCTGGATAACAAGGGAATACTTTTCCGCACATTTTTAATTTCTTGCATCAGGCACTCACTTGGATAACAAGGGAATATTTTTCTGCAAAACTTTAATTTTCATGCATCAGGTGCACACCTGGATAACAAGGGAATATTTTTCTGCAAAACTTTAATTTTCATGCATCAGGCGCCCACCTGGATAACAAGGGAATATTTTTCTGCAAAATTCTAATTTTCATGCATTAAGCGCCCACTTGGATAACAAGGGAATATTTTTCTGTAAATTTTGATTTATGCAACTCTATTTTGTGTTAGCTAACATGAGTAACACCGTAACCTAAAAAAGCCCACACTGGGGTAGAAGAAAAAGTTTGTTGTTTTTGTTTTGTTTTGAGCAGGCACCCACCTGGAGAACAAGGGAAGTATAATGCAAATTTCATCTTTCAAGTTTTAATCTTTGGTAACATAACACGTCCAGTCACCAAACTGGGGCAAGAAATTTTCTTTGGTTATTATTTTGTTGAAAGCAGGCACTCACCTGGATAACAAGGGAATACATTTCAAGTTTTGGTAACCAGGTGCCCGCCTGAAGAATGGAGTGGCAATTTATTTTCGACGTTTGTTGTTGAAGTCAGGTGCCCGCCTGAAGAATAGAATGGCGATTTATGATTAGAGTTTGTCGTTAAAGTCAGAAGCCCGCCGGAAAAGCAGCACGGCGTCTCAGTTTCCAAGATTTGATAAGGATAGTGAACAATCGGAAAGTGACAAAGTGTAACGAAAATCCCCAGCATGAATCCAAGTTCATAATCAGAAGGAAGGCAACAAGGATCAGAAGAGATAGATTCAGACTTCGAAGGAGAATAGTTCGAAGATCACAAGGAAGGGACCAATGGTCGGAGTGCGGCAATCAAGATAAGCAGCAGTAACAATTGTCAGAAGGAACATCAAGTCCGACAGAATAGCAAGGAACATGGGAAAGTCAAGATGAAGAGATAGATAAGATTTTGCAATACTGTAACTTAGTCTATCTTCTTATTTTTCGTTTAGCATGTTGTAATAAGGAGACCAGTTAAGCAGTGGCATCAGCAGCAACAACAGTAACAACAGGATCACAACAGTCATGGTAGTCCCAGCTACCAAAACTTCCCGAACTACATTGACCTGATTCCCTTTTAGCCAGGGATATGTAGGAGAACTTCTGAAGCGAAGGTTCGGTCAAACTTTTCCAAAAATGCTTCATACGGAGTGCTCAAACGGGCAAAAATCGCTCGTATCCGCTCACTTATCTTTGCACGAAAACTCTTCGTGTTTACGGGCAAAGAGGGGCAGATGTGAGCACGTGATTTTTGCCTTATATGAGAATTACTCCCAAAAAATTCAAAATAAAATAATTTTGTGTTGTTTGCAACATTTATGGATTTTGTGTTATTTTTCTCTTATTATTTGCATTTGTGTGTCCACGACTATTTGTTTAAATCAATAAAAAATACAAAAAATGTTACATTTGTATTTTTAGGATATAATTCCACACTTAGAAGCGTTTAAATTTATTTTACGAAAATGAAAAAAATCACAAAAAAATGTGTAAGTTTGTATTTTAGTATTTAATGTCAAAATTATGTGATTTTATTTTAAATTGTGTGTAATAATTATAAGTATAACTTAATTAGTACTTTTATAATTTAATTTGATTTTTTGTGGTATAGTTAGAAATTTTGTTCTAATAAATTAGGGGCTAGTAATAAAAAGAAGAAGAAAAATTGGAAAAAAAGGAAAAAAAAAAAAACTGGACCAAAGTCCAGGTCCAATTCAACAAAAAATCAGGCCCAAAATAAAACCTACCCCTAATCCATCTAATACCCAACCCAAAACCCGGTAGACCCGTCTCAAAACGCGTCCCGTCGCCCAAAACGGTCCCGTTTCATTTAATAGGATGATTTGGACCATTGGATTCCATTGATCCAACGGACCAAATTAAACCTGGGATTTTGGCATAACAAAAGAACCCAATACCCGTTTTATTCCCTCATTCACTAAACAACCCCCCTTTCTTCAACATCGTCTCTCTTAGAGACGAAAAACCCTAGCTGCCGCCCCCTCTCCCCTCGCCTGAAAACTCGGCGGCAACACCGCCGCCGGCCACCCAAATCATCATCCCTGAATCCCCAAACTCCCATCTCCACGAATCCTGGCTTCGATTCATTCGAATCAAACCCAAAAGCCCCAAGCCCCAATTTGAGCCTATGAACCCTAGAAAAACAAGATCAAGATTTTCTGTCAAATTGATTAAAATTTAGGGTCTAATAGAGTTTAATTGAGTTGTTCTCAGTTGAGAACATTTCAATTAAACTCTATTTGACCTCAAAGTGGTCAACCCGGTTCAAGTCGTGAATTCTGAGGTAATTTTTTATTTTTCTTCTGTTCGTTTGTTCAAATCTTGTTGTTCGTCTGTTAGTTTGAGATGATTCTTTACTATTTTTATTTTATCATTTTTGTTCTCTTCTTATCTGATCTCAAGACCGTTTATTTGGCCGAAAATTTTGGTTCTATTTAATTGTTTGTTTGGTTATTAGCGTGCGTATTCGAGTCGATTAATATAGGCGAATGAATGTACTTGGTCCTGTTTTCCGCCCCGAAGTATGGGTCATTGATTCATTCATCGATTATTGTTTATCGATTATGCGCGTTGTAATCGATTAAACAAACACTGTCGTAGGTTTGGCTGTTCAAATAAGATAGAGATGCCATAGGCATTGCAAAATTGATCCGATGCATTGTCAATTCGGAAAGATTGTTGATTTTGGTTTTTAACTGGGATTTAGCTGTTAGTTCATCATAAATTAAGGATTAAAGGGAATGCCAGGCACATAGGATTTGCTGGACAGTAGATATTAGTGGAATTAACTGAACGGTAGACCCTTGTGTTGTCTTCAGGGATTTGTTTAACAGCAAATCCCATGCCAGACAATTTGTAATGGCTAAAACAGGGGAATAATGGGTTGGGAATCAGTTTTGATCTGTTTGAATTTAAAATTGGATTAAACAAATGAGCACCCATCTTAATTGATTAAAATAAGGCAATAAGACATCTGATAATGGGCTGCTCAAATTAGTTAGTGGAAAATATAGTTTTTTAATAATTTGAGTGGTAAAACAGGCTGTAGAGGGGCTGCTAAGCTGATGTTTAAGGCTATAAAAAGGGTAGAAATCAGACATAAAAGGGGAGAACATATTTGAGCATAAAACAAATCTTTGAAAATAATAGAGTTCATACACTGCATTCACTGGGAAAAGATCAGGAGAGACTTTGAGAAAAAGAAAAGCCTTTTTTTTACACACATAAGAATACATACAGACACACATTAAGAAAAATACTCTGAGATTCAGGAGAAACAAATAGTTTTTTTTAAAGAGATAGAAACACAGTTTCAGTTTGGAAATTGTAGGTTGTTTCATTGAAAAGATCATTTTGTGATTTCCCAAGCTTTAGATTTCAAAAAGAGCTTCTGATTTTTCCAGTGTTAAAAATAGAATGAAATAAGTGTTTAAGGATCAATTCTTTCTGAAGATTGATGTTGATTACTGTCCAATTGAGGCCGTGATTTACTATTTCACCTTATTTTGGTTCGAAATTGGTTCTGCTGTTGCTGGGTTCTACTGCTGACTTTAGACCTCACTTTTCACTCGCCTTTTATTTCAGGTACATTTGTCGAATCTCACAATAATGTAGACATTCATTTGCAAAAAATGAAATAAAGTGGAAGCACACTTTTTCAATTGATTCAATGCATTCATTGTAGCTGATTGTCTTAATGAGATGTATATAAGACTGTTCATCACAACTGTGTAGTGTAGGTTGATTTCAGTTGTCTTTGAATGTTAGCTAATATGTCTATCTCAAACTCTAAAACTTTATAACCAAATCTGGTTGTACAGGACTATATGAGTTATTTAGATTTGTTGTAGGTAATTTAGATAGTTGTGCTATTAATATGGGATTACCTGAGTTAATGTCATAATATAAGCTAGTTGTGATTTTTATATAATCTTCTGTATCAACTTGTAGCTTAAACAACTTCACGTGAATAGTTGCACTGGATCTAATTGTTATATGAACTTGAAGTAGGTTTCTCGAATAAGTATTAGAGTTTGGTAGTAAATGCTTTAGTTTGATTAATGTATTTTGAATAATGCTACAATACATTTAGATGTACAGGCTTGAGCATGAAAAAAATATAACCAAAGTATTTATTATCCCTTTGAGTAAAATAATTTGAAACAATTTTAGTGGCCATTTGTTCTAAGTGAATTGAGACTTTGATGGGTCTAACGACTAGGGCTTGACAGCCCTTTGAAGATGTGTAGGCTGTAGTGCGTCTAACGAGAATCCCATAACAAGCATCACATGTCTGATTTAATGTCTTTGTACGTTTGGGCCTGGGCTGAGGTTTATAGTTTGTTAGTTATTGGTGTAGATATAAGGGTTGAGGTTTGCTTTAATCCAGTAACAAATTAATTAGGACCTTTGTTTTATTTTTAGAGACAAATAATGTAGAACATCATAGTCTATTTTAGGACGGACCTTTAAATAAAATAAATGAGACGAGCCTCGCCAAATAAAATGCACAAATTGCGTGGTGTTCATTAAGTGTATATATTAACTACATAGAAACTTGGGAGGACCGTTTAGCGAATTTCACGGTTTTTCTCAAAATTAATATTGCGTTAGACTCTTTAAGCGCGATTTAATTAAATTACTTTCCTAAATACGGGTGCGCATTTATGTGACCCAAATCTTACTCTCGGCAAAACTGAAATACATTAAAGTCACAGGCGTACTGGTTGCAGTGTGACTCGAAATGTGTTTTCGTGACGTCGCAATTCTCCTAAAAATTGAAAAGCGGAACATAAAAGCACATAATTAAAATATATAAAGAAATCAGATAGAAACAAAAATTGCAGTTGCGCGACCGTGCTAAAACCACGGAATCCGGGAGTGCCTAACACCTTCTCTCGGGTTAACAGAATTCCTTATCCAGGTTTCTAGTTTCGCAGACTGTATTACAGAGTCATAAATTTCCTCGGTTCGGGATTACACCGGTGACTTGGGACACCATTATTTTCCCAAGTGGCGACTCTGAAAAATTAAATAAATTGATCCCGTTCCGACTATCCTTTAAGTGGAAAAACTCCTTCCTTGATTATTATTATATCCCTTCTCGGGGTGTAGTATTAAACAGTGGGCACATACGTATGTGTGTGAAAAAAGGAGGTGTGACAACCGTCAAAGTGAAGAATCAGTGGTTACTCGGGCTTTAATAGACAATGGGTCTAGTGCAAACATTTGTCCACTCTCGGCTCTCAGAAAGTTGAAGATTAATCCTGACAGGATCCGGCGGAATAGTGTGAGTGTTCGAGGGTTTGACGGAGGAAGCAAAAATACCTTGGGAGATATTGTGCTGGAGGTCACCACTAGGCCGGTAGACTTTACCATGGAATTTTAGGTGTTAGACGTCACTGTGTCCTATAATCTATTGCTGGGTCGGCCATGGATCAATGCGGCTAAAGCTGTACCATCATCCTTACACCAAATGGTAAAGTTCGAATGGGAACATCAATAAATTACAGTACATGGAGAGGAAGACGCTTGCAATACCATAATGCCCTTCGAGGAAGCAGATGGGGACAAGGGTCCCTGGGTGTATCAGGTGACAGACACTGTGGTAGTGAACAAGATAGCCGAATGAGAGAGCTTGCCAATCCCTACAGTGGCATCTACCGCAGTGATGGTAGCCAAAGAGATCATTAGGAATGGATTTACACCGGGAAAAGGTCTTGGAATAGCCTTACAGGGAATAACTCAACCTGTCCATCTACCAGCAAACAATGATACCTTTGGCTTGGGCTTCAAACCTACCCACACCGACATCCAGAAAGCCAAAAGAACCAAAAAGAAAAGTTGGACCCTCCCAAAACCAATCCCAAAATTGTCCGACACCTTCACCAAGCCTGGTACACAACGACATCTGGTGACTGCTGCGTCAAGGTATGCTGAGATTAGACCTGATGTGGAACTCCTGGCGAGGTTTGAAATGTTATTCGGGGACGTGAACATGGTGGATATGGGCGAGGGTATCAGCAAGATAGATATTCAGTTCATTGGGTCCAGTGTTGCACTCAATAATTGGTAAGCCACTACTTTTCCAATTAGGAGGGAATCTTGGCAGTTAGCTTTCGAAATATATCATCATTTCCCAAAAAGCAATTTTATTTTTGTAATCCCCACCCCCGTTGAAATCAAATGTACCCAGTCTTTGTTCATCCTTTGAAAAAATATCAATGAAATGCAGTTTCTTCTTCTTTCTTTATTTTCGCCTTATTTTTATTTATTTTTCCTTTTTCTTCCTTTTGTACAGTTCAATATGCGCTGATTCTGATGATATGTCATGCATGAAGGATTCCCGGCCCAGTTCTGACAATCAAATTATTATACAAGAAATTGAGAATGAGAGTGAAATAGAATATGAGGATGAGGAAATACTGGAGGAAATAAGTAAAAACTTGAATCAATATGAGGAAAAACCCAAACCGAACTTAAGTGAGACAGAATCTATCAATTTGGGGAGTGAGGATAATATCCGGGTGACAAAAATCAGCGACACCTAGAAGCCTCCCTCAGGGAAGAGTTAATAAAGTTGCTGCACAAATTCAAGGACATCTTTGCCTGGTCCTATGATGATATGCCCGGACTTAGCACCGATTTGGTGGTACATAAGTTGCCTATTTATCCCGAATGCCGGCCGGTAAAGCAAAAGTTGAGAAAGTTCAAAACGGACATCAGCGTGAAGATAAAAGAAGAGGTGAATAAGCAGTTTGAGGCAAAGGTCATACGAGTTACTAAATACCCCACCTGGTTAGCAAATGTTGTGCCAGTTCCAAAGAAAGATGGAAAAACCAGGGTGTGTGTTGATTACAGAGACCTCAACAAGGCCAGTCCAAATGATGATTTTCCATTGCCAAATATCCACATACTAATCGACAATTGCGCCAAGCATGAAATTGGCTCTTTTGTAGATTGCTATGCGGGTTATCACCAGATCCTAATGGATGAAGGGGATGCGGAGAAAACAACTTTTATTACGCCTTGGGGAACATACTGCTATAGAGTGATGCCGTTTGGGTTAAAGAATGCCGGAGCCATTTATATGAGGGCAATGACCACAATGTTCCATGATATGATGCATCGAGAAATTGAAGTGTATGTGGACGACATCATCATAAAGTCCAAGAAGCAACATGATCATGTCAGGGACTTGAGGAAGTTTTTCCAAAGACTCGAAGGTATAATCTTAAACTTAATCCTGTGAAATGTGCTTTTGGAGTACCTTCAGGGAAGCTATTGGGACTTATAGTAAGTCGGCGAGGAATTGAATTAGATCCATCGAAGATTAAAGCCATCCAGAGTTTGCCTCCGCCAAAGAACAAGAAGGAGGTAATGAGCTTACTAGGAAGGCTGAATTATATTAATCGGTTCATCGCTCAGTTAACATCAACATGTGAGCCTATTTTCAAGTTGTTCAAGAAGGATGTAGCAGTGAAATGGACCGAAGAATGCCAGGAAGCCTTCGATAAAATCGAGGAATATTTGGAAAATCCTCCAGTGTTAGTTCCTCCGGAGCCGGGAAGACCTTTGATCTTATATCTGACAGTGCTTGATAATTGTTTTGGTTGTGTACTGGGACAGCACAATGAGACGGGCAAGAAAGAACAGACTATATATTACCTTAGTAAGAAATTCACATCTTACGAGGTAAAATATACTCAGTTAGAGAGAACATGCTGTGCATTGACCTGGGTGGCTCAGAAATTAAAGCACTATTTGTCAGCATACACTACATATCTGATATAACGGTTAGATCCTATGAAGTATATATTCCAGAAACCCATGCCTACACGAAGACTTGTTAAATGACAGATTCTGCTCACATAATTTGACATCATTTATGTAACACGTACGGCGATGAAGGCGTAGGCAGTTGTAGATCACTTGGCAGACAATCCAGTGGATGATGAGTATGAGCCACTAAAGACACACTTTCCGGATGAGGAGGCAATAAATGTTGAAGAAATAGAACAAAGTGATAATCCAGGATGGAAGATGTACTTCGACGGAGTCATCAACAGTAAAGGAGTTAGTATTGGAGCAGTGCTTATTTCAGAAATGGGTCAACACTATCCCGTTACCGCTCATCTTCGATTTTTCTGTACCAACAATATGGCCGAATATAAGGCATGTATATTGGGATTAAGGATGGCAATAGATATGGGTGTTCAAGAGATTTTGGTCATGGGTCACTCGGATCTTTTGAAACATCAAATTCAGGGAGAATAGGAGATGAGAGATTTGAAATTGATACTTTATCGGCATTGTCTACATGAATTATCCCAAAGATTCCAATCCATAGAGTTCAAATATATCCCAAGAATGAACAATGAAGTTGCAGACGCTCTGGCCACACTATCCTCTACGTTACATCATCCGGACAAAGCCTATATAGATCCACTTCAGATACAGGTGTATGATCAAAATACTTACTGTTTTGCTTTGGAAGGAGAGTTGGATGGAGAACCGTGGTATCACGACATCAAGGAATACTTGAAGACATGAAAATAACCAGAACAAGCCACCGGAGATCAGAAGAGAGCTGTTAGACGCTTAGAAAATGGTTTCTTCCTCAGTGGAGGAACTATATATAAAAAAACACCAGACCTGGGCTTGCTGAGATGTGTGGATGCTCAACAAGCTGATAAGATTATGACTGAGGTGCATGCTAGAGCTTGCGGACCTCATATGAGCGCATATATCTTAGCAAAGAAAATTCTGAGAGCCTGGTACTATTAGCTCACCGTGGAGCGGGACTGTATCAGGTATGTGGGGAAATGCCACCAATGCCAAGTACATGGAGATTTAATCCATTCCCCACCTTATGAATTGCATACGATGTCTGCACCGTGGCCATTTGTTGCCTGGGGCATGGATGTTATCGGACCAATAGAGCCCACAGCTTCTAATGGACATAGATTCATTTTGGTCGCGATTGACTACTTTACTAAGTGGGTGGAGGCAAAGACATTCAAGGCGGTGACGAAGAAAGCCGTGGTGGATTTTGTGCATGAAAATATTATATGCCAATTTGGAATTCCCAAAGTAATTATCACAGATAACGGAGGCTAATCTGAACAGTCACCTCATGGCGGAAGCGTGTCAAAGATTTAAGATCCTGTATCGTAACTCTACACCATACAGGCCAAAGGCAAATGGGGAAGTAGAAGCCGCAAACAAGAATATAAAAAAGATCCTTAGGAAAATTGTGGAGGAGTCTAGACAATGGCACGAGAAGCTGCCTTTCACTCTTATGGGTTACCGCACAAAAGTGCGCACTTCTATCGGCGCCACACCCTATTCATTGGTGTATGGGACAGAGGATGTTATACTCGCGGAAATCGAGATACCATCACTACGAATCATAGCTGAAGTTGAGATAGATGACGAGGAATGGGTAAAAGCCTGACCGGAACAATTAAACCTGATTGACGAGAAGAGGTTGGCAACGGTTTTCCACGGGCAATTATATCAATAAAGAATGGCCAGAGCATATAATAAGAAGGTGCTTCCTCGGAAGTTTGAAGTTGGACAACTTGTATTGAGGCGTATCTTACCACATTGGGCTGAAGCAAAGGGAAAATTCGTGCCAAACTGGCAAGGGCCATTTATGGTATCACGGGTGTTGTCTAATGGGGCATTATATTTGACAAACATTGAAGGGAAATGCGTAGAGGCTGCTATCAATTCAGATGCGATCAAAAGATACTATGTATGATTCCTTTTCAATTGTATGATTGTATATTGTTGTGATTTTGAAATTGAAATGATGAAGGCATTTTATTCTCTACCAAACACTTTATCCATTGACATCCCCTTTGAGCCGTGTTCGATTTATTCTTTCATACCCCTCTCTCGGAATTGCTTATAATACAAAAGAAAAAGAGAAAATGATAAAAAGGAAGTAGCAAAAAAAAAAAAAAAAGAGAAAAAGCAAAATGCAAACAAAAGAAAAAGATAAAGAAATTGGGAAAAAGTCAAACGAAACCATGGATTATTGGCGTAGTTTGAACTATGTCTGACTTGATCCCAAAAGGGTACGTAGGGAGCCTTACTGAGGTTCAGTCACAATAAAGAAAAAAATCCACATATTGAAACTGGGGCAGAAGTTATGTTTTATAATTCCGAGAGTTGTAAATATTTTTAAACCCTTGTAAAATTTGAGCCTTTATACCTTTCTTTCTTAACCCATCCAAAAGCCACATTACGGTCCAAAGAAAGACCTTCTAATCAATTTCAAGAAAATAACAAATGCAATGAGAATAAAGGAAGAACGGGACATTGGACAACATTAGTAGTGCAGAAAAACAAAAGACAAAAAAGGAAAAATGGAAAATGAAAAAATGAGAGAGTCTCATCGGTAAAAACCTTAACCGGCACCGTGAGGCGACTGTGAGGCTGAGAGAAATAAAATAAGAGAGTCTTGTCAGTGAAAACCTTTACCGGCACTGCGAGGCAACTGTGAGGATGAGAGAGAATTAATGAGAGAGTCTTAGTGATGAAAACTTTTCATGGCACCATAAGGCGATTGCAAGGATTATTTCTGAAAAAGAGAAAAGCAACAAAAATAGGATCGGTTTGGAGTCATAATAATCGATTGAATGAACTGGGTCGGAGTTTAAATACATGGCATGGTGAACAGAATCAGCCAACACACCCAGATAAGTTCTATCACTTCTCCGAAACACCCTTACCCTTTTGAAATTCATTTTTCTGCATTTCATTGTTTGACCTTTGAAAGCTAACCACCAGCTTCTGATGATAAGAGTTGGAATAACACTGGATCAGAAAAGAAAGAAAAGAAAGGAGTTGAAAAGAAATAAAGGAGTTTGGCAAACAGAGCCAAAAGAAAAGAAAACAAAAGATGAAAAACAAGAAAATACAAAAAGAGCTTGTGGAAGATAGTCAACTGAAAGGCCGCACGGCAGAAGAAAAGCAAAAAGAGGAAAAGCAATAAGAGGCAGGAAATAAGATTTTGTTTTGTGATTTAGACAGGAACAAATCGTCACTAATCACTTTAAAGTGAATGTGACCAATGTGGAAAGATAGAAAACATTAAAAATAAAGTTCAACAATAAATGGAGGAATCCATGGATGAAAATCACTCAATCAAGAAAATACAAAAACAGCGAGGAGGTATCATCTGTTAAATTCACCCCCCAGTTATCAAACTGAGGGAATACTTTTCTGCATTTTTAATTTCTTGCATCAGGCGCCCACCTGGATAACAAGGGAATATTTTTCTGCAAAACGCATTTCATGCATCAGGCGCCCACCAGGATAACAAGGGAATACTTTTCTACATCCGCATTTCATGCATCAGGCGCCTACCTGGATGACAAGGGAATACTTTTCTGCATCCGCATTTAATGCATCAGGCGCCCACCTGGATAACAAGGGAAACTTTTCTGTATCCGCATTTCAAGCATCAGGCGCCCACCTGGATAACAAGGGAATACTTTTCTGCATTCGCATTTCATGCATCAGGCGCCCACCTGGATAACAAGGGAATACTTTTCTGCATTCGCATTTCATGCATCAGGCGCCCACCTGGATAACAAGGGAATACTTTTCCGCATTCGCATTTCATGCATCAGGCGCCCACCTGGATAACAATGGAATACTTTTCTGCATTCGCATTTCATGCATCAGGTGACCACCTGTATACCAATGGAATACATTTTTGCATTCGCATTTCATGCATCAGGCGCCCATATAGATAACAAGGGAATATTTTTCCGCATTCGCATTTCATGCATCAGGCGCCCACCTGGATAACAAGGGAATACTTTTATGCATTTGCATTTCATGCATCAGGCGCCCACCTGGATAACAAGGGAATACTTTTCTACATTCGCATTTTATGCATCAGGCGCCCACCTGGATAACAAGGGAATACTTTTCTGCATTCGCATTTCATGTATCAGGCACCCACCTGGATATCATGCATCAGGCGCCCACCTGGATAACAAGGGAATATTTTTCTGCATTCGCATTTCATGCATCAGGCACCCACCTGGATAACAAGGGAATATTTTACTGCATTCGCATTTCATGCATCAGGCGCCCACCTGTATAACAAGGGAATACATTTCCGCAATTTTAAAATTTCTGTTCATGCGCCCACATGTATAACAAGGGAATATATTTCTGCAATTTTAATTTCTGTTCAGGCGCCCACCTGCATAACAAAGGAATACATTTCTGCAATTTTTAAATTTCTGTTCAGGCGCCCACCTGTATAACAAGGGAATATATTTCTGCAATTTTTAATTTCTGTTCAGGCGCCTACCTGTATAACAAGGGAATACATTTATGCAATTTTAATTCCTGCAATTTTAGTTTGTGTTAGCTAACATGAGTAACACCGTAATATGAAAAGCCTATACTGGGGCAGAAGAAAAGTTTGTTGTTTTGTTTTGTTTTGAGCAGGTATCAGTTTGAAGGTGAGAAATAACATCAAAAATCAAAAAACAAATAGAGGGGGAAGCAAGGAAAAGAAAATCAACAAAAGGTCAGCCACACAGAAAATCAAAGGAAACGAGACAAAGAAGAATAAAGAGACAAGAAGTTAGATAGGAGCAGTTGTAACTCGTAGAATTATAGCTTAAAATAGCTTTTCATTTTACATTTTACCCCCCGGTGTAATAAGGAGTAGGTCAGCAAGTCATAACAGTGTCAACACAACAATAAGTTTGGCAGTTTTTAACTGCCAGACCTTCCCGAACTACGCTGACCCAATTCCTGTTTAGCCTGGGATATGTAAGCAGCCTCTAAAGCAGGGTGCAGTCAAAAAGGTTTTCAATAATGCTTCTTACGGAATATGCCAATAGGCAAAAATCTCTCATTACTGCTCACTTGTCTTTGCACTGACACTCTTCGTCTTCTTGAGGAAAGAGGGGCAGCTGTGAGCACGTGAATTTTGCACTAGGTAATGAAATTCCAAAATTAAAATAAATAATATTTTTTGAGTGCAATTGCATGTCTTGATTGAAATTAGATACATTTGTGTGTTTTAGTAATTTGAAATTAAAATTAGAAAATCAAAAAATATAGGTTAAATACATGTATTTTTGAATTAAAGTAGTTAAAGGAAAAATCAACAAAAAAGAGCATTAATAACGGAAATTATGGGAAAAATAGTAGAAAATTGCCAAAAACAATCAAAAAATTAGTGAAGGTAGGAAATTGAATAATTTAAATAATACAAAAAATAAAAATGAAATACAAAGAAAATTATCACAATAAATAATTGAAATACCAAGAAAATACCAAAAAATACAATAAATTTGGGCCAAAGAGTCTGAAACATTGGCCCAAACATATTAGCCCAAAGAGCCGGTCCAACTGATTTAAAACAAAGAAATCTCAGCCGTTCATTCATTCAAATCCAACGGCTGAAACATTAGCTGATGGTTAATTAATTAATTTGATCTAAGATTGAATCTCAGCCGTCCAAACCTATAGATCTAACAGAGGAGAGCAGATCTGTCACTTAAGCTGAGTCGGCACCGTTTAATAGTAGCTGATCTTGACCGTTGATCTTAATTGATCTAACATCCAAGAACTCCTCAACATCCCCGAGTATTTAAGGCCATGGTCTCTTAGAGACCGGCCATTTTGCCTCTAACTCTAACCCTAGCCGCCCCTCTCTTGTCTGCTCTTCTTCTTCATCTCCTTCAAAGTCGGCCGGCCATGGAGACTGTCATCTCCACGGTAGTCTCTGGCCAAGATCTGAACCCCTCAACCCTTCTTCTCTTCTTCTTCACCATATACCCTACAAAACACCACCATGAAACCTTGAAACCCTTACCCTTCTTGAAACTCTGGTCATCGGAGTTCACCGCCGATGACCAAAACTACAAAAACCACCACCAAACTAATACCAAAGCACCCCCTTGCCACGATCTATCCCCCCATCTGTGCCTTTTCCCTTGAATCTTCCTCTTCTTTCTCGAATATCCAAAAGAAGGTCGCCGGAAACCTAACTCCGACGACTCAAGACAAACCAACCCCAAAGTTCTCACATTTTCCACCTTCTAAACACCTTACCATAACCAGAAGACTTTAAATATGAAGTCTTGTGTGAGAAAAAGAAAAACCATAAAAGAAAATAAAGAAAAAGAAAAGAGAAAAACTGGAAAAAAAGAAAAGAAGAAAAGGAAAAGAAATTGGGGAAAAGCTCAGGAGTCAGTTCCTGTGAGCTAAGTTTCCTTTCCTTTATTATTTGTTTTTCTTTAATGTTTTTGTTATCTTTGTTTATTTTTGTGTGTTTAACATGTTTCTTTTAGAAAGATAGTCGTATGAGCAACTGAATGATAGATTAGGGTTTTGTCTTTTAGAAATCTCTGTTTTTCTGTTTAAGATTTGTTTTTCCTTATTTTATCTATCTTCTTTTGGTATGTGAGTCATATGAACAACTGCATGTTTAGATTAGAGTTTTGGTCTTTGAGAAATTTTTGTTTGTTTGTTCTGTTTTTCTGTTTAAGACCTATTCTTCTTTGTTTATCCCATCTTCATTCCTTGATTAGCCTTTCTTCAGGGCTACTGTCATGTCTATTTTGCTTAAGATTTGTTTTTCTTTAATTAGTATTTCTTCATGCTTATCTTTGATCTTTACAAACCATGCTTTCTTCTCAAAATGTCTTATGAGTTTTACCTGTATGTATTTAGCCAAGAGCATTTTAAGCATGACTTGGGATTTTCAGTGGTTCATTAAGTATAAGGAAGTCTTGACTATGCCTGCTTCATGACTAATTGACACTGAGTTGTGAAATCTGAATTATAAGCCTATTGATTGAAATTCAACAATATTCAACCCCTTTCTCCGAGTTTTGATTGATTGATGAATGATTCTGATTTCATTGGCTATATGTGCAATTGTTTGTGAAATTGGCTATGTTTGCAACAGCCTTGTGTTAAGTTGAATACTGTTAATACTTATCATGCCTAGGTGGATTGGTTATAGCTACAATAGTGGTAAACTTGTAAGTGGTGATAATTGAAAACATGTGTTAAGTATCTTAGAATAGGTTAAAATTGAAAACCACAAAATAGGCTATAAGTGAATTAAATAACCAAGAGTGGTCAGTTTTACAACTGACCTACTCTGATAGGCTTCACACACTAGCCAAGATTTAAATAGTCCAAGTGTGTAATAAAAGTAGTTTAAGTCTAATAAATAGACTTACCAAGTCCCAACTTGACCCATGATCACTGGTGGCTAGACCTGCAAAGGTCTCAGCCATGCCTGTGTTCAGTGATGGGCCTCAACTACAAAGCTAAGTCCAATATTTGGACTGGCTGAGTCTCAAATAGATTAAATACAGAAAAATAAGCAGGCTAGTCCTGCAAATTAGTTTCAATAACAGAAAATGAAATAGAATTGGCTAAAATTGAAATAAGTCTAAAGTCTAATCTGGCGTGTTCTTTAATATTGATACAAATGCTGGCCATCAGCTAAATAAGGGCTGAATCTAAGGAAATCTGACCTAGGTAGGTTGGGTAATTAACCAATGCCTTTAAGGGTATATAAGGAATATAAAATGGCAAAAATGTAGATTTAATAGAGCCTATAGGGATATGTAAGACATTTGGGCTCCTGATTTCTGCAATTCTGCATAGAATTAAGGGTATATTGGTCTTAAGGAAAAAGTAATTCAGTAAAAAACACTAATAAGTAGGGGCACACTAGTAAAAGCTCCAAAATGGAATCAAATAGAACCTTCCAGCACATGCTGGAAGGCATCTTGTAACAGAAATTCGGTTTAAAGTATAAGATTTGGTAAAATTGGAGGGGAGGGAAATAGAATTATGTTCTATCTTTTCCCCCCAAAAATTTCACCTCTTCCCACCTATAAATACCCCCATTTAGGACTAGTTTAAGGGCTGGATTTTGGAAAACAAAATTTTCAGAAAGGTTTCCACACAAAAATAGCAAGTAGTTGCCCGGTTTTCTTAGTTGAAGTTCATATTTGGAGTCGTTTGGAATTTCTGTTCATTTACTGGGTTTCTAATTGTTGTTGTTGTGTTATCATCTGTTCATTTGGGAATTCAATCCTTCACTGTTGCATTGCCTATTGAGTCTAACTGCTGTGCCTATTTCATCTCCCTTAGAACTCATTGAGTTTATTTGCTGAATCAGGTACACATCCCTGTTCGAAGCTATGTAACTTTGAAGCTATGATGAAAATGAAGACTCAAAATCATTTAAAGCATTTTTCTATCTCTTCATTTTTCTGTTCTGTTAGCTGATTAGTTAGCTTAAATCTATAATTCATTAGGACATTGTATGTATAAGTAGAAGCTTGAACAAAACAATGTAATAAGTAGTAAAGTAGAAGTAGTGTAGTAATGGTAGCTAAATCACTTAGTTAAATAGGTTAAAATCATAAAACAAGGTTAATTAATCCTAACGTGGATCCATAACAACGGACTCACAGTAATAACTTCAATCAGCTTATGTAGATAGTCTGATTTGGAAATTGATAGCTGGATTTGAATAAGTTTAAAAGCAGAAACAACCAGATAAGGTAGTAATTAGATTAGACTGATTTTAATCAAACATATTAGACTCATAGTAAACCCAGTAGTATAACCATGCACTTGCGGATGAGTGATTTTAGTTTTAAGTAATCTGAATACTGTGTATAAGTAGTTGAACCGTTTAGCTTAATCACGCTTTATATAGTTAAATAATCTCCTGATCTCTTAGCTAATAGGTAATTCAGATATTAATATAAATTCATTACTAGAAAATCAAAGTGAAAGCAGTTTATTAATTCAGTTTTATGTACATTAGACAGTTATGATCTGAAGTTAATATTGATAATTTGTATAGCGATTTCTCCATAATAAATAAAGTGCAATTTGAATTCGTTTTTGATTCCAGATGTTTGTTCTTATTGTAAGTTTTTCGTTTATGTTTTTATTACCATTGCGTCAATTTGGTCTGGGCCTAATATGCGACGTAGGCCTGGACTGTGTTCGAAGGTTAACTGGGCCATTGGATGAAAGCCCCAATCTGGTCTGGGTCATTAAGACCCAGGCACATATAATAACCTGCTAAGTATCAATCCAGAAGTCCAGGCCCAATAACAATGGAAACAATAAAGGCCTGGACTCACTTCTGGAAATATAGCTATTTAAAAATGACTAAGGGAAAAACAATGATAGAAAACGTAGTGAAACATTAAGTTTGAACTTTAAAAATGCAAGGGATGAGCCTCACACAATAACAAAAATAGTGGGGCCCCCTTATAGTAACAAAGTGATAAAATATAATAGATCTGGGAAGGTTAATAGCGAATCCATAGCCTTTCCCAAAATATTTAAAGCCGTTAGACACTTATTAGGCACGATTTAATGTACTTTCCCTAATACGAGTGTGCACTTGGTGCAACTCAAATCATAAATTCCGGCGAAGCCGAAATGTATTAAAAGTCATAGGCGTACTGGTTGCGATGTGACTTGAAATACGTTTTCGCGACGTCGCAATTCGTAAAAACATTAAAGTTGGAAACACATACATATTGTTAAAAAAATATATAACAAGTCATATAAAATTGAGAACGACGGTTGAGCGACCGTGCTGAAACCACGGAATCCGGGAGTGCCTAACACCTTCTCCCAGGTTAACAGAATCCTTATCCAGGTTTCTGTTTCGCGGACTGCAATACAGAGTCAATTTTCTCGGATTCGGGATTAATCGGTGACTTGGGACACCATTATCTTCCCAATTGGCGACTTTGAAAATTAAATAAAATCCTGAACTGATTGTCCTTTATTTTAAAAAACTCATTCCTCTTTGTTATTATCCTTCTCGGGTATTTGAACATTGAGGTATACCCAACGTATCTTTTTAAAAGGATCGAAAAGGGGTAGTAAAAAGGGAGGTGTGACAGCACCATATCTGCAAGACTCATTACTTCGAACACATACCACAAGTCTCGATTTCTTCTAACAAAACCACAGTCTTTAGCCACATACACAATCTTAAGACACCTGACTGTTACAAGCAAAATTTTGAACACCGCAAAACCATTCTCTGGCGTCATTCACCCTTATTCAGCTGTAATTCAACTGTCTTATTGAACAGAACCACTCGTGTTTTGTTAGAACTCTTGACATCGCAGAACATGATTACCTACAGGTACAATTAGCTATTTTTCTTTTCTATACACCAAACATTCTTTACCAACAACAGTTCAAAACATCCTAATATTTCTTCACATCTACGAAGCACCTTAACCTTTGTCAGAATTTTCCCAACATACTTAAAGACAGTACCAACATAACACACAACCGTGCAATTAGATAATTGATAGCAACCTCCCCAACTTGGCTCGAAGCCATACATCAAAGCACTTTTAACCACTCATATCATTATTGCTCAAATGATGCCGCAATGTTACAATCATATTAAAATCGAGTCATTTACAAGCTTTGGCAAGGACTCGAATCATCAGAAATCTTAATTCTTTTGCACTTCTTGTATTCATTCACACACCACAGTTAAGCTTATTCCTTAGGTGACAAAATCTTTTCTAAGTCTCAAATTTTCCAAAATTTTTGGCAGAGTTTCCTTTGTAATATGGCCTATCCACCTGCCAGAGAATCACCAAAACCATCCTAACAATACATCGGCAAATTAACAAGACATCATAATGCACATGGTTGTAACGACCCGGCCCGTCGTTACGGGAATTACCACCCCGTTACCTTGCATTTACATATATTATGCTTTCAAAACAGTATTAGAGTATATCGGGTGAGTTAGGAGTGATTTGGATTGAAAATAAAACAAATAGCATGTTTGAAGAAAGCTTGAATATGAAAAGTCAACCAAGAGTTGACTATTGAGTTAGAGTGCTCGGAACCGGATTCGATGATTCGACTAGTTCCGGGGGATCATTTATGACTTAGGAGAACAATCGGAATTGAATTCGGAGGTCCGGTGTAGCTTTAAGCTTGAATTGGCGAATGTTGAATTTTGGCGAAAACCGGATGGTAGGTGATATTTTGATCCGGGGGTCGGAATGGAATTCGACAATTTCTGTAGCTCCGTTAGGTGATTTTGGATGTGCCTGCAAAATTTCAAGTCATTCGGACATCGTTTGGTCGGGTTTTTGATCGAATGTGTAATTCGGAAAGTTTTAAGAAATTTAGGCTTGAATCCGTGTGTAATTGGTGATTTTGATGTTTAGGGTGGTGTTTTTATGATTGGAACAAGTTCGTATCGTGTTTTGGAGTATGTTGGTGGTTTTCGTTGGGGTCCCGGGGGCCTCGGGATGAATTCGGGGGTCCAAACGGACCAATTTGTGCCAAAAGGCACTGCTGTTCTGCTGCAATAATCGCAGAAAAATTTTGTTCTCCGCGATCGCAGAGATGGCCATGCGATCGCGTAAGGGAGAAATCCTGAGCTCTGCGATCGCGAAGCAAAGCCTGCGATCGCGTAAGTCTGAAGGTTGGAGCATTGCGATCGCGTGAGGTTTTATGCGATCGCGTAGGGTATTTGGTCGGAAGCAGTGCGATCGCGTGTCGTGTGTCGCGATCGCGTAGGTTAATCTGGGAGCCGGCCGAGTTTGTTCACTGCGATCGCGTTAATTCGTTTGCGATCGCGTAGGGTCACTGAATTGTTCACTGCGATCGCGTCCAGGATCACGCGATCGCGTAGAGCAAAATCAGGCCGCCCAAAATTTGTGCATCGCGATCGCGTGCCAAAGGCTGCGATCGCGTAGGGTTAATTCGTCTGGCAGAGAATTTAATCACAGAACAGAGGGGCTACGGGTTTCATTCATGAAACCTCCATTTTTTGAGTTCTAGAGAGAGAAACTCACGGGAATTGCTGGTAAATCATCGGGTATTCGTTGGAGGTAAGTTTTGTGGCTTAATTACATCATTTTAACATGAAATCCTTGGTTAATTCTCTGTAAATGGGAGATTAGATGTGGGTTTTAACCCTAGGCCTAAATTGTAGAAAAACAAGGATTTGAATGGGCAAATGGAGTCCGATTTTGGTAAAATTGATATGCTTAGACTCATATTGAGAGGAGGGTTCCAGAAATGTGAATTTCGTAAAATTTCGGAATGTGGGCCCGGGGCTCGGGTTTTGACAACTTTGGGAATTTTGATGTAAATTGAGTTGTATTGATTGGGTGTCGTCCCATTGGCCTAAATTGTTGTATTTTTACTGTATTTGATCAGATTCTACGCGTGCGGAGCTTGATTCTCGTGGCAAGGGCATTGCGGAGTAGTCGTCGCGCCGTATAGAGGTGAGTAATAGATGTGGGTGATGACCAGCGGGTTCGAAACCCCGGTATACCACTTTGTGACGCTGTATAGCGGCGAGACACGCACACTCTTGAGAGTGCGGGGTCGATCATGAACTGGAGACTACATATTAGTCCAACTTGTTGATATTGTATTATTGGCTATTCTAGAGCCGTCGAACCTCCTTCTCGGATGGTTGCATATATATATATATTGTGATAATGGCCACTCTTGAGCCGAGGAACCCCCTTCTTGGGCGGTTGATTATACATGTGGGCCGTGAGCCGGTTATTGGATCCCGCGAGGATCGTTATCATTGTCTTATCACATAGACATGCTAGTTTACTACTAGTCCGCAGCTATTTTTGTTATTATGCTAATTCCAATCTCTGGAACTTGATATTACTATTTTCCAACTGAAAAATGATAAAAGAGTTTTCAAAAACTACTTTTGAGCTTGCGAGGCTGTATCTGCATATTAGCCGACTAGTAGTGGATCGGGCTGCGCGCCGCAGCGAGATATATATATGTTGTATCGGGCTGCACGCCGCAGGAATATCTCTATGAGATGTGCTTGGGCTGTAGGAGCCCCTCCGGAGTCTGAACCCCCACAGTGAGCACGGGTACCCAAAATTGGAGTCGGGCTACACGCCGTAGCGATCATATCATGCATTGCATTGCATTTAGCTACATCTGCTAGCTGTTATGCTATTTATTGGTATTTGTTGGTACAGGTACAGTGAATATTGATTCTATGACAGGGTAGCTGATTATAGTTTTACATAGTGCTTTATTGCGGATTTCTTATCTGCGCTGTCTTACCCTTGTTTATTACCACCGAGTCTGGCGGTACTCATTTTACTCCCTGCACCTTGTGTGCAGATCCAGGTACCTCTCAGCAGTGATCCAGTAGCTGTGCGAGGCGACGTTTGTGGATATTCGAGGTAGCTGCAGAGTCCGCAGGACCCGATATTCCTTCTTACTGTCTTGATGTTGTATTGACTTTTCTTTCCGCACTTGGTATCTTGTAAACCTTTATACACTTATGTTCTTTAGAGGCTCATGACTCTTGACCCTTCGGTCTATGGGAGTTAGTATATTTTGGGACTTGGTTTCCCCGCTGTTGTACTATTGTTTCATATTTTGAAATGCTTAAATGGGTTAAAGAGAGCTTCTAGCTCCGTTATTGATATTGATTGGTCAGGCTGGCTTAGCAATGTGCTGGGCGCCATCACGACAGGATTTGGGGTCGTGACAAGTTGGTATCAAAGCCTAGGTTTACTAGGCCTCATGAGTCTTGAGCCGGTTAGTAGAGTCTTGTGGATCGGTACGGGGACGCCTGTACTTATCCTCGGGAGGCTGCGAACCTTTAGGAATTCTTGAACTCTGTCGTGCGATCTTGTTGTTCTGAGAACTGAACTTCTATATTCTATTCTCCCGCAGATGGCGAGAACGCGAGCATCAGGACGAGGTGGACGACCTCCATTGCCACCTGTTAGAGGCCGTGGGCGCGGTCGTACTAGAGGTAGAGGTAGGGCGGCTGAGGCAGTGCCAGCTGACCCGCCTGTTGTACCAGTTCAGGAGCAGCCCCCAGTGGTTGATGCTCCAGCAGCCCCAGTTCAGGGCCAGACTATATCTATTGCTATTCATGGTCTTCAGGAGACTCTTGCTCAGATATTATCAGTGTGTTCCGGTTTGGCTCGGGTAGTTTCGGCTACCGCTACTGTAGCGACATCTCAGTCAGGGGGTGGTCAGCAGACCCCTGCAGCTCGCACACCTGAGCAGGTTGTTCAGGGACTTCAGACGCCAGAGGCGGTCCCCGCTCAGGTGGTTGCACCGGTTATTCCTCCAGCTGCACCAGCTCCAGCTCCAGAGCATATGGTTCAGGTTATGCCCGAGGACGAGCAGCGTCGTCTTGAGAGGTTTGGTAGACTTCAACCACCCCATTTCAGTGGCGTTGAGGGCGAGGATGCCCAGGGTTTCTTGGATAAGTGTCAGAAGATGCTGCGTACGGCTGGTATTCTTGAGTCCAGCGGAGTTTCATTTACTACATTTCAGTTCACCGGTCCCGCATTTGATTGGTGGGAGGAGTTTGAGAGGCGTAGGCTTGCAAGAGCAACACCTCTCACATGGCAGCAGTTCTCTACTCTCTTTCTAGAGAAATATGTACCTCAATCTCGTCGCGAGGAGCTACGTCGCCAGTTCGAGTGGTTGGTTCAGGGCGACATGTCTGTGACCCAGTATGAGCTCGGATTCACACAGTTGGCTAGGCATGCCACATGGATGATCCCTAATGATAGGGAGAGGATCAGGAGGTTCATTGATGGCCTCAACTACTCTATCCGTATTCTTATGACCGGCGAGCGAGTTCTGTCATCATCGTTTGAGCAGGTAGCTGATATGGCACGCTCCATTGAGGCGGATCGTCGCCGAGAGAGAGAGGAGCGGGAGGCCAAGAGGCCTCGTGGTTCCGGTAGTTTCAGTGGTGCTCCATCTAGAGGGCATTCCTAGCAGAGCAGAGGTCGCTCATCTAGACCTTCTCATTCGAGCCACCCAGAGCAGAGCGGAGGTTCTTATGGTCGTGGTCGACAGGGGTTTCAGCAGGGCCAGTCATCGCTTAGTGCCCTTCCAGCCCAGGGTGCAGCACCTACTTCATCAGCCCAGGGTTCTTCTGCGGCGAGGGGTTCCCTTCAGTCCCCTTCTCCGGTACCAGGTGCATGCTATGAGTGTGGTGAGTTTGGCCACCAGCACCATCTCAGTCTAGTAGAGGTGGAGGTCAGTCTTCTCGTGGTCGCCCCAGGGGCGAGGAGAGATCTGGTGGAGGCCAGGCACGATTCTATGCACTTCCTGACAGGCGTGATGCAGTTGCCTCCGATGCAGTGATTACAGGTATCATTTCTGTCTGTCGCAGAGATGCCTCTGTTCTATTTGATCCAGGATCCACATATTCTTACGTGTCCTCTTATTTTGCACATCATTTGGGTGCGACTCGTGGTATTCTTGATTTACCTGTTCATGTATCCACCCCCGTGGGTGATACGATTGTTGTGGATCATGTCTATAGATCCTGTGTTATATCTATTGGGGGTCTGGAGACCCAGGCAGAGTTGTTATTGTTGGGTATGGTGGACTTTGATGTTATATTGGGTATGGACTGGTTGTCTCCGTACCATGTTGTATTGGACTGTCATGCTAAGATAGTTATGTTGGCCATTCCTGGTATTTCTCAGATCGAGTGGCGGGGTTCGACCGATTTCGTCCCTAGCCGTGTTATTTCGTTCTTAAAAGCTCGGAAGATGGTTGAAAAAGGGTGTTTATCGTACTTAGCTTTTGTGAGAGATGTGGGAGCTGAATCTCCTAGCATTGATTCTGTACCTGTTGTGAGGGATTTCCCAGATGTATTTCCCTCAGACCTGCCGGGCATGCCGCCGGACAGGGATATTGATTTTGGGGTCTATTTGGTGCCAGGCACTCATCCTATTTCTATTCCTCCATATCGGATGGCACCAGCTGAGCTGAAGGAATTGAAGGAGCAACTCCGGGAACTCCTAGATAAGGGGTTCATTCGGCCGAGTGTGTCGCTGTGGGGTGCACCAGTCCTGTTTGTTAAGAAGAAGGACGGATCTATGAGGATGTGTATTGACTATAGGCAGCTAAACAAAGTAACAGTGAAGAATAAGTATCCTCTTCCTCGTATTGATGATTTATTTGATCGGCTCCAGGGGGCTAGGGTATTCTCGAAGATTGATCTTCGTTCAGGCTACCATCAGCTGAAGATTAGAGAGTCTGACATTATGAAGACTGCATTCCGGACCAGATATGGTCACTATGAGTTCCTTGTGATGTCTTTTGGGCTGACCAACGCCCCAGCGGCATTTATGCATCTGATGAACAGTGTATTCAGGCCGTATCTTGATTCATTTGTGATCGTATTCATTGATGACATACTTGTCTACTCTCGTAGCCGGGAGGAGCATGCTCGGCACTTGAGTATAGTATTGCAGAGATTGAGAGAGGAGAAGCTGTATGCCAAGTTCTCCAAATGTGAGTTCTGGCTTGAGTCCGTGGCATTCTTAGGGCACGTGGTGTCCTGTGATGGTATTCGGGTAGATCCGAGGAAGGTCGAGGCAGTGCAGAGTTGGCCCAGACCGACCTCAGTTACTGAGATCCGTAGCTTTCTGGGATTGGCAGGGTATTATCGCCGATTTGTTCAGGGGTTCTCTTCTATTGCTTCACCCTTGACTAGATTGACTCGGAAGGGTGTTCCTTTCTTATGGTCCGAGGAGTGCGAGGAGAGCTTTCAGAAGCTCAAGACAGCACTGACCACAGCACCAGTCTTGATTCTACCGACAGCTTCAGGTTCTTATACTGTATATTGTGATGCCTCCGGAGTGGGCATTGGTTGTGTGTTGATGCAGGAGGGTAGGGTCATTGCTTATGCCTCTCGTCAGTTGAAGCCCCACGAGAAGAACTACCCTGTTCATGATTTGGAGTTAGCTGCTATTGTTCATGCCTTGAAGATTTGGAGGCATTACCTATATGGTGTATCTTGTGATGTATATACAGACCACCGTAGCCTTCAGCATTTGTTTAAGCAGAAAGATCTAAATTTGAGGCAGCGGAGATGGCTTGAGTTGCTTAAAGACTATGATATTGCTATCTTGTATCATCCCGGGAAAGCCAATGTAGTGGCTGATGCATTGAGCCGGAAGGCTATTAGTATGGGTAGTTTGGCGTATATTCTAGTTGGGGAGAGGCCCCTAGCAGTTGATGTTCAGGCGTTAGCTAACCAGATGGTAAGGCTGGATATTTCTGAGCCCAGTCGGGTGATGGCTTATGTAGTAGCTCGTTCTTCTTTATATGATCGTATTCGAGAGCGCCGGTATGATGATCCACACTTACTTGTCCCTAAGGACAGAGTTCAGCATGATGATGCTAGAGATGTCACTATTGATAGTGAGGGTGTATTGCGGATGCAGGGCCGGATATGCGTGCCCAATGTTGAAGGACTTCGTGAGTTGATGTTGGAGGAGGCCCACAGCTCGCGGTATTCTATTCATCCAGGAGCCGCGAAGATGTACCAGGATTTGAAGCAGCATTACCGGTGGAGAAAGATGAAGAAAGATATTGTGAGCCATGTGGCTCGGTGTCTAAACTGTCAGCAGGTCAAGTATGAGCATCAGAGACCTGGTGGTGTATTCCAGCGTATTGATATTTCGGAGTGGAAGTGGGAAAGAATAACTATGGACTTTGTTAGTGGACTCCCTCGGACAGCGAGGAAGTTTGATTCAGTTTGGGTGATTGTGGATAGACTGACTAAGTCAGCTCACTTCATCCCAGTGTGTACTACTTATTCCTCAGAGCGGCTGGCAGAGATATTCATTCGTGAGATAGTGATGTTGCATGGAGTTCCTATTTCCATTATATCAGACAGAGGTACCCAGTTCACATCTCAGTTCTGGAGGACATTTCAGCGAGAGTTGGGTTCACAGGTAGAGTTGAGCACAGCATTTCATCCACAGACGGATGGGCAGTCTGAGCGTACTATTCGGATATTGGAGGACATGTTGCGTGCTTGTGTCATTGATTTTGGTGGTTCATGGGCTGATTATTTGCCTTTGGCGGAGTTTGCTTACAATAATAGCTATCAGTCCAGCATTCAGATGGCGCCGTATGAAGCTTTATATGGGAGGCGGTGTAGGTCTCCGGTTGGTTGGTTCGAGCCCGGCGAGGCTAGGTTGTTAGGGACAGAGTTAGTCCAAGATGCCTTAGATAAGGTGAAGGTGATTCGGGAGAGACTTCGCACAGCTCAGTCGCGTTAGAAGAGTTATGCAGACCGGAAGGTCCGAGATGTGTTTTATTCAGTAGGTGAGAAGGTGTTGCTGAAAGTTTCGCCTATGAAGGGTGTTATGAGGTTTGGAAAGAAAGGAAAGTTGAGCCCAAGGTTCATTGGACCTTTTGAGGTGCTTAGGAAAGTTGGGGAGGTGGCTTATATGCTTGCTTTGCCACCCCAGTTTGTCGGGAGTTCACCCGGTGTTCCATGTATCTATGCTCCGGAAGTATGTCGGAGACCCGTCTCATGTGTTGGACTTCGGCACGATACAGCTAGATGAGGATTTGACTTATGATGTGGAACCAGTAGCCATTTTGGGTCGACAGGTTCGTAAGCTGAGATCCAAGGATATAGCTTCAGTGAAAGTGCAGTGGAGAGGTCGTCCTGTGGAGGAAGCAACTTGGGAGACCGAGCAGGAAATGCGGAGCAGATATCCACACTTATTTGATGCTCCGGGTATGTTTCTTAACCCGCTCGCGGACGAGCGTTTGTTTAAGTTGGGGAGAATGTAACGACCCGGCCCGTCGTTACGGGAATTATCACACCGTTACCTTGCATTTACATATATTATGCTTTTAAAACGGTATTAGAGTATATCGGGTGAGTTAGGAGTGATTTGGATTGAAAATGAAACAAATAGCATGTTTGAAGAAAGCTTGAATATGAAAAGTCAACCAAGAGTTGACTATTGAGTTAGAGTGCTCGGAACCGGATTCTGATGATTCGACTAGTTCCGGGGGATCATTTATGACTTAGGAGAACAATCGGAATTGAATTCGGAGGTCCGGTGTAGCTTTAAGCTTGAATTGGCGAATGTTGAATTTTGGCGAAAACCGGATGGTAGGTGATATTTTGATCCGGGGGTCGGAATGGAATTCCGACAATTTCTGTAGCTCCGTTAGGTGATTTTGGATGTGCCTGCAAAATTTCAGGTCATTCGGACATCGTTTGGTCGGGTTTTTGATCGAATGTGTAATTCGGAAAGTTTTAACAAATTTAGGCTTGAATCCGTGTGTAATTGGTGATTTTGATGTTTAGGGTGGTGTTTTTATGATTGGAACAAGTTCATATCGTGTTTTGGAGTATGTTGGTGGTTTTCGTTGGGGTCCCGGGGGCCTCGGGATGAATTCGGGGGTCCAAACGGACCAATTTGTGCCAAAAGGCACTGCTGTTCTGCTGCAATAATCGCAGAAAAATTTTGTTCTCCGCGATCGCGGAGATGGCCATGCGATCGCGAAGTAAAGCCTGCGATCGCGTAAGTCTGAAGGTTGGAGCATTGCGATCGCGTGAGGTTTTATGCGATCGCGTAGGGTATTTGGTCGGAAGCAGTGCGATCGCGTGTCGTGTGTCGCGATCGCGTAGGTTAATATGGGAGCCGGCCGAGTTTGTTCACTGCGATCGCGTTAATTCATTTGCGATCGCGTAGGGTCACTGAATTTTTCACTGCGATCGCGTCCAGGATCACGCGATCGCGTAGAGGAAAATTAGGCCGCCCAAAATTTGTGCATTGCGATCGCGTGCCAAAGGCTGCGATCGCGTAGGGTTAATTCGTCTGGCAGAGAATTTAATCACAGAACAGAGGGGCTACGGGTTTCATTCATGAAACCTCCATTTTTGAGTTCTAGAGAGAGAAACTCACGGGAATTGTTGGTAAATCATCGGGTATTCATTGGAGGTAAGTTTTGTGGCTTAATTACATCATTTTAACATGAAATCCTTGGTTAATTCTCTGTAAATGGGAGATTAGATGTGGGTTTTAACCCTAGGCCTAAATTGTAGAAAAACAAGGATTTGAATGGGCAAATGGAGTCCGATTTTGGTAAAATTGATATGCTTAGACTCATATTGAGACGAGGGTTCCGGAAATGTGAATTTCGTAAATTTTCGGAATGTGGGCCGGGGCTCGGGTTTTGACAACTTTGGGAATTTTGATGTAAATTGAGTTGTATTGATTGGGTGTCGTCCCATTGGCCTAAATTGTTGTATTTTTACTGTATTTGATCAGATTCTACGCGTGCGGAGCTTGATTCTCGTGGCAAGGGCATTGCGGAGTAGTCGTCGCGCCGTATAGAGGTGAGTAATAGATGTGGGTGATGACCAGCGGGTTCGAAACCCCGGTATACCACTTTGTGACGCTGTATAGCGGCGAGACACGTACACTCTTGAGAGTGCGGGGTCGATCATGAACTGGAGACTACATATTAGTCCAATCTGTTGATATTGTATTATTGGCTATTCTAGAGCCGTCGAACCTCCTTCTCGGATGGTTGCATATATATATATATTGTGATAATGGCCACTCTTGAGCCGAGGAACCCCCTTCTTGGGCGGTTGAGTATACATGTGGGCCGTGAGCCAGTTATTGGATCCCGCGAGGATCGTTATCATTGTCTTATCACATAGACATGCTAGTTTACTACTAGTCCGCGGCTATTTTTGTTATTATGCTAATTCCAATCTCTGGAACTTGATATTACTGTTTTCCAACTGAAAAATGATAAAAAGAGTTTTCAAAAACTACTTTTGAGCCTGCGAGGCTGTATCTGCATATTAGCTGACTAGTAGTGGATCGGGCTGCACGCCGCAGCGAGATATATGTTGGATCGGACTGCACGCCGCAGGAATATCTCTATGAGATGTGCTTGGGCCGTAGGAGCCCCTCCGGAGTCTGAACCCCCACAGTGAGCACGGGTACCCAAAATTGGAGTCGGGCTACACGCCGTAGCGGTCATATCATGCATTGCATTGCATTTAGCTACATCTGCTAGTTGTTATGCTATTTATTGGTATTTGTTGGTACAGGTACAGAGAATATTGATTCTATGACAGGGTAGCTGATTATAGCTTTACATAGTGCTTTATTGCGGATTTCTTATCTGCGCTGTCTTACCCTTGTTTATTACCACTGAGTCTGGCAGTACTCATTTTACTCCCTGCACCTTGTGTGCAGATCCAGGTACCTCTCAGCAGTGATCCAGTAGCTGTGCGAGGCGACGTTTGTGGATATTCGAGGTAGCTGCAGAGTCCGCAGGACCCGATATTCCTTCTTACTGTCTTGATGTTGTATTGACTTTTCTTTCCGCACTTGGTATCTTGTAAACCTTTATACACTTATGTTCTTTAGAGGCTCATGACTCTTGACCCTTCGGTCTATGGGAGTTAGTATATTTTGGGACTTGGTTTCCCCGCTGTTGTACTATTGTTTCATATTTTGAAATGCTTAAATGGGTTATAGAGAGCTTCTAGCTCCGTTATTGATATTGATTGGTCAGGCTGGCTTAGCAATGTGCTGGGCGCCATCACGACAGGATTTGGGGTCGTGACAATGGTACAACCTATTTGATCTTTCTGAGTCTGAACTCATACTACCACATGTAATGGACTTTACCTTTCCACGAAGAGACATGAACATATTCACCACACCCATAGCTATGGGATAAACAACGGATCACAATAAGAGTCTAACACCTAAAAACTCATCCATTATCAAGCTGCCATTTCCACAATTTGGGACAATACTGGTCATATAAATTTCATAATACCAGCTCGCAGAATCAGCACTTTGGTGCTCAAGCCCTAGACAAAGATATGGCCTCAAGTCCTCTCGATTGGCCCAACATAAACTCACAGAGATCATATCTCTCCCCTCAGTCGGGAAGTCACAAGCCATCAAAGCAATTATATTACTGAGCGCTCGAGTGCGCATACAGACGTATGGAACGAAATTTCAAGAATTATGTCTCAAGCTAAATCAAGTACGCACGATAAGAATTCCAAGAAATGTGAAGTGTTTCCCAAAGGTTTGTAGCCTCCCGAGGATAAGCACAGGCGTCCCCGTACCGATCCACGAAGCTCTACCAACCAGCTCACGACTCGTGAGGCCTAGTGACCTAGGCTCTGATACCAACTTGTCACGTCCCCAAAACCCGGCCGTGATGGTGCCCAACACATTGCTAGACCAGCCTGGCCAATCAACTATAACTCAGAGCTATCAGCACACACTTTACCCTTTTTAAAACATAAATAATGAGAATATAATGAAAACAATATCCAACGCATCGGGATTAGACATCCCAAAACCAGTATAAACCTCCCACCGAATCAGGGGTCATAAGTCATAAGCCTCTACAAGAATATAAAGCTATGATAGTGACTGTGCGCAAGTGTAGAGTAGACTAAGAAAATAAAGAAAAAACTGGGGGAGTCAGGTCCTGCGGACGCTGGCAGCTACCTCAACTGTCCAAGTAAAGCTCTCCGAAGAGATGTGGTCTCAACTCTATTGTGATATACCTGGATCTGCACACAAGGTGCAGGGAGTCGGGTGCGAGTACTTCCAACTCAGCGGTAATAAAAGTAAATAATGCTGAGGAAAAAAAACCACACAAAGCACTATCTCATGCTATATAATACAGAGCTGTCTTTAAACTAAAATACACTATCATTTTATTCCTTTTCAGCATATGTGAGTAGATTACTTAGAATTCTCTTTTTATCGTCTTTTCCTTTCATTATGACACATCAATACATGGGTACAGCCTCAAACATTGCAAGTCTGCACTCAAATCAGCCCCTTGGGCTCAGCACTCATTAACAGTTTCCACCAGGGGATCTGGTCAATCAGGCAAATAATATATGTATGCCAGTAATGTATGAGTGCTAAATGTTATACCACGCAGTACAAGTAAACCAATGTATATATGCCATGCAATGCATATAACGTTGTGGCGTACAACCCGATCCATGCAAAGGCTCCCGCGCTCATTGTGGGGGTTCAGACTCCGGAGGGGCTCCTACAGCTCAAGCGCAATATCAATATCACACCTGCTACGGCGCGCAACCTGATCCACATACTACTGCGGCGTGCGGTCCGATCCATGCATGTATATGCATATGCTCACATAAATTGTCATGCCCTCACATATGGCCCTCGACCCCAATCAGTCTAACGAATAATCAAGAAAGCCCCTCGGG
>JASVEL010001000.1:0-153935 GCA_032618575.1 Nicotiana noctiflora
AAGTGGCTGGAGTCTACCAAATATCCCCAGGCGACGCATCTCGTCAGCAGGCATCACTGGTACCACATACTCTGGGCTGGTGCAGCAGGAGCTGCCTGTGCAACTGCCTGAGCTGGGGCTGCCTCTGACATCTGAAGTCCCTGCACAACCTGCTCTGGTGTGCGAGCTGCGGGGGTGTGATGACCACTCCCGGTCTGGGATGTCGCTCCTGTAGCGGTAGCTGATACAACCTTAGCCAATCTTGAACATATTGATAATATCTGGGCCAAAGTCTCCTAAATGCCATGAATGACAATAGACACTGTCGGTGCCTGAGCGGGTGTTGTTGGAGCATCAACCACTGGGGGCTGATCCTGAATAGGGACAACGGGTGGGTCAACTAGCACTGCCTCAGCTGCCCTACCCCTATCACGACCACGGCCGTGCCCACGGCCTCTAGAAGGTGGCAATAGTGGTCGTCCTCCTCGTCCTAAAGCTCGAGTTTTTGCAATCTGCGATAGAATATAATACAGAAGTTCAGTTCTCGGAACAACAAAATCGCACGATAGAGTTCAAGAAATGTGAAGTGTTTCCTAAAGGTCTGCAGCCTCCCGAGGATAAGTACAGGCGTCCCCGTACCGATCCACGAGACTCTACCAACCAGCTCAAGACTCATGAGGCCTAGTAACCTAGGCTCTGATACCAACTTGTCACGACCCCAAAACTCGGTCGTGATGGCGCCCATCACATTGCTAGGCCAGCCCGACCAACCATTTATAACACAGAGCTATCAACTCACACTTTACCCTTTTTAAGCATAAACAATGATAATATAATGAAATAACATCCAACACATCGGGATTAGACATCCCAAGACCAGTATAAACCTCACACCAAATTAGGAGTCATAAGTCATGAGCCTCTATCGGAAAATAAAGTTGTGATAGTGTATACAATTATGTCAACTAGTGCAGAATAGTCTAAGAAAGTAAAGATAGACTGGAGAGTCAGGTCCTGCGGATGCTGGCAGCTACCTCGACTGTCCAAGTGAAGCTCTCCGAGCAGATGAAGTCTCAACTCTACTGTGATATACCTGGATCTAGGGGTGTTCACGGTTTGGTTAAAAACCGAACCAAACCGAAAACCAAATGTAGATACGTGATTTTGCCCCTACCCGAGATTTTTTTTGTATTTTTAGCGTAAAATATTTAGTTTAGTTTTAATATAGCTATTTTAGCTAAATTTGACTCTTTTACTTTATTTTTACCTTAAAATGAAAAATAACAAAAATATAGTTTTATTAATGTTTCGTAGTCATTTTAATCTTGAAAAATACAAAAATAGTACTTTATATTTTTATCTTTTTATAAAAACGAAAATAATAAAAAATAGTTTCATTAATATTTTGTAGTTATTTTAAACTTGAAAAATATAAAAAATAGTTTTATTTTAATTATGAGTATTATAGTTATTTTGATTACCTAGGATTAATTAAATAACACCATTCTCGGTTCCGGGCGAAGAATAATATTCGGGTTCAAACTACCCGGTTTTATAATTTTCGGACCTAGTCCGTAATAATCCGAGTCCACCACACGAGGAACACGGACAAAAATAACCCATACAACACACATGACACACACTACACTAAGGGGGACAATACATAATGGGGGATAGGAGAATAATTAGAAAATGACAAAAGAGAATAAAAACAAAAAGAAAAAGACAAAAAACACATGGGCTCATTCTTTAAAAGAAAAAGAGGGATACACGGGAGAGCAAAAAGAAAAGAAAACGGCGCAGCAATTCATCTTCACCAAACTCCTGATACATAAAGAAAAACAAGGGCAGCAACGGCAGCTTGGCAAAAATAGAACGAGCAGCAGCGAACAGTTCCAAACGACCACCCGTCATCACCATGAAACCATGCCAGAAAACACCTTGATACACCCCCAAAACACCAGTGAAACCAGCCTAAACCCACGTCCAAAACCAGCTGTAAAACCTCGTTGAATGCACTGCAAAAATAGTTCCAAATCGTCCATTACTGTCAAGGAGTTCGTTGGTTATGTGTTTCTGGTCAGGTTTATATTTTCCGGCGAGTCTCGAGTTTTCTGAGTGAGTCTCAACTACTGTTTTTACTGGTTCTTAATTGAAGTCTGGTTGAGGTTGTGTTCAGATTTCTGCTCGGGTTTTAAGCTCCCATTTCCGCCGATATAACTAGACCAGTCGCCCCCATCACCTCTAAACTAGTAGCCATCGCAACTCCACCAAAGAAAACCCAGTTCACCGGAAAACGAACAGCTACTACGGCGTTTCAGTCATATTCGAATTCCGTTAAAGCCCGTTCGAGGTCGTCGAGTATGTGTTCTGTTAGGGCCACTCACTGTTCGTATTCCAGATTGCAATTTTGAATTAATCAATAAAAGGTCCAGTTACTCTCCATATCTATTTAATCCTTTGAATCTCATATGTAGATGATGTTTTCATGGGTGTGGCCTTTTGAATGTTTAAATATGTGACTATTGAATGGATTTACTTGTTTCGGTAATTATGTCGAGCTTAGTTGCTTAAATTGAATAGATTTCTATTACCATGTGGAAATTTCTTTTTGACAAAAGCAATTGGACTTGCTTCATTTCCTTGAAATTGTCCTTGCCTTATAGTCGCTAGCGGACATAATATGACGTCTTTGTGCTATTATGATATTAGTCGAATAGAGTGTGAAGGGTTAGTTTTAGAACTATAGAAGTAAGAAAATTAGGAATCAATTTAGATATGAATTATTTACTAATTAGCTTGAGATGAAATGAGGAGTTTAGGTCCTAGCTAGCTCTCTTTCAAGCAAGACTTGTTGTTAGTACAAAAAATATTTTAGGCTTGATTAATGGTAAATAAATTGCGATTACGGGTACAGTTCCCATGATGTGGTAGTGATGGTTAATTTTGGATTAGTTTTAAATATGAATATCCATAGTTCTTTAACTGAATAGTTTTGAGGTGTGTCATGCCAAATAAAAATGAAGATTGCATGGCCCTCCCTTTTAATCTTGTTTATCCTTAGAATTCGAGGCGTGCCGTTTAGCGAATTTCATGGCCCTCGCAAAGTAAAAACGCGAAATACTTTAGGCACGTTAGTTAATAATAATACCTTCCTAATCACGGGTGCGCATTTATGTGACCCAAATCTTAGTCCCGGCGAAACCGAAATACGTTAAAGTCACAGGCGTACTAGTTGCGATGTGACTCGAAATGTGTTTTTTGTGACGTCGCAATTCTTGTAAAATTAAAAAGTGGAACATTAAAAGCACATAGTTAAAATATATAAAGAAATCAGATAAAAACAAAAATAGAAGTTGAGCGACCGTGCTAAAACCACGGAATCCGGGAGTGCCTAACACCTTCTCCCGGTTAACAGAATTCCTTATCCAGGTTTCTAGTTTCGCAGACTGTATTACCGAGTCATAAATTTCCTCGGTTTGGGATTAAACCGGTGACTTGGGACACCATTATTTTCCCAAGTGGCGACTTTGAATAATTACAACAAAATCCCAAACCGACTGTCCTTTAAGTGGAAAAACTCCTTCACTGATTATTATTATATCTCTTCTCGGGGTGTAGTATTAAACAGTGGCACATTTACGTTTACGTGTGTGTGTAAAAAAGGAGGTGTGACAGCTCTGGCGACTCTACTAGGGATAATGGACCCAGAACTTCGGTTCAGGGTTTAAGAATTCGAGCTCAGTTAAATTGTTGTTTTTGTCTATATCTAATTTTATTATATGTTTAATTAATGTGCTATATGTCTACCGCTTTGATAGTAGTTGCACTGTATATACAAACTGCTATATGTTTACCACTTTGATACTATCTGAACTGTATATACAAACGGCGCCGAGTCCTTTCTTTCTCTCACCCCCGGGATGTGCTCACTGGTTGAGACTCCCTATTCTGTTAGTGTCATACCCCGAAATAATAAAGAGGCTCGGAAAGTTTCTAAGCCGGTTGGCCTTTTGGTTCCCGGAAAGGAGCTCCTTCCTCAGCCCGAGTTGTCCACTTGGGTACACAGTCTAGATCACATACCGAGGTTCCGAGCTTAGAATAACATGACTTCATGCCGGATCCCTAGTAGGAAACGCTTATTTGCATCACGTTGCATTTGACTTAGGGGACTCAACACAGGGGTTGGGTCCGTCTAGGATAGGTGACCCGGTAATCAAAGACCGAGCATATTATATGTTGCATTTATTTATCATGTATTATTATGATGATTGGTTAAATTCCTGAAAAAAAAAAAAGAAATAGAATTTTGGAATAGAAAAATATCAAAAATATTGACGAAATGCTGTCGAAAATTTGAAAATTTGAAAAATAGGAAGAGCAATTTTGTTGAAATAATTGGTGATAAAATAATCTGACCGAACTACGCTGGTTTGATTCTCACATTGTGTGAGATACGTAGGCAACCTTCATCGGGTCCAACCACCCCTTCAAAAAATTAAAAAAAATGTGTCGAAGTTTTAGTTTTCAATAAAATCAAAGTAACGCTGTTTTTGAAAATAGTCGAATGTTCCGAAAAAACACCGGAAGACTGTTTTTGCAAAAATGGCCACTTTGAAGTCTTTTCTTTTTCTTTTTGAATAATAGCCTTGAAATATTCCATGTGGAAATGTTGAAAGGCCGTAGCCTCAAAATAAAGTTTGGGTTACCACCCCTTTTTTTTAAAAAAAAATCAATCAAAAAAATGTGTGTTTAATTTTGTCAATAAAATCAAAGTGATGCCGTTTTTGAAAATAGCCGAATGTTCCGAAAGGACGCCGGAAGGCTGTTTTTGCAAAATTAGCCGCTTTGAGTCATTTTAGATAATTTACGGGCATAGCCTTGAAATATTCCTTGTGGAAATGTTGCAAGGCCATAGCCGCAAAATCAAGTTCGGGTTCACACCCCTTTTGCAAAAATAACCAAAAAAAATGTGTCAAAATTTTGATTTTATTATGAATAAATCGGGTGATGCTATTCTCGTTTAAAATATGCCGAATGTTCCCCAAAAGGACGCCAGAAGGCTATTTCAGCAAGAATAGCCACTTTGAGTCTTTGTAAATAATTTTGGGGTACAGCCTTGAAATATTCCCTCGTGGAAATATTGAAAGGCTGTATCCGCAAAATTAAGCTTGAGTCATCACTCAACTTTGCAAAAAAAAAATAACAACATATGGTTTTGCTGAAATGGCCACATTTGGCATTTAAACTTTCTCGGTCTTGTGTTGGCCTGTGTCGGTGCTGAACGATGCCCCATGGGCCCTAAGATGAAAAATTTTGAATTTGTATTCTCTTAAATAAAATTTTGCAAAAAATAGCCGCTTTGTCAAATAAGTCATTACATGGCCAATTTTGTAAAAATAGTCAATTGACATTAGAAACTTCTCGGTCTGATGTTGGCTTATGGCGATGCCGAACGATGCCCCATGAGCCATAGGATGAAAAAATTTTCATGTTTATCTTTCTTAAATAAATTTTACAAAAATAGCCATTTTGTCAAATAAGCCATTACATGGCTAATTTTGTAGAAATAGTCATAATTGGCGCTAAAAATATTTTTATTCTTGTAGAAATCTCCGACACAAGGTGTGAAAGTTTTTCATCAGAGTTTGTAGTTGGAGTCGGCTTTTACAATTTTTTCAAAAAAAAAGAAAAAAAAAATCAAATATTCATCTTTTTATTTCTTGCATTAATTTGCAAGAACTACGCTCGGTCTGATTCATGGAGGGTCATGATACGTAGGCAATCCACATATGATTCGACCATATCCATAACCAAAAAGAAAAAAAAACGAAAAACTACAAAAAGAACAAAAAAGAAAGAAAAAGAGAAAAATAGAAAAAAAAACAATTTAGAAAATAAAGGAAAGTTGGCGAAGCACAGATACGAGAAGCTGGAATGACACATGAAACTGAAGCAAATGCATGATAGAAAGGTTTAACTGCCTAGGTTCATTGCATCCCTAATGTGAGTTCACATGTCTGTCAAATGCCCTAACGCTAACGTGATAACTTCGCTTTGTTGTGTCCATTTACAGAAAGGTGGTTGGTTGTGATTCTAAAATAACTCTTCCCTGTAAGACAAAGTCAGAGGACAATGGCAGATAATCTCAAGACTGAGTGGGTTGATACCGATACCCGACAACAACTGGTTGAACGGAACCACGGGTTAGTAGAAGAAGTCAAGATATTGAGACAACATGTGGCTGATATGTATCGGGCGTGGATGGATGGAAAAGCACCACCCCCGCCACCATCTAGCTTCCGGGACTCTATACTTACTTGGACACTAAACCCAAGGCCAGATGGTCACCCACATCCTCCATATATACCCGCATATCACAACTTGTCCAACCACTCGAGTAGCTCAATTACTCGTCCTCCAGCTATGTTTTCCCAACGCTACTCCCATCCCCAACACCACTACTCTCCCCTGGGACACCCAAAATCGTACTTCACTCTCCAGGTACCCAGCTCCACAAAGGGCCTACCAACCTCCACGAACATACCGGAAGCCCCCTGTGTCAGGTTTCAGGCCAAATAAGGCGTTTAGGGAGGAGAGGTTGCTGAAGCGAGAAAAGGCTCTCACCCCTATCGGAGAATCTTATGCGAGTCTGTTCGAAAGGTTAAATCATGTTGGATTGATTAAGCTGCTCCCCGGATATACTCTAGATCCTCTTACGAGAAGCTTCAATCCTACTGCACGATGTGCATACCATTCCAATGTCAGAGGGCACGACATTGAGAGTTGTCGTACCTTGAAAAAGGAAGTAGAAAGGATGATTCAAAAAGGGTGGTTGATTGTGATCAAGGACGATGACGATAAGCAGATGAATCCTCTGGGGAATGTATTGACTAAATCTAAAAATGTGGAAACAGGTAGCGGCCTCGGCAATATTGATGCAGAACTTAGTGGCTAAAGCGTCGTGCTTGGTAATTGGGAAGACACTCCATCTTTTGGTCAGCTAGATGGAGCTTTGGTGGTTCATTTTTGTTGTCATTTCTGTTGTCCGAGTTATTTTCAGGGTTGTAATTTGGACTTTTGCTTGTGGTCAAACCCTCTTGTCCTTCCATCTTTATCCTAGCAGTTTGCTTTGGTCTTGCCCAATTTTGTTTCAGGGCTGTACTCTGGTTTGTTTTGCTTGTTTTGTCATTGAACCATTTCGTCATTTGTTTAATGAAGCTTTCGGTCTTTTGTTACTTCCGGTCATCTTATTTGTTTAGTTCTTTTTACCCTTTAGATTTGTCTTGTGTTCAAACGCCGAATCTAGTGACACGACATGCGCACACATAATTGTGGCTTAATTCTAAAAGTTAATCATGAAGCAATTGGAAGATGATCGGGTCATTTAAAGGAAATAAAAATAATTTGAGATTATTTGGATCCCGAGTCATGTGAAACCGGGGCAAGTAAAAAGGAAATAGTCAAGGGCAAACTGGCCAAATTGACGTGGGGTCGTTCATAATAATGAAAATGAGAGTGTCGTCCAACCGTGCTTTAAAGATATGATGAATGTTAATCGTGTTGTTTGCACTTGGTATGTTTTGAAGATTGGAATGACGAAGGCATTTTGTTCTGCTACCCAAACACTTTATCCTTCGTTAATCCTTCGAGCCTTATTTTGATTTCTTTCATACCCCTGCTTCGGAATCGGTACCAAAATTAGAAACCCAAATGGGGAAGATAAAGAAAGAAAAAAGAGAAAAACAAAAACAACCAAAAAGGAACGAAAGAGAAAAGAAAAAAAAATGAAAAAATGATGAAAAGGAAAACTAGAAAAATGAGGAATTGGGAACTACGTTTGACATGATTCCTCAAAGAGGATACGTAGGCGCTTCACAGCTTGGTCATAGTGTAAATGAAAACCAAAAAATCCCCAAGCAAGAAATGGGGGCAGTAAAAAAAAAATTGTAATTGTGTAAGGAAAATATAGGATTCCGAAGGTTGTAATTTTGAACCCAATTTGTTTTATTTTGAGCCTTTAATACCCTTTCTTTCTAGCCCCGTCCAAACCCACATTACGGTCCAAAGAAAGACCTTTTGACCAATCTTCAAAAGAGGCCGAGTTAGGCAAATGAGAGAAGTTTCATCGGGACATAACACTCTGATTCCCGGCAGAAAGACTCCGATCTCCAACAGAAAATCGGAGAGTCTTAGCAGTAACACCACCAATCCCCAGCGAAAAAGTAACACAAATGAGAGAGTCTTAGCGGTGAAAACCTTCACAAGCACCATAAGGCGATGAAAGCTGAGAGAAAAACCGAAATGAGAGAGGCTTGGTAGTGAAAACCCCTCGGGCACTACAAGTCGAACGGAGATTGGAAATCAGATGGGAAAGCCCCAGGCGAAGATTACAAAAGGCGGTTTAATGACGGAGGATAGGCTATATGTGCATGTCATGTCCATTAGAGTTGGTATCCACGTTTGATAGGTTTACTTTATAATTTTTCTTTTTAGAGAGTCATCTTCCTTTTTGTCTTTTATGCTGTTTCCTTTTATCTTTCTCCTTTTTATCGAAAATTCCCCAATAGAGTCTGTTTGCAAGAAATGACTGCAAAATTTTCCATCAGCTTTCCAATTACGCAAGATGGGATTTTGATTGGTACACCCAAGTGGTATAAGTCAGGAAGGATCAAGCGCAAGGCCAGTGTCCAGAGGTATATTCCCCAGCAATAGGAAAATGATAAAGGGAGGGATTGGTGTCAATAAGGATATCTCAAGGAAGGTTAATGAGACTCAAAGGTTGGGAAATGCCCCCAGTCCTTAGATATGCCGCAAAAGAAGGAGAGATATCCCCAGCAGAAAGGTATATTCAGTGACAAGGGTGAACAAAGAAAATGGTTCACCAGTAAAACATGCAAGGTCTTCACGAAGGGTCACTATCATAGGAATTCGGGTGGTCAGTGGAAACCACGTGGAAATGTTCGCAAATAAAGAGTCGTCAAGGAAGGCGGGGAAGCAAGAAAGGAGAAAGCTATCCCCAGCATGAATATCATCAGATAATAACATCCCCAGCAAGTTCTGATAATGAAACGCAGAGCAGGGAAAGAGTAGGAGAACCATCCCCAATAGGAGCACCACAACCAGCCACCACATTTTAAAACTAACCAATTTTTCTTTGATTTGAAACAGGAAAAAGAGGGGTTGTTGGTAGAAAAGCATGCCACGAAGAAGATTCTCAAACTGGGGCAGAAAATTTTCTCCCGTTGCGAAAATTTTCTCGAAACCAAATACCGGTTGGGGAAAGAAGCCAGATAACGCGAGGAAATGATCTTTGAACCCGATTATCCCCAACAGCTTTGAAAGAAAGAAAACTACAAGTTGTGATAGAGGAAATTATACCCCCAGCAACAGGACAAAATGAGGAAGCTTGCGTTCAGAAAGGCAAGAAGCCGGTATCATCCCCAGCAGTTCTCGGAGAAATGAAACACTGATTTCGAGATTTCCCCGGCAGCATGATATCCTACAAGTTTTTCAAGGGAGCAAAGCGCAAATCTCGAAGGAGGTTTGGAAAGAGGAAAAAGGAAAAGGGATCCCCCGACAGGACAATCCTCAGCTAATGACATTTCAATCCCCAGCGATCCCGAGAGAGAATAAAAGATCTTGAAGGAAGTAGAAAAGGAGGAAATAGAGAAGATTTTCCCAGTAGCATTATCCCCAGCAGATAAGTAAACAATTCCAAAGATATCCCCAGCTGTCAAGGGAAACATAACACGACCTAGGAGGAAAGCAATTCCGAAACAAGGTAATTCAGAAGAAAGGATATGATGGAGTTAGTTAGTTGATGTTGAAGTCAGGGAGCCCGCCTGAAGAATGGAGTGGCGATTTAGTTTTGAGTTGCAGTTGAAGTCAGGGAGCCCGCCTGAAGAATGGAGTGGCGAGTTAGTTTTGAAGTTATAGTTGAAGTCAGGGAGCCTGCCTGAAGAATGGAGTGGCGATTTATTTTTGAAGTTGCGGTTAAAGTCAGGGAGCCCGCCTGAAGAATAGAGTGGCGATTTATTTTGAAGTGCAGTTGAAGTCAGGGAGCTCGCCTAAAGAATGGAGTGGCGATGGAGTTTTTGAGTTGTAGTTGAAGTCAGGGAGCCCGCCTGAAGAATGGAGTGGCGATTTAGTTGTGAGTTGTAGCTAAAGTCAGGGAGCCCGCCTGAAGAATGGAGTGACGATTTATTTTGAAGTGATGGTTGAAGTCAGAGAGCCCGCCAGAAGAATGGAGTGGCAATTTAGTTTTGAAGTTGTAGTTGAGGTCAGGGAGCCCGCCTGAAGAATGGAGTGGCGATTTAGTTCCGAAGTTATAGTTGAAGTCAGGGAGCCCGCCTGAAGAATGGAGTGGCGATTTAGTTGTGAGTTGTAGCTAAAGTCAGGGAGCCCGCCTGAAGAATGGAGTGACGATTTATTTTCAAAAGTTGTAATTGAAGTCCGGGAGCCCACCTGAAGAATGGAGTGGCGATTTAGTTTTGAGTTGTAGTTGAAGTCAGGGAGCCCGCCTGAAGAATGGAGTGGTGATTTTGTGTTGAAGTTGTAGTGGAAGTCAAGGAGCCCGCCTGGAGAATGGAGTGGCGATTTATTTTCGAAAGTTGTAATTGAAGTCAGGGAGCCCGCCTGAAGAATGGAGTGGCGATTTAGTTCTGAAGTTGTAGTTGAAGTCAGGGGGCCCGCCTGAAGAATGGAGTGGCGATTTATTTTCAAAAGTTGTAATTGAAGTCAGGGAGCCCGCCTGAAGAATGGAGTGGCAATTTAGTTTGGAAGTCGTAGTTGAAGTCAGGGTGCCCGCCTGAAGAATGGAGTGTCGATATTTTGGAAGTTGTAGTTGAAGTCAGGATGCCCGCCTGAAGAATGGAGTGGCGATTTAGTTTTGAAGTTGTAGTTGAAGTCAGGGAGCCCGCCTGAAGAATGGAGTGGCGATTTAGTTTTGAAGTTATAGTTGAAGTCAGGGAGCCCGCCTGAAGAATGGAGTGGCGAGTTATTATTTTGAAGTTGTTGTTGAAATCAGGTGCCCGCCTGAAGAATGGAATGGCGATTTATGATTAGAGTTTGTCGATAAAGTCAGAAGCCCGCCGGAAAAGCAGAACGGCGTCTCAGTTTCCAAGATTTGATAAGGATAGTGACAAGAAAGTTCCACCTTTACAAAAAAGGTAAGTTTTATAAAGCAGTGGTTAGGCCTGCAATGCTGTATGGGACCGAGTGTTGGCCGGTTAAGAACTCACACACCCGGAAGATGAAAGTAGCAGAAATGAGGATGTTGAGGTGGATGTGCGGGCATACAAGGATGGATAAGATTAGAAATGAATATATTAGAGAGAAGGTGGGTGTGGCCCCCATAGAGGACAAGATGCGAGAAGCAAGACTCAGATGGTTCGGGCACATTCGGAGGAGGAGCACTGATGCACCGGTGAGAAGGTGTGAGCGACTGGCTGTGGTAGGCATGAGAAGAGGTAGAGGAAGACCTAAGAAGTATTGGGGAGAGGTGATAAGGCGGGACTTAGCGCGTCTTAGGATTACTGAGGACATGACCCTTGATAGGGGATTGTGGAAGTCGAACATTAAAGTTGTAGGTTAGGGGGAAGTTGTGGATAATTCCACAGCGCACTAGAGTGATATTATCTAGTTAGGAGGTAATCGTAGGAGGTTATTGATCAGTACATGGAGCTATTTATTGGATATTAGTATACCTTTCATCTATTTCCTATTTCGTATTTCCTATATTTCTTATGCTGCTGCTACTTTATTATTTTGTGTTATGTTGTTATTTTATGTTATTTTCAGTATGAGTTTATTGACAGTACTAATGCATCATTTTTTTGTTGATGTCTTGAGCCGAGGGTCTCCTGGAAACAGCCTCTCTGCCCCCTGGGTAGGGGTAAGGCCTGCGTACATATTACCCTCCCCAGACCCCACTTGTGGGATTATACTGGGTTGTTGTTGTTGTTGTTGTTGTTGATAAGGATAGTGAACAATCGAAAAGTGAAAGAGTGTAACGGAAATCCCCAGCATGAATCAGAAGGAAGGCAACAAGGATAAGAAAAGATAGATTCAGACTTCAAAGGAGAATAGCTCGAAGATCACAAGTAAGGGAATTCGCTTCGGAGTGCAATGCAAGATAGCAGCAAAAGAAGTTTGCAACCAGAATGCGAGTCAACAGTCCGAGGGGATCAACAGAAGTTTAGTCACAATAAACGAAAAGAAAAAAAGAGGCAAGAAGCCAATCCAAAATGCAGAAGCTGATGAAAGTTGTCCAAGACATGGTCAATGACACAAGAACTGCAAGCCTGGTCCTGATCCAGAAGGGCGAAGAAGATTGAACTAGCACCTACAACTAGCAAGTATCGAGGTTCAAATTTAGAGTCTACACGAAGCACCAACCAATACTCAAGATCAAGCTTCAGAAGACTCATAGATGAAAATCTTGTAACTAGGAGCTGATAGGCTTAGGTAGTCTTTTTCGTGTTGGATTTTTGATGTAATAGCAGGACCACGGACCGGAACCTCGATGGAACGAAACCTCGACGGAACGACACCTCGATTGGCTCTCCACCTCGGTATACCCCTTCCTCACTCACTTTCGAACTACACGTGGCCTGATTCCTTTATAGCCAAGGATATGTAGGCAGCTCAGATACAAGGGCTCGGTCACATTCCTTTCCTCTTAGTTTAGTCTCTCCGAATAAGGGTCGGGTCAAAACACTTGTCTAGTCGTTCTTTGTCTGAAAACTCTTTGTGTTTTCAGTCAAAAAGGGGCAGCTGTAGATGCGTGATTTTGCCCCTACCCGAAATTTTTTTTATATTTTTAGCGTAAAATATTTAGTTTAGTTTTAATATAGCTATTTTAGCTAAATTTGACTCTTTTACTTTATTTTTACCTTAAAATGAACAATAACAAAAATATAGTTTTATTAATGTTTCGTAGTCATTTTAAACTTGAAAAATACAAAAATAGTACTTTATATTTTTATCTTTTTATAAAAACGAAAATAATAAAAAATAGTTTCATTAATATTTTGTAGTTATTTTAAACTTGAAAAATATAAAAAATAGTTTTATTTTAATTATGAGTATTATAGTTATTTTGATTACCTAGGATTAATTAAATAACACCATTCTCGGTTCCGGGCGAAGAATAATATTCGGGTTCAAACTACCCGGTTTTATAATTTTCGGACCTAGCCCGTAATAATCCGAGTCCACCACACGAGGAACACGGACAAAAATAACCCATACAACATACATGACACATACTACACTAAGGGGGACAATACATAATGGGGGATGGGAGAATAATTAGAAAATAACAAAAGAGAATAAAAACAAAAAGAAAAAGACGAAAAAGACATGGGCTCATTCTTTAAAAGAAAAAGGGGGATACACGGGAGAGCAAAAAGAAAAGAAAACGGCGCAGCAATTCATCTTCACCAAACGCCTGATACATAAAGAAAAACAAGGGCAGCAGCGGCAGCTTGGCAAAAACAGAACGAGCAGCAGCGAACAGTTCCAAACAACCACCCGTCATCACCATGAAACCATGCCAGAAAACACCTTGATACACCCCCAAAACACCAGTGAAACCGGCCTAAACCCACGTCCAAAACCAGCTGTAAAACCTCATCGAATGCACTGCAAAAATAGTTCCAAATCGTCCATTACTGTCAAGGAGTTCGTTGGTTATGTATTTCTGGTCTGGTTTAAATTTTCCGGCGAGTCTCGAGTTTTCTGAGTGAGTCTTAGCTACTGTTTTTACTCGTTCTTAATTGAAGTCTGGTTGAGGTTGTGTTCAGATTTCTGCTCGGGTTTTAAGCTCCCATTTCCGTCGATATAACTAGACCAGTCACCCCCATCACCTCCAAACTAGTAGCCATCGCAACTCCACCAAAGAAAACCCAATTCACCGGAAAACAAACAGCTACTACGGCGTTTCATTCATATTTGAATTCCGTTAAAGCCCGTTCGAGGTCGTCGAGTATGTGTTCTGTTAGGGCCACTCACTGTTCATATTCCAGATTGCAATTTTGAATTAATCAATAAAAGGTCCAGTTACTCTCCATATCTATTTAATCCTTTGAATCTCATATGTAGATGATGTTTTCATGGGTGTGGCCTTTTGAATGTTTAAATATGTGACTATTGAATGGATTTACTTGTTTCGGTAATTATGTCGAGCTTAGTTGCTTAAATTGAATAGATTTCTATTACCATGTGGGAATTTCTTTTTGACAAAAGCAATTGGACTTGCTTCATTTCCTTGAAATTGTCCTTACCTTGTAGTCGCTAGCGGACATAATATGACGTCTTTGTGCTATTATGATATTAGTCGAATAGAGTCTGAAGGGTTAGTTTTAGAACTATAGAAGTAAGAAAATTAGGAATCAATTTAGACATGAATTATTTACTAATTAGCTTGAGATGAAATGAGGAGTTTAGGTCCTAGCTAGCTCTCTTTGAAGCAAGACTTGTTGTTAGTACAAAAAATATTTTAGGCTTGATTAATGGTAAATAAATTGCGATTACGGGTACAGTTCCCATGATGTGGTAGTGATGGTTAATTTTGGATTAGTTTTAAATATGAATATCCATAGTTCTTTAACTGAATAGTTTTGAGGTGTGTCATGCCAAATAAAAATGAAGATTGCATGGCCCTCCCTTTTAATCTTGTTTATCCTTAGAATTCGAGGCGTGCCGTTTAGCGAATTTCATGGCCCTTGCAAAGTACAAATGCGAAATTACTTTAGGCGCGTTAGTTAATAATAATACCTTCCTAATCACGGGTGCGCATTTATGTGACCCAAATCTTAGTCCCGGCGAAACCGAAATACGTTAAAGTCACAGGCGTATTGGTTGCGGTGTGACTCGAAATGTATTTTTTGTGACGTCGCAATTCTTGTAAAGTTAAAAAGCGGAACATTAAAAGCACATAGTTAAAATATATAAAGAAATCAGATAAAAACAAAAATAGCAGTTGAGCGACCGTGCTAAAACCACGGAATCCGGGAGTGCCTAACACCTTCTCCCGGGTTAACAGAATTCCTTATCCAGGTTTCTAGTTTCGCGGACTGTAATACAGAGTCATAATTTTTCTCGGTTCGGGATTAAACCGGTGACTTGGGACACCATTATTTTCCCAAGTGGCGACTCTGAATAATTAAATAAATTGATCCCGTTCCGACTGTCCTTTAAGTGGAAAAACTCCTTCACTGATTATTATTATATCTCTTCTCGGGGTGTAGTATTAAACAGTGGAACATTTACGTTTACGTGTGTGTGTAAAAAAGGAGGTGTGACACCAAACCAAACCGATTAAATAAATTGATTTTTTTTGGTTTTGGTTTGGTTTGGTTTTGGTTTTATTAAAAACAACTGAGAAAAAACTGACAAATTATATATATAACTTTTATTATTATATTTATGTAATTTTAATTTTTACAAATAACTTTAAGTATTTTTTTTAATGATTCCATTTCCAGGTTTACCAAGAATACTAACTTTCTTTTGTTCTTTAAAATAACTTGCCACCTAACAAGTGAATATTTTATTAATAATATATACTAGTACAAACGAAACAAAACAAAGACAAAATAAAAGCAACTTAAGCAACTGACAGATCTAGAAGTTCATATGAACTAAAGTACTAAACACAACAAACCCCCAAAAGTCAGGTGCTTCTCAAAGTCAAATCCGGCCAGATTAATTCCAAATATCAGCAATTGGCGTGTAGATCTTAACCCAGCAGCTAAGGTAGCATTCCTCTTGGTTGAATTTTTACCGTTTGAACTTCCTTGTCTTGCATCTTGATGAGCTTGTGAATGAACTTGAATAGCTTCATTTCCATGAATTCTTATTTTTAAAGCTTCCCAATCTCGATATATGATTTGGATAGAGTAGATTTACCTATAATCGAACTAATTTTTCAGTTAAGATACTAAAAAATCAGGCTTCTACAATCTCTAAGTAGCTCGATCTTAGGTTTACCACTCTTAGTCTTCAATGTCAAGAATACTAACTTTCACAAACTCTACATAAGATATTATTATAGTAAAATTTATATTGCATTGTGTTTTAATGTTTTGCTTCCTCTTTTTTCCAGATGGAGACAATAGAGGTTGAAGATCTTGAGATGACTGTAAAACAAACTCTAAATACGCCAGCACCAACGGTACCTCAGGTACATGGTAAAACTCCTAATACTTCTACTGTGTGCAATCCTCCTAAAAAACAAAAAAGAACTACTACTTGTGGTCAAGACCCTAGCCATGGGGAGTGGTAGGAAAACATCTGAAATTTGGGATCATTTTACAGAAGTTATTGATCAAAAGGGTGATAAAAAGGCTGAACCGAGGGCAAAATGCAAGTACTGCAGCAAAGACTTTGCTTGCGCTAGTAAGAATGGGACTTCTAACCTATGGGTACATTTAAATACAAGATGCGATAAATCCCCTTTCAAATTCGTTGATAGGACGCAATCAACACTGAAATTTAAAACTATTAAAGGAGGGGAAAAAGGAGCTTTGGAGAGGGTTGTTTATAATGTTGTTGAGGTTAGGAGGGCCATTGTTGAGTTTGTTATTCTTGATGAACAACCATTTAAAGTTGTTGAGGGGGAAGGTTTTAAAAGATTAATGAGGGTTGTTTTTCCTAATTATGAGTTACCTTCTCGCACCACTGTTGCTAGGTTGTGTTTGCAGATTTATCAAGAAGAGAAATAAAAGCTTAAGAGGCTTATTAAAGGTCAACGCGTGTGTTTTACTAGTGATACGTGGACATCAATACAAAATTTGACTTATATGGTCATTACTGCCCATTGGATTGATGATGAATGGATTTTGCAAAAGAAAATTCTTAACTTTTTTCAAACACCAGATCATAAGGGTGAGACAATTGCTAAAGGAATTGAGGCTTGTTTGATAGATTGGGAGATTGATAACCTATTCATAGTGACGTTAGATAATGCTACAGCTAACGATGCTGCAATCAAACACTTGAAAGGGAGAATTAATCATTGGAAAGGTGTCATATAGGGAAATGAGTTTTTACATGTTAGGTGTAACGCTCATATTCTAAATTTGATTGTAAAATAAGTGTTGAGTGAACAAAATGATTCTATATCTCGGGTAAGGATTGCTGTGAAATATGTTAAGTCTTCTCCTGCAAGATCTGATTCCTTTAAGTCATATGTTGAGAAGGTCAAACTAGACACTCATGGCCTTTTGAGTTTGGTTGTTGAGACAATGTGGAACTCAACATATTTGATGTTAGATACCGCTCTAAAATTTGAAAAGGCCTTTTCAAAAATGTATGATGATGACCATAAGTACTTCAAATATTGTCTAGATTTGAGGGGAACAACAACGCATCCATCTTCCGATGATTGGCAAAATGTGAGATTGTTTATCAAGTTTCTTGAAATTTTCTACCAAATCACTTTGAAATTTTCAGGAACTTTACATGTTACTTCTAACTCTTTCTTCCATGAGATCTTCAATCTTCAAGGCTATATTGTCAAATATTCTAATAGTGATGATTCTCTGTTGATTAATATGCCTAAGAAGATGAAAATAAAGTTTGATAAATATTGGGGCAGTTTTGAGGATATGAACATGTTGCTATTTATTGCTATTGTGTTGGATCCTCGATACAAATTGAAGTATGTGAAGTATCTTTTTAACAACTTTTATGATCCTTTGCATGGAATAGAGAGGTCTACTAAAGTGATGGATGCATTATCTCATTTGTATAATCACTATAAGAATTCTCTTTCTGGAACTTCAAATGAAAATATTAGAGATCATATTAGTGTGGCGAGTCAAAGTGCTGCAATACATGATTGTGATGTGCAATCACAATGGGCAAAATTTCTTGAAGATGACGTTAATGTTGATAATAAATCTGATCTTGAGAAGTATTTAATGGATGATTTGGAGATGACTAAGGATTTACATATCTTAGTTTGGTGGAACGCTTCGTCTGAGAGATATCCAATTGTCTCTAAGATTGCAAGAGATGTGCTTGCTATTGCTATTTCTACCGTTGCATCGGAATCAGCTTTTAGCACTGGTGGTCGAATTCTTGACTGTTACCGAAGTTCTTTATCAAAAAAGACGGTTGAAGCTCTTGTTTGTAGTCAACAATGGTTGCGGTCAACTTCTAAAGAATGCAAATTTGAATATCTTTTAGAAGAAATTCAAAAACTTGAGATAGTTGAAAAAGGTAACTTTACACAGTTAACTTTGTGAATACTTTTATATTTTCATCACTTAATGTTTAATATGAATTTTATTTCCAGAATATTCAGGCACTGCTTTGAGCATTGATTAATTCAGGAACTCGATTAAGGAGGATGATGAAATAGTGTGACAGTGTTCTGGATTATCTAGTTATAGTTTAAGTTTAAATATTCTGCAGGCTTTATTTATTTGCATTATCTTTGGCAAGCTTACTTGACGGTATTTCAAAATAGTAGTAAATTAAAGAATTGGTAATATTGGTATGGATTTGTTGTGATATAGTTGTAAAAGGATACACATTTGTATGATTAAAAACCGTAAAACCGAACCGAACCGAACCAAACCGACTACAACCAAACCGATGGATATTTATTACATTTGGTTTGGTTTGGTTTTTAATAATGAAAAACCCGATTATATTGGTTTGGTTTTGGTTTTAACATAAAACCGACCCAAACCGACCCGTGAATACCCCTACCTGGATCTGCACACAAGGTGCAGAGAGTAGTGTAAGTACTTCCAACTCACTGGTAATAAGCAAGGGCAAGACATCGAAAGTAAGAAAACCCAATACAACACTAAGCAAGGCTATACAATAATATCTTGTATCAGTTATCAACATGAGCAATATCAGAAACCAGCAATATCATCTATCAGAATACCAGGTATAGCTAGTGCAATGCAATGCGTGAGTATGACCGCTACGACACGTAGCCCAATCCATTTGGGTACCCGTGCTCACTGTGAGGGTTCAGACTCCGGAGGGGCTCCTACAACCCAAGCACAATATCATGATATACTGCGGCGCGCATCCCGATCCACTTCCAGTCAGCTATAATGCAATACAAGCCTCACAGGCACAAAAATAGTATTTCAAATCCATTTTTATCATTTTCACTAGAAATATAGTGTTTCAGAAATTTCAGAGTTTGGAAAACCATTTTAGACAGTAATAGATTAGGACTGGTATCAAAATAACATGCCAATATCATAGAAACAATAACAACAATCCTCTCGGGATACCAATAACTGGCTCATAGCCCAAAGATATCCACAACCATCCAAGTAGGAGGTTTACCGGCTTAATAATAGCCAACAACATAATATAGTATTACCAGGTCGGACTAAGTGGTGGTCCCCAATAACATTCGACCCCGCACTCACATGAGAGTACGTGTCTCGCCTTAATACGGCATCACAAAGTGATATACCAGGGTTTCAAACCCGCTGGTCATCACCCACACCCATTACTCACCTTGACTCAGCTCGAAGACTAGTTTTCAATGCCCTTGCCATGAGAATCGGCCTCCACGGGTGTTGAATCTGATCAAAATCAATAGAAATGCATCAAAATAGGCTAGAAGGACATCACTCAATCGAAACAATTCGAATTACACCAAAAACCATAAAGTTGCCAAAACCTGACTTTCGGTACGCTTCTCGAAAAATTACAAAAGTTACATTTTTAGAATCCTTTTCTCAATACGAGTCTATGCATATAAAGTTTATCGAAACCGGACTCCGTTTGCCCATTCAAATCGATGATTTTCAATAACCCAGGCTTAGAGCAAAAACCTCCATTAATACACCTTTAATTCTTCCAATTTCAGCTATAAACTCCATAATTTAGCAAGATAATAACATAAATTAGGTCCATGAATGATTACTTGAAGAATCCCTTCGATTTTCTCTTAAAATCGCTCCCAAATCGCCTCTTAGTTTAAGCCCTTTGCGTGATATAACATTCTGAAATTTTAACCTTCTGTTTCTTTATCATTGTTACGATTTCCGCTTCTGCAGTATTGGACTCGCATAAGCGAGTCCACTTCTGCGACAATATTGTCGCTTCTGCAAGAGCCCACTTAACTGCTCCTTTCACTTCTGCGGTCCAGGTCTCGCGCCTGCGAGACCGCTTAAGCGGCCATTTCTTCACCTTCTACGAAGATCGTCCAAATGTCTACTTTCGCTTCTGCGTACATAGGCTCGCATAAGCGAGCCCGCTCCTGCGATATGGCTACCGCTTCTGCGATCTTGCCTAGTCAGGACCAATATCGCTTCTGCAAAGCAATCGTCGCTCCTGTGTATCCGCTTCTGCGGCTCCCCTTCCTCAGAAGCGGAATCCCTAATGCATTTCATGACAGCTGTTTTAACACCAAAACTCTTTCGTTTGACCTCCCGAAATCATCCCGAGGCCCACGACACCTCAACCAAAAATACAATTCTACTCTAAATGATCATACGAACATGTTCCAATCATAAAAACACACCCTCAAACACACGAATCATCAAATTAAGGCCGGTTCAAGCCTAAGATTCAACTAAAACTTCCGAAACTTATATTCTATCAAAAAACCCGACCAAACGATATCCGAATGACTTGAAAATTTTCAAACATATCCAAAATCACCTAACGAAGCTACTGCAACTATCACAATTCCATTACGACTCCCAGATCAAAATCTCACCTATCGATCGGATTCCGCCAAAATTCCAACCTAGCCAATTCAAGCCTATTTCTACACCTACCGATCGCTCTCCTAAGTCACATATCACCTCCCTGAACTAACCAAATCATCAAAATTTCATTCCGAGCCCTCTAACCACATAGTCAACTCCAGGTTGACTTTTCATAAACAAGATTCATTTCAAAAGGCTATATGCCTCATTTTCAACCAGGATCACTCCTAACTCACCTGATAGATTATAACACATATATAGAAACATGAAACGCATAATTAAAGGGGTAACGGGGTGGTAATTCTCATGATGACAGGTCGGGTCATCACAACTGTGCCTTGTGTTCATCTGAACTTCTATTGCCTTTACTTATTTTTGTTGCCTAAAATCAATCTAAACTAACTACGTTGAAAGCTGTCTAAAATATTCTAAGTCCCAAGTTGCTGAAAGTTTTGCTAAGTATTGGAGCAGGCTGAAGTCAAGTTGCAGACTTGGCTGCCGCGCAGGCTGTATTATGTGATATAAAATGCTCATGTGACAACTGGAATAAGAACAGAACAGGTTTGTGATGGAGACCCGACGGGCAGTGGAAAATTTCATGGTCTTGTTTAGGAACATGGCCGGTGGTAATAATGAACTGTGGGAAAGGCTAACGAAACTAGAGGCATTGGTGGGAAATGTTCTTGAAAGTGAAAAAATTCGACCTCTCGTGACAAGGCTTGCCTACGTTGAGGCAGAATTGGAAAGGCTAAGTCAACAGAATATGGATCTAAAAGCCGAGACAGTGGTACGTCATATGCTGTGGGCAAGGATGCTCTTCAACATGGTGTTGAATGTCTCAAGGTGAAAAGTTCTGAACCTAAGGCATTTGGTGGTGCAAGGAGTGCACAAGAATTGTAGAATTTTCTTTGGGATATGGAGCAGTACTTTCATGTTATTCATGTGCAAGATGAGAAGGAGAAAGTAACCTTGACTAGACTGTATTTAAGTAAAGATGCTATGTTATGGTGGCGCACTCGTGTGGCCAAAGATGAAAGTTTGGGCAGACCAAAGATTGAGTCGTAAGAGCATCTTAAAAAGGAATTGAAGTATCATTTCCTTCCTAGTAATACATCTTTGGATTTATAGGAATAAACTGAAAAAGTTGAGGCAAATCAGATCAGTTAGAGCATATGTAAATGAGTTCACTTCTCTGATGTTGAGCATCAACAATATGTCGGGAGAAGACAAATTGCACAACTTCATGAACGGGATGCAACAGTGAGCATAATTAGAGTTGCAATGGCAGAATATTCAAAACCTCGTAAGTGTTGTAGATGAGGGTGATGCATTGGTCGATTTTTACTTGAGTAGATTTCTGCTTCAAAGTCAAACGACTGAAAGAAGGACAAGGCAAAGGAGTGAAAGAAATGTGAAAACAACAATGCTAATGAAGACATGGGGAAGGTAAAGCATGAGACTAGAACTCTAAAATGGAAGGAGAAGGGCATCAAATTCAATGGATGTTTCCTTTGTGATGGGCCACATCGAGCAAGGGACTGCCCGAAGAAGGTAGTGTTAAGTGCTATGGCTGCCATGGACAAGAAGGGTACATTAGAGGCAATGACCAGCAACAAACATGTAGCTGGAATGAATGCAATTGTAGCTGAAGAGAAGGGAGGCCAAGAGGAGTTCCTTTTCAACGCCTTAGGACTCATAAATTAAGCTAACCTCAACGATGACGTCGAGTTTCAAAGGGTACAAGTGGTTTTTTAGACCTCCGCCACTTTGAGAAGGACTTGACAACAAGGGTGTTGTCATGAGGCAGTGAGAGTGTTGTAAGGCAGGTGTGCAAGTATCACCAAGTCAAAAACAAAAATGGGCAAGTGATGTACAAGGCTTTGATGGAGGCGAGACAGCTTAGCAAGGGCTTGACAATGAGTTGTGGGCTGAGGGTGACACTTTATCATGGCAAAGACATCAAGGCAGGAGCCAGTGATACCAAGGAAAAGGAAAAACAAAGTGACAAAGCTAGGCTAAAGTGCAACAGAAGGTGGTACACGGGACAGACTTGTCATGGAATTGGGGCACGGCAAAGGGCCATATTTGTTGCAATGGCATAGGCAAAAAGTGGCACAATGTAGTTGGATGCAATGGAATTGACGCCTGATTCAAGACAAGGCACGGAAATGGTCACCAAGCTTCAGATTGACTAAGTCAAGAGCGGTTGCGGCACATGTTGTGCACATGGGTAGCATTTGGCTTTGTTCAAAATGACGGCAAAAGGGGGTTAGCACGTTTCTAGCCATGTTTCCATTATCATTGGCATGATCCTTACATGTTCCTAGTCGTTGGGGGGTTGTCAACTACGTTAGGCTAAAATAGTGGACTATGCGGGACAAGTGTATAAGCCTATGGCAACTATTATAAGAAAATGGGGATATTTCATGTATTATAAATGGAAAGCACCCTTTATGTTTATGGCATGCGAGAAAAAGGTGTAAAAGCACACATTGTGTTAGGATAGAGTCCTAAGCCTATTTTCAAGAGTGAAAATGTCTAAGGCTAAGAGTAGTCTTGTGAGGGTCAGGAGTGATCATCTTGTACATGGCATTGTACTTCGAGTTTGAGTTTCTTTATTTACTCGAGTAAAATAAAAAGTTGGGAAAAGGGTTTCCTGTATACTATGCCTTGTGTTCATCTGAATTTCTATTTCCTTTACTTGTTTTTATTGCCTAAAATCAGTCCTAAACTTACTACGTTAAAAGCTGTCTAAACTATTCTAAGTCCAAAGTTGCTGAAATTTTTGCTAAGTGTTGGAGCAGGCTGGAGTCAAGTAGGAGACTTGGCCGCCACACAGACTGTATTGTGTGACATAAAACGCTCATGTGACAACTGGTATGAGAACGGAGCAAGTTCGTGATGGAGACACGATGGGCAGTGGTAGATTCTATTGTTTAAGAACATGGCCGGTGGTAACAATGAACTGTGGGAAAGGCTAACAAAACTGGAGGCATTGGTGGGAAATGTTCCTGAAGGTGAATAAACTCAACCTCTCGTGAAAAGGCTTGCCTACCTTGAGGCAGAATTGGAAAGGCTAAGCCAAGAGAATACGGATCTAAAAGCCAAGACAGTGGTACTGCGTGTGCTGTGGGCAAGAATGCTCTTCGGCGTGGTGTTGAATGTCTCAAGGTGATAAGTTCTGAACCTAAGGCATTTGGTGGTGCAAGGAGTGCATGTAAATTGGAGAACTTTCTTTGGGATATGGAGAAGTACTTTCATGTTATTCATATGAAAGATGAGAAGGAGAAGGTAACCTTGACTAGAATGTATTTAAGTAAAGATGCTAAGTTATGGTGGCGCACTCGTGTGGCTGAAGAGGAAAGTTTGGGCAGACCAAAGATTGAGTCGTGAAAACGGCTTACAAAGGAATTGAAGTATCAGTTCCTTCCTAGCAATACATCTTGGATTTCTAGGGAAAAACTAAAAAAGTTGAGGCAAACCGGATCAGTTAGAGCATATGTCAATGAGTTCACTTCTTTGATGTTGAGCATCAACAATATGCCGGGAGAAGACAAATTGCATAACTTCATGAACGGGCTGCAACAGTGAGCACAATTAGAGTTGCAAAGGCAGAATAAACCTCGTAAGTGTTGTAGATGAGGCTGATGCATTGGTCGATTTTTACTTGAGTAGATTTCTGCTTCAAATTCAAACGACGGAACGAAGGACAAGGCAAAGGAGTGAAAGAAATGTGAAAACAACAATTCTAATGAAGACAGGGGGAAGGTAAAGCATGAGACTGCAAGTTTAAAATGGAAGGAGATCAAATTCAATGGTTGTTTCCTTTGTGATGGGCCACATCGAGCAAGGGGCTACCTGAAGAAGGCAGTGTTAAATTCTATGACAACCACGAACAAGAGGGATACATTAGAGGTAATGACCAGCAACAAACAAGTAGCTGGAGTGAATGCAATTGTAGCCGAAGAGAATGGAGGCCAATGGGAGTTGCTTGTCAACCCCTTAGGACTCATAAATTGAGCTAACCTCAACGAGGACGTCGAGTTTCAAAGTGTTTGGGTGGTTTTTTAGACCTCTGTCACTTTGATCTTGACTTTACAACAAGAGTGTTGTCATGAGGCAGTGAGAGTGTTGCAAGGCAGGTGCATGAGTAGCCCCAAGTCAAAAAGGATAACGGGCAAGTGATGTCCAAGTCTTTGACGTAGGCGAGGTAGCTTGGCAAGGGCTTGACAATGCGTTGTGGGCTAAGGGTGACACTTTATCATGGCAAAGGCATCAAGAAGAGCTAGTTATGCCAAGGCAAAGGAAAAACAAAGTGACAAAGCCAGGCTAAAGTGCAACGGAAGGTAGTACGCGGGACAGACTTGTCATGGCATTGGGGAACGACAAAGGGCCATGTTTGTGGGCAATGGAATAGGCAAAAAGTGGCACAATGCAGCTAGATATAATGGCATTGGCACCTGATTCTAGCCAATGCACAAAAATAGGCACCGAGCTTCAGATTGACTAAGTCAAGGGCGATGGCGGCACATGCTGTGCACATGGGTAGCAGTTGGATTTGTTCAAAATGATGGAAGAAGGGAGTTAGCACATTTTTAGTCATGTTTCTATCATTATTCGCATGATCTTTACATGTTCCTAGTAGTTGGGGGTTGTTAAGTACAATAACAACAACAACTACTACCCAGTATAGTCCCACAAGGCGGGGTCTGGGAGGGGGTTGTCAACTACAGTAGGCTAAAATAGTGGGCTGTGTGGGACAAGTGTATAAACCTAAGGCAACTTTTGTAAGAAAATGGGGTTGGTTCATGTGTTATAAATGGACAACACCGTTTATGTTTATGGCATGAGAGAAAAACGTGTAAGTGTACATATTGAGTTATGAAAGAGTCTTACGTCTGGTTTTCAAGAGTGAAAACACCTAAGGCTAAGAGTAGTCTTGTGAGGGTCAAGAGTGATCTTCTTGTGCACGGCGTAGTATTTCGAGTTTGAGTTTCTTTGTATGCTCGAGTTAAATACAAAGTGAAAAAAGAGTCTCCTTTATACTATGCCTTGTGTTTCTGTTTCCTTTACTTATTTTTGTTCCCTAAAATTAGTCCTAAACTTACTACGTTGAAAGCTGTCTAAAATATTCTAAGTCCAAAGTTGCTGAAATTTTGAGTAAGTGTTGGAGCATGCTGAAGTCAAGTCTGAGACTTGGCTGCCGCGCAGGCTGTTTTTGTGTGACATAAACGCGCCGGTGGCAACTATCAAGATGTATGGGAGTTATCGGAGAATGTTTCAGACTCAACAATTTTATTTCACAGTTCTCACATTACTCTACTGTAATATTATCAAATCCTTTGTCCATATATTTGTAATTTCTTTTATCAATAATTTTTTATAGCATTACATTTTTTCCTATATAATTCTTTCCTCTTTTACACTTATCATTATCAGGATCCTTATTTTTTTTTCTCTCTGCTTGTAAAGTGTCGAGCTGAAAAGATTGGAGCTAAAATTATAATACTAGATCTTAATTCAATCTGCCATGGCAGAATTGGAAGCTTCTAGATTGTAACGTAAAAATGAAGAAGAGGAGGGATGAAGCTCACTGTTCTATTGTTGTTATGCAAGTATATATTTACAATACACTGTATGTACACGGCTGGTATTTCTAGAAAACTAACAATTGTAATCAACCTCCACTAACTACTAACTATAACTAATTACACGTGTAAAAGAATATAAAGGAATAAAAGAATATAAATATCTCAATACCCCTTCTCAAGTTGGTAATGGTGAAGACACAACCAACTTGGTTAAGACACCTGAGTGTTTGATCCTTGTTAGAGCTTTGGTAAGAAAGTCTGCAAGCTGTTGATCAGTTGTAATGTGATAAAGTGAAATGAAACCTTCTTGCAACTGATTCCTCACAAAATGGCAGTTGGCCTCTATATGTTTGGTACGCTCGTGGAACACATGATCCCTTGATATATGCAAAGGTGACAAACTATCACAAAAAACTGGAATGGGATGTATAGAAGAGATGTTCAATTCAGCTAAAAGTCTACTTAACCATACTAACTCTCCAACCAATTTCCTAAGGGATCTGTACTCTGCTTCTGCAGAGGATAAAGAAACAACCTCTTGTTTCTTGGATTTACAACTAAGAGGACTGTTTCCCAATATAACATTGTACCCGCTTACAGATCTCCCTGTGTCTGGGCTTGAAGCCCAATCTGAATCACAAAATCCTTTAACAGTCCAGTCATCAGAATTGGACATTAAGATCCTAACATAGGTCCCCCTTAAGATACCTTAGTAGATGATAGACAACTTTTAAATGAGGCTCTCTAGGATCCTCCATGAATTGGCTGAGATGTTGAACTCCAAAAGCTATATCCAGTCTAGTATTGGTAAGAAAATTCAGCTTCCCTATTAGCTTTCTGTAAAATGTTGGATCATCTAGAGGCTTGCCCTTTCTGGCTTTGAGTTTCTCATTGGGATCAAGCGGTGAGCTGAAAGCAGAGTATTCCAAGCAATTGTATTCTTTCAATAGATCCAAAACAAATTTCCTTTAAGAAATAATCACGCCATCAGATTTGTATAACACTTCCAAGCCCAAAAAATAATGCAGGGTGCCAAGATCCTTTGTCTTGAAGTTGTCATGAAAAAAAGTTTTTAATTGTAGTATTTCCTTCATATCTGTTCGTGTAACCAAAATATCATCTACATAGACTTCAACATAAACTATTAGACCTCCATGTTGTTTGTGGAATAGTGAATAATCATTTAGTGAATGCTTGTAACCTTTAGAGTATAAGGCTTCAGTTAGTTTTTCATACCACTGTCCGCTCGCTTGTTCAAGTCCATACAAGGACTTATTTAGCCTGCAGACTAATGACTTATCTTCTACCTTAAGACCTGGTGGAATTTACATATACACATCTTCACGTAGGTCTCCATGGAGAAAGGCATTGTTAACATCTAACTGAAACATTGTCCAACCATGCTTTACTGCTACTGCATTTAATGTTCTCACTGTGGTTATTTTCACTATACGAGAAAATGTCTCTGTGAAGTCTACACCTTCCTGTTGAGTATAGCCTTTCACAACAAGTCTGGCCTTATACCTTTGTATTGTTCCATCACACTTATGTTTTATCTTGTAAACCCATCCACAGCTTATTGCCTTTTTATCAGAAGGAAGAGGAACTAGGTGACATATGTTATTGGCATAAAGAGCTTCGAACTCTTGAATCATAATAGCCTACCAAGTATGATTGACAGCAGCTTTCTCAAAAGAAGATGGTTCACTAACAATACAAACTTTATTCACCAAAAACTGACTACTAGGATTCATTTATTCATGAGCTATGTGGTGACACTTAGAAAATAAAGTGTGTAGAGAAAAAGAGGAGTTTTCATTTGTGTTAGTTAATTTGTGAACATAATCTTTTAGATAGATTGGAGTTTTGTGTTCCCTTTGTGACCTTCTTAAGAGAGTTGGAGGATGACATACTGGTGAAGGAATAATGGGTGAAGGTGGATGATATGATGAGGATGGTACAGTTGTATCAGGAAGAGAAGTTGAAGGAGAAGAATGTGGAGAAGATGGAGTAGAAGGAGAAGGATGTGGAGATTGTGGAGTAGACACTGGATCACTTGAAATAGTTAAATCCATATGTAAATATCAGAAGGCCTTCCGGTAACAACATTGTGGTCAATAGGTTCAACAGGATAAGAACTGTTAAAATAAGTGGGAAGTGACTCAGACTTGGAATAAATGTCATAAGGAAAGATGAACTCATAAAACACAACATCTCTATTGATGTGTATTTTTCTTGCTGCTAGGTTCAGAACTTTGTAACTTTTTACACCAAAAGGGTATCCCAGAAAAACATGTGGAGTGGAACGTATCTCAAAATTGTATAGATGAACTTTGGGTGTTGTAGTGAAACACAAGCAACCAAAACTTTTCAATTGTGTATAATCTGGCTGTTTTTCATACAATGTTTCAAATGGAGACTTGTTTGAAGGTGTGTAGTGGGTAATGTGTTCACAATATGAGTTGCTGTTAAGACACATTCCCCCTAGTATTTTAAAGGTAATTCGGGCTGGAAAAGTAATGCTCTAGCTTTTTCAAGAAGATATCTATATTTTCTTTCTACCACTCCATTTTGTTCTGGTGTGTAAGGACAAGTTCTTCGGTGTACAATACCCTTTGACTGGAATATAGAATTGGTTTCTTGGTTATTGAATTCCAACCCATTATTAGACCAGATATTTTGGACTGTGGTTTTTAATTGATTTCAACAAGAGATATAAAAGCTTTAATTGCTTGTAATACATTGCTTTTGCATGTTAAGAGTTGAGTCCAAGTAGCTCTGCTAAAATCATCTACTATAGTAAGAAAATATCTGTATTTATCATGAGTATATTCATGGTAGGGTTCCCACAAATCCACATGAAGCAGTTCAAAACACGTGGAGGAAATATTAGTTTTCTAAGGAAAAGGAAGCCTTGTTTGTCTGGCCATAGGATAAATTGTACATAAGAAAGGCTGTTTTTGTGAAAAATCAGCAGGAATGTTAGAGATATGTTTCATTTTTGCAAATGGCACATGCCCAAGTCTATTATGCCACAATACATCAACATTACTGAAAAAGAATGATCCAGATTCAGAAACTCCACCATTCAAAGTAGTAGTACAAGAAGTAGGAATGTTTTGCACCTAACTCACAATTGATTTATCTATAAAAGAAGGCAGATAACCATGAGGATTATTCAAAGGAGAATTGTTTACATCACAGGAATGGTTAAGAATCACAGAATGATTGTTGTTTCTTAGGCACTTTTGAGCAAAGCAGATACAAGCCATTCCCCACTTTACCAATCTTCAGAGGCCTCTTCACTGAAGGGGCCTGCAGCAGACATGTATTATCATTGAAATATGCCATTCCATTAAGATGTTTGGTTAACCAATAGACAGACACTAGGTTAAACATAAAAGATGGGACAAGGAGGACTTTTGGTAACATTATCTTTGGTGTAAGAACCACATTACCAATTTTAGACACTTTGACTTTGTAGCCATTAGGTAAGACTACTAGAAGAGGATAGGTTAGGAACTGAATGTTGGACAATAAGGATTCATTAAAAGTCATATGATTGGAAGCCCCTAGTATCCATGTATCAGTTTTGGACTTAAAACATTTGCAAGAAAGTTTACCAAAATCAATAGAGGAGGTGCACACCATCATACCTACATAGTTAACAACATTGACATTAGATGAATAAGAATTTCCTGATCTTTTCCCTGCATCTCCATTCCCCTCATGAAATTGTTGAAGTATATTTACCAACTGCCCATATTGTTCTTGAGTAAGACCCATATTCTTATTATCATCTTGTGCCTTACTCTCAGATTCTTCACTAGCAGTAACATCATTTGGAATTCCCTGCACATTTGCAACTACTCTTTTCCCTCTGTTATTATATCTAGAACCATGCTCATGATCATAATTGCGGTTGTTAAAAGATTGTCTAGGAGTAAAATTCTGAGTAGAGTAGTTCTGTGGGTAGCCATGTAACTTGTAACACCTCTCCTTATTATGTCCTGACCTTTTGTAGTAGTCATATATGATTCTTCCTTTAGATATACCACGATTGTTATTATCTATTGAGAAATTTGTCCTAGAAGAACTTTGCCCAGAAGTATTTACATTCAGTGAGGTTGAGTCAACAATTAAGTGATTATTTGGCTTTATCTCTCTTTGTTTTTCATCTTGAACTAAGAGTGAAAAAGCTTGTGCTAAATTGGGCAATGATTCATCATAAGTATACTCCCTTGAACCACAGTGTATATTTCATTTAACTCCATAAGAAATTGTATTAACCTTCTATCCTGTTCAGCCTTATACATGCTTTCTTTTGCTCCACAATTAGAAATACAATTACATTGATTTTTTTCACACAAATAGCAAGTTTTTCCCAGAGTTTCTTCAATTAAGTGTAATAGGTAGTAATGTCAAGGGTACCTTGAGAGAGATCATTAATTTCTTTCTGAATCTGATACAACCTTGCTCCATTCGTATGTTCATATCTATCCTCCAATTCCTTCCAAAGTTTAACAGGATCACTAGCATATTCCACACTATCTGCAATTTTCTTAGAAAGTGAATTCAAAATCCAGGATGTCACCATATTATCACATAGCTCCCATTGTCGAAACTGTGGTGATGAAGTATCGGGTTGTTTGCATTCTAAGCTTATATATCCTAGCTTATTTTTCACAGATAAGCCTCTCAATACACTTCTCCTCCAAGATCTATAACCTATTTCATAAAATACAGTTGAAACTAGCATATCTCCTAGATTATCAGATGGATGAAAATACAGAGGATCACTAGGATCAATCCCGGTACCCACCGGAGTGACATTTGTAGCAGTTTCGACACCGATCGAATCACCTTGGTCAGTTATAGCCATAACAAAAACAATTTGAGAAGAAAGCTGAGTGAATTTCAACTTTCAGTCATTAAGAACTCAACAATTTGATCGAAAAGAAGAAGGAAAAAACAGATTTGACCTAAAATCAGTAAAAATCAAAAAACTGAATAGATGAAGTAGGAATGGAGAAACCAGATCTATTCACGAAATCAACCTTGCTTTGATACCATGAAAATATTGGAGCTAAAATTGTGATACTAAAGCTTAATTCAATCTGCCATGGCAGAATTGGAATTTGGATTGTAACATAAAAATGAAGAAGAAAAGGAATGAAAGCTCATTGTTCTATTGTTGTTATGCAAGTATATATTTACAATACACTGTAAGTGCACATCTGGCACTTCTACAAAACTAACAGCTGTAACTGTTATTACACCCTATTTGTAAAATAATACTGAAAATATAAATAAATACAAACATAAAATGCATAAACAGAAATGAAGAAACCAATTCGAGCCCACTGAATTCACAGTATTTTCTTAAGGAATTTAATCCCTTCCTAGTACCCATGGTTATGGATTATTTCCTCCCAGGACAGAACGAATTACACACTGGTGTAGTGGTACTTCAAACCCCAGTGTTTCAGCGAACACAAAGTTTGGTAGAAAATCACACTTACTTTTTGCTTTGTTTGATGCTAAAAGTATGCGGAAGAAAGGAGGAGAAACTCAAAAAACTCGTAGTGAAATTCTGAGCAAAATCGTGTTGTATTTATAGCCAAAAGTTGGGCTGAAATCTGAAAAGTCTCTTCAGAATGGCTGTTTCTGCAAAACTGCCACAACATAAATGCCACTACATAAATGGCTATTTACTGAATAATAAAGAGGGAAAATAAAGAGGAAAAATTGATGTGTAGTTAAGTTTTTGTTACAAAAATAGAAAAAATAAAATTTGGATTTAATATTAATATTCTGTTATTAAAATAAATATTTAATAACATTTATGTTAATATTTTACTATTAACAAATAAATTTGGTCCAAAAAGTTAATCAATCGATCGATCATTTGACCAAATCTAAATCCAAATCGAAATTCGAATCCAAATCTGAATTCGAAGTCGAAGTCGAAGTCATAGCCGTAGCCGTAGCCAAAGCCGAAGCCGAGCCGAGCCGAGCGACGATGATGACGGAGCGAGGCTTGCTTTCTTCTCAACTCTTTAAGAGCTAGAAGCAGAGCAATTGCTTATATACCCATAAAAAACCTCTTTCTCTTCCAATATGGGACAATGCCCATTTACCAAGGAGGGGAACATGAAATTTTACTCAAAGTTTCATTTCCCTCCATTTTCCATTCACCCTCTTTTAAATATTTAATATATTAATTAAATATTAAACCCAACAATCCCCATATGAATGGGGAATGGCTATATCACGGAAGTATGCATGAAAAACAGTGTGATTCGCAAGTAAGGATTAATTGCATCTGGATAAGTAGGTTTCCCTTTGAACTTTCCGTAGTGAACTTATGTCGGATATACTCGATCAACCGGTAGATTTGATATATTTGAACCGTCGAACTTTGGTGTATACCTAGACAACCACAAGTCACACAACCAACCCTTAACTGTCTTTGGTTCTCATTGTTGTGTTCGTTTCAGCCATGAACACCGCCTGGTTTCATAAGTGCGTAGAGAACTGGCCTTACCAAATTCTCCTTGAAGCGGCTAACACTTCACACTTACATAGGTGATTCCTAAACCTGTCATCCCGTAGATATACTATTTGATATACCCCGTATCAAATTTAGAAATTATTAAAAAGCCTTAATGCTTTATCCTTGGTACTGAACATTGCTTTATATGAGAATGGACCAAAAGTTTATTTGACAATGTTGAACTGTTATAAATGACTTTGTTTGATCTCCTTGAACCTAGATCTTGGGATCTCCGGTCTTCTAGGTAGAGTTACCGCCACTATGACTTGTTCTCGGCCACAGTCCCATTCCCCTTGATGATTTCTCAACTACATCTCTAGTTAGGCCTTTTGTAAGTGGATCCGCCATATTATCACTTGACTTTACATAGTCAACCGTGATAATTCCTCTAGAGAGTAATTGTCTAATGGTTTCATGTCTTCATCGTATATGACGAGATTTACCGTTATACATAACGCTCCCAACCCTTCCAATTGCCGCTTGCCTATCATAGTGTATGCATATTGGTGCCAAGGGTTTGGGCCAAAATGGAATATCTTCCAAGAAATTTCGGAGCCATTCAGCTTCTTCACCGGCTTTATCCAAGGCTACGAACTCGACCTCCATTGTAGAGCGGGCAATACAAGTTTGTTTGGATGACTTTCAAGATACCGCTCCTCCACCAATTGTGAATACATATCCACTTGTGGACTTGGAATCAGTTGATCTGGTGATCCATTTTGCATCACAGTATCCCTCAATGACCGCAGGATATTTATTGTAGTGCAAAGGAAAGTCCTGGGTATGTACTAAGTACCCCAAAACTCGTTTCAGGGCCATCCAATGAGATTGACTTGGATTGCTCGTATATTGACTCTAGTCGTGTACAGTTCACGATGTACATTAAAAAACCCAACACACAAGCATAATCCAATCGTGATATGCTTTGGCCTTTGTTCTTTGCTAATGCAAGATTCACGTCAATTGGAGTCTTTGTAACTTTAAAGCCAAGTGCTTGAATTTTTCAAGTACTGTCTTGATATAATGAGATTGTGACAACGCCAGACCTTGACAAGTCTTATGGATCGTAACTCCCAAAATTAAATCAGCAACTCCTAAGTCTTTCATATCAAACTTGCTAGTTGGCATACGCTTAGTAGCATTTATATTGGCAATGTCATTACTTATTATGAGCATATCATCCACGTATAAGCAAATAATGACTATGTGATTTGGAAATTTTTTAATGTACACACATTTATCACATTCATTTATCTTAAACCCATTTGATAATATTGTTAGGTCAAATTTTGCATGCCATTGTTTGGGTGCTTGTTTTAATTTGTAAAGGGACTTAACAAGTCTACAGATCTTCTTTTCTTTACCTGGAACCACAAACCCTTCTGGTTGTTCCATGTATATTTCTTCCTCCAACTCTCTATTTAAGAAGGCCGTCTTAACATCCATTTGATGAATTTCAAGACCATAAACCGCAGCTAACGCTACTAACATTCGTATGGACGTAATTTTTGTAACTAGAGAGTATGTATCAAAATAATCAAGACCTTCTCGTTATCTATACCCTTTGACCACAATTCTTGCCTTATATTTGTCAATAGTGCCATCATCTTTAATTTTCCTCTTAAAGAGCCATTTAGAACCCAACGATTTATTTCCAGGAGGAAGATCAACCAATTCCCATGTGTGGTTGTTCAATATGGATTCTATTTCACTATGGACTGCCTCTTTCCATAACAATGATTCCGAAGAAGACATAGCTTCTTTAAATGTTTGAGACTCATTTTCCAATAAGAAAGTCACAAAATCTGGTCCAAATGAAGTTGATGTTCTTTGACGTTTACTACGCCTTTGATCTTCCTAGTTAAGTGTACTTTCTTTTGGTTCTTCCCGAGGTCGTTTAGATCCTTCACTAATCGACTCACATTCCTTTATATACGGATATATATTTTCAAAAAACTCAGCATTATCTGATTCTATAACCGTATTATTATGAATGTCAGGATTTTCTGATTTATGAACCAGAAATCGATATGATTTACTATTAGTCGCGTATCCTATGAAAACACAGTCAACGGTTTTCGGTCCTATTTTTACCCTTTTGGGTTTAGGAACTTGCATTTTTTCCAAACACCCCAACACTTTAAAATAATTCAAGTTGGGCTTCTTTCCTTTCCATTTTTAATATGGAATGGATTGTGTTTTGCTATGGGGTACTCAATTTAGTATTCGGCTAGCCGTAAGTACGGCTTCCCTTTACAAGTTCTGTGAAAAACCAGAAATTATCAATAATGCGTTCATCATCTCCTTTAATGAACGATTCTTTCTTTCTGCAATCCCATTGGATAGGGGCGTGTAAGGGGCCGTTGTTTGATGAATAATTCCATATTCTAAACATATTTGTGCAAAAGGAGATTCATATTCAGCACCCCTATCACTTCTTATCATTTTGATTTTCCTGTTTAGTTGTGTTTCAACTTCATTTTTGTATTGCTTGAATGCGACTATTGCTTCATCTTTACTATTAAGTAAGTAAACATAGCAATATCGAGTACTATCGTCAATAAAAGTTATGAAATACTTCTTTCAACCGCGAGATGGTATTGGCTCCATGTCATAAATATCTGTGTGAATTAAGTCTAAAGGATTTGAATTCCTTTCAACCGACTTATAAGGATGTTTAACATACTTAGATTCCACACATACTTGACATTTTGATTTGTCACATTCAAATTTAGGCAATACTTCCAAATTAATTATTTTTCATAAGGTTTTACAATTGACATGACCCAAACGTATATGCCATAATTCATTTGACTCAAGTAAGTAAGACGAAGCTAAAATTTTATTATTATTCTCAACAACCATTACATTCAGCTTGAAAAGGCCCTCACTGAGGTAACCTTTTCCTACAAACATTTCGTTCTTACTTATTACAACCTTATAGGAAACAAAAACACATTTAAAATCATTTTTAACAAGAAGTCCAGTAGAGACCAAATTCTTACTAATCTCGGGAACATGAAGGACGTTGTTCAAGGTCACCACTTTGTCGAAAGTCATTTTAAGAAATATCTTCCCACATCCTTCAATAATGGCCTTAGAAGCATTTCCCATAGAAATCGTCTAGTCGGGTCCAACAGTAGCATAAGTATCAAACGCTTCTCTAACAACGCAAACATGTCGAGTGGCTCCAGAATCAATTCACCACTCTTTAGGATTGCCTACCAAGTTGCATTTGGAAAGCATGGAACATAAGTCATCAACATCATCATGCTTTTCAACCATGTTTGCTTGACCCTTCTTCTTGTCTTTCTTTGGAGCACGATACTCTGTAGATTTGTGTCCGGGTTTTTCACAGTTGTAGCAGTTTCCACTGAATCGCTTCTTGCTTGGGTTGTATTTTGGTCCAGAAGCCTTCTTCCTCTTTTTGTTCTCTTCAACAATATTTGCTCCCATTATTGTTGAGTTTCCACGGCCTCTCTTTTCAGCAGATTTATTGTCCTCTTCGATTCTCAACCGAACAATGAGATCTTCAAGGGACATCTCCTTGCGTTTGTGTTTCAAGTAGTTTTTGAAGTCCTTCCACAAAGGAGAAACTTCTCAATCATTGCTGCTACTTGGAATACTTAATTGATAACAAGACCTTCAACTAAATTTTCATTAGTAAAATACTAAGGTTACTACTTTCAACATCAATATTAATTTGATTTGTACCTTCAGCAAGGAGATCGTGAATAATTACTTGCAATTCCTGGACTTGGATAATAACAGACTTGCTATCTACCATTTCGTAGTCCAAAAACTTTGCAGCAACAATCTTCTTCAACCCGACATCTTCAATTTTGTATTTCTTTTCAAGTGCAGTCCACAGTTCCTTTGACGTTTCTACGCCACCGTAGACGTTATACAAAGAATCTTCCAACCCGCTTAGAATATAATTCTTGCATAAAAATCTGAATGCTTCCACGCCTCAACGACGAGAAAGCGTTCAGTTTCTGGAGTTTCGTCGGACAACACAGGAACATCTTCTTTGATGAACTTTCGGAGACTTAGAGTAGTCAAATAGAAGAACATCTTTTGTTGCATGCGCTTGAAATCAATCCCGAAATTTTTTTCGGGTTTCTCCACCGGTGCCAATGCTACCGGAGTCGTTCGGCTTGTTGAGGCATTGGCAGTCACCATTGGAATAGCTTGGTTCTCATTCTCATTAGTCATTTCTGTAAAAGAATGACACAAATACTAAAATCACGTAGATTTTAATAGAGTACAAAACCACAAAGGTTTACTCTTCCATAAACAGTAAAAACAAATACAGAAATATATTAAATTCCTTACTCTGAAAATATAAATAAATACAAACAGGAATATGCATAAACAGAAATGAAGAAACCAATTCGAGCTCACTGAATTAACAGTGTTTCCTTAAGGAATTTAATCCCCTCCTAGTATCCAAAGTTATGGATTATTTCCTCCCAGGATAGAACGAATTACACACTGGTGTAGTGGTACTTCAAACCACAGTGTTTAAGCGAACACAAAGTTCAGTAGCAAATCACACTTACTGTTGCTTTCTTTGTAGTTAAAATATGCAGAAGAAAGGAGAAGAAAACTCAGAAAATTCGTAGTGAAATTCTGAGCATAATAGTATTGTATTTATAGCCAAAAGTTGGGCTGAAATATGAAGAGGTACAACTCTTCAGAATGGCTGTTTCAGTAAAACTGCCACAGCATAAATGTCATTGCATAAATGGCTATTTACTCAATAATAAAGAGGGAAAATTGATGGATAGTTAAGTTTCAGTTACAAAAACAGAAAAACTGAAATTTGGATTTATTATTAATATTCTGTTATTAAAATAAATATTTAATAACATTTCTGTTAATATTTTACTATTAACAAATAAATTTGGTCCAAAAAGTTAATCAATCGATCATTTGACCAAATCCGAAGCCGAAGCCGCAGCCGTCGCTGAAGCCGAGCCGAGCGACGACGACGACGCGAGGCTTGTTTTCTTCTCAACTCTTTAAGAGCTAGAAGAAGAGCAATTGCTTATATACCCATAAAAAACCTCTTCCTCTTCCAATATGGGACAATGCCCATTTACCAAGGAAGGGAACTTGAAATTTCACTCAAAATTTCATTTCACTTTATTTTCCATTCACCCTCTTTTAAATATTTAATATATTAATTAAATATTAAACCCAACCTTACTTAATCCTACTGCTAATCAGTAGGAATCTCGATTAACGTACATCCAAAGTTTCAAGATAGGGAATTTAGTCTTCAATATTCTATATAAACTCTATAAATATCCTCACCATCCTTCACTTTCACCTTCTCCTTAGTATTGAGAGAGAGAGAAGGGAGAGAGAGAGTGAGAAGATGATAGGTGCAAATGATTTTTACAAAGTAATGTGTGCAATGGTGCCTTTATACTTTGCTATGCTGGTGGCATATGGATCAGTGAAATGGTGGAAGATATTCTCGCCGGAGCAATGCTCCGGCATCGACCGTTTCGTCGCAGTATTCGCCGTGCCGGTGCTGTCCTTTCATTTCATCTCTCAGAACAATCCTTACCAAATGGACACAAAATTTATATTGGCTGACACTTTGTCAAAGATTTTTGTTCTTGTGTTGCTGTCATTTTGGGCCATTTGTAAAGGGCAGTTGGATTGGCTCATCACTCTTTTCTCTCTCTCAACTTTGCCCAACACTTTGGTCATGGGCATTCCTCTACTTAATGCTATGTATGGAGATTTCACTCAAAATCTCATGGTTCAGCTTGTTGTCCTTCAATGCATTATTTGGTAATACTAATCCAGCACCACTATATATGTTCTCTACCTTTTTTTTTTCTTTTTTTCCTAAGCTTTTATTTTTTTTTTTGGGCAAAATTCATGTCTAGTCGGCGTACTCAACGCAAACTTCAGGCTCAAGAAAAACATCCTATACTTGAATAAGTGAACACAATTTATTAGTGACTAGTAAATGATTTTATTAGTACTTCAAATAAGATTTATTCCTCGGCAAATTTACACTGAAGTCTTTTAGGGAAAGTAATCCCGAAAATATGAACGTATCATGCCAATGTAGCCATTTTATTTATTTCTTCAGTTGTTTAGATGTAAACAACTGAATTGATATACTTTACTATTCAGGTCCATTTCTTAAACTTTTTTGGTGGTCTCATGCAGGTATACTTTACTATTATTCCTGTTTGAATATAGAGCGGCCACTATATTAATTAAGAATCAATATCCTGGCAATGCTGCTGCGGCCATAACCAAGTTCGAGATTGACAATGATGTTATCTCACTGGACGGCCGAAGTCCACTTTGTACGGAGTCGGAGGTCGACGGTAAAGGCCGTATCCGCGTTCGTATCCGGCGATCAACTTCATCAGTGCCGGAGTCTGGGTTTTCATCCTCCATAGGAATCACACCAAGGGCATCTAATCTCTCCAATGCTGAAATCTTTTCTGTTCACACGCCAACACCTTTACATGAATTCCGGAATGGAGATATCCCATTTGGACATGGCGACTTAAGAGTCGGGTACTATTGAATTGTGTGATTATCTCATTTGAAAGTTTAATTTATATCTCATTTGAAAGTTTAATTTATATTTAAAAGATAATATACTTTAAATTACTCCTTCCATCTCATTTTATGTAAAGTTCGATTAAGTAAAGAGAATGCACCACATAAATTGGGGCAAAGCATATACTCTATCTGTGTCAGTTTATATGAACGTATTTCCTTTTTGGCTCATTCCAAAAAGAATGAACCCTTTATAAATTTGGTAACAATTTAGCTTAAACATACAATTATACCCTTAACGAGAAACTTTTATAACCACACAAATATTCTGGCCCTACTTGGGCATGTTTAGGACCACAAATTTCAAATTTTTTTATTTTTGTCTTAAACTTAGTGCAAACGAGTTTACATAAATTGAAATGAAAGGCGTATTTAATTGTGGCACCTAATTCTTTTTCATAGATCAAACACATGGAAATACTTTATGAGTTTTGGAAAGTGAAATTTGAACCTAGGAATTTTGCCAACTTTAATACCACGATAGAATTGTGTAATAATTTCATCGAAAACCTTAACTATATTTAGTGATAGAATAATTTCAAATTAGTAATGATATTATATTTTAACAGGATCCGTGCAGCGAGTCCTCGACTGTCCAGCTACGCATCATCGGATGCGTACTCGCTGCAGCCGACGCCCAGGGCGTCCAATGTCAATGAGCTGGATACGACCACCGTAACAACAACCGGGAATACGCCAATGTGGGTAATGTCTCCGGTGGCGGGGAAGGTCTTCCGGCAGCCATCTCCCTCTGCTAAAATGGCGTGGGAATCACCAGGGAAGTGTCTAAATGGGGAGAGACAAGGATACAGAGATGTTGGAGGTACGCTACTGAGTTGTCAACTTATGTGTTTTCGTACTGACTTTGTTGTTTTGCATAACTTAACTGATCATGCAGATTATTACTTACTTAGGTCCAAAATAAGTCATTTTTTGGTCTTTTTTTGTGGTCCAAAATAAGTGATTTTTTCGGATTTTAAGAATGACTTAATTATGTTTTTCCTACATTATCATTGGAGTAAATAGTATTGGAATATGTGTTAAGAGTATTTTTGTGAGATAGTAAGGTTAAAATGGTCAATTCTGTTGGTAATTAATGCTAAAAAGTGACTTTTTTAATATGCATGAAAACATCTAAAAAAAAATCGCTTATTTTGGACGGATGGAATATAACCTTTAATACTTTCTCTTTATTACCACTAATATTCCAAAAAAACGTCTACATTCCTTTTAAGATTTCTCTTAATACATGATATGAAAGTATATTCTGTCGTACGTAGTTTTTTAATCTTATACGTAATAAATTATATAGGAGTATATCATTATTCTAGAAAATGACAATGATATTAGTAAAAAGAAAGTTGTAGGAGTAGTACTATTTTTAGTGCATTTCTTCTGAGAACAGTATGTAACCACATGACTCATTCAAAAAGAAAAGAACCTCCTCACAACTCTCCAACGCCCATTTTGGCTAAAAATGAGTTAATCCAGGACCACCGATTATATTGGCCTAATCAGGATTAACTGTTAAAACAAGTAACTGCCTGGACTATGTTGTCCCAACCTATAGACTCATTGGGGTGATACTATAACTAATTGGATGTCAAAGCTCCTTTTTATTAGTTAAAAATTTTTAATAATATTTTAAATAGAGAAATATTCATGACTTTGAGTACTTTTTATTTAATTTCTAAATATATTACTTTTACATAAAAATTATAATTAAATTGTTGCCGTCCTTGAAATCATATACGGAATAATTATGTCTAGAACGGAAGAATTTTACAAAGAGGTAGAAAACAAAAATAAAGCATGGTGATCCCAAGAATGTCGTATAGTATGTATTATCAAATCAAATATTGAAGGGGTTTGTTTGACTGGCCAAAATATAACATAGATGGGTTGCTTTCTGGTTTGCATGCCAAGAATAAACTCTTGTCCCCATATCCTCACATGTATATTGTCCCGTTCTGACTCTCATATTTCTTCCTCTCTCCACCTGACCTATCAATACAACAAATTCTCTGATACTTAAAGTGAGATTATTACTCTGTTTTTCTCTTTTAATTATATCGATTTATATCAAATTGTTTAGTACTTCATCCGGTCCAAAATAAATAATTTTTTGGATGTTTTTACACATATTAAGAAAGTCACTTTTAGCATTAATTAGCAATAGAATTGATCATTTTAACCTTACTATCTCACATAAACACTCCTAACACATATTCCAACAATATTTACTCCAAGGACAATGTAGAAAAAATATCATTAAGTCATTCTTGAAATCCGTAAAAATCACTTATTTTGGACCGGAGGGAGTAGAATTTATATGTCAGACACAATTAATATTCCTAGAATATGTGTTTCTATAATTTTATTGGTTGTGTTGAGTTTATTTTAAGATAAAAAGTCTTAAAATGAGGGTGAATGAAAAATAGAGGAAAAAAAAAATTGAGGAAATTTTTTGGTTTTGCTCTCTTTTTAATGCGACATTTTTACTCATTGGTAGAGGAAAAGAATTTTGTGGGTTTATATACAAATGCACTTCATGTAACTCTTAAAGAGTTAGGAAGAAGGCAAGTCTCGCGTCGTTGTCGTCGCTCGCTCAGGTCCTGCTCGTGTATTGCCCTACTAGTTGCCATAGCAGCCGCCTAGTGCTCCTCCCACCATGGCCAAGTGCTTGCTCCAACAAGCTAGTGCTTGCTCCAACAAGCTAGTGCATGCTCCACCATTGAGGGTGGCAGGTCTCACAACTGACTGCTATAAGTATGAGCAGCAACAGTTGGAGACCGACACCGACAGCACGAAAGAGCAATTTGATTTCCTCTTGTCTTTACACTCAACGTTTGGCTATACATTGTATTCCTTCCTTTCAGAATTTTCATTCGAATTCTGAGTTCTCTTTCCTTATTTTACATTGTTTTTAATTACAAACAAATCATCCGTAAGTGTGATTTGCTGCCAAACTTTGTGTTCGCTGAAAGATTGGAGTTTGAAGTACGGCTACACCAGTATGTAATTCGTTCTATCATGGGAGGAAATAATCCATAACTCTGGGTACTAGGAGGGGAATAAATTCCTTAAGGAAATATTGTAAATTCAGCGAGCTCAAATAAATTATTATTTCATTTATATTTACGTTTATATGCTAACGTTTTTTTCTCCAAAATTATTATTTACAAATACATAATAATAACTACAACCAACAGGTTGGTCCGTCAAAATCTTAAATGAAATTACTAGTAATATTTTCAGATGCAATAGTAGTAATTCTTTTTTGAAAAGAACGAGTTGATACTAATGATAAAAGAAACTATGGCCCTTCTACCAATTGTAAACGATAGAGTTTCTTACTTGAACCATACAAGTTTACATGTCACTTGTCCTTTTTGTTTTCCATGTAAGGAACTTGTCTGTCCTGAAAAAGTGCAATCTAGTTTTAATTTCATAAATAATGCAATAAGTAAAAAAGAAAAATTGAGACAACAATTGCTCAATATAATTTCCTCTTAAATGGGCAAATAATGATGCATGGGATCAGACTTCAATATATAGACAATATCATTACTTTAGAGCACGTGTGTTTTAATGGAGAGACTTATTTCACAGCGCACTTCCAATCTGATGATGTCTCTCAACTCCATTGTTGCCACCTTTTTCTATTACTTTTTCTTTTTAACCTGCTTCCTCTTTTCAATGGTACGTTAATTATATATTGATACTGCTGGTTTGATTAAAATATGTTTTGTGACTAACATCTACATATGATTTGCTTAATTAATCCAGAAAAGGAAATTAGCTTCAGAGATATCTCAAATTTTCCAGCTATTGATTCAGCAAGTAGCAATATTATTAAACAAGAAATGCCAAACGCTTTTGTGATGCTGAGGCTCATTATAATTATGGTTGGGAGAAAGCTTTCGCGTAATCCCAATACTTACTCCAGTATAATAGGACTTATCTGGTCTCTCATTTCTTTCAAGTAAGTTCGTCAAATACTAAATTCTACTTATATACTCCATTCGGTCCAAAATAAGTGATTTTTTGGATGTTTTTATATATATTAAGAAAGTCACATTTTAGCATTAATTAGCAATAGAATTGACCATTTTAACTTTGCTATCTCACATAAACACTCCTAACACATATTCCAACACTATTTACTCCAAGAACAATATAGGAAAAACATAATTAGGTCTTATTGAAATTCAAAAAAATCATGTATTTTGGACCACCAAAAAAGCCAAAAAATTACTTATTTTGGACCGAAGAGAGTATATATGTGTACTTTAATACTTATTCTAAAGTTAAATTGCTTGTCGGCATTAAATATTATATATTCCCTAAAGGGTCGTTTTCAATTTCTATGATGCTTGTACCTGTTCAGAAGTCAAATAACGACCAAAAATAAAAGGGACTAAAACTTTACTAATATCTTTAGAAAAGAAAAAAGTTCTTTAACTTTCCTTGACATGTCATTTTTTAGTACTGTTTCATACGGCGTTATTTTATTGCCTAAATTAATCATAACAAAGTTTTCTAACATTTTGAGCAGATGGAATGTGGGGATGCCCAGTTTGGTGAAATATTCAATTAAAATAATTTCAGATGCAGGTCTTGGGATGGCCATGTTCAGTTTAGGTATATATATGTGACATTACATGAATATATATCCCTACTCATTTTTGTGATTAAAACTTGGAACTTAATTGCATTTTTTAACAATTATATATTCGATAAAATATAGTAATGAATATTGTAGGGTTGTTCATGGCACTTCAACCGCGAATACTTGCGTGTGGCACGAAGATGGCAGCCATAGGGATGGCCATCAGATTTATAGGTGGACCTCTTGTAATGTCAGCAGCTTCTATTGTTGTTGGGCTTAAAGGAGTTCGACTTCACACTGCAATTGTACAGGTAACACACAATATATAAAGGCTATAACCAATGCATATAAAAATTCTAAGACAACTCAATTTTCAGGCAGCTCTTCCCCAAGGAATTGTTCCTTTTGTGTTCGCAAGAGAATATGGATTGCATCCCGACATACTAAGTACTGGGTAAGTTCATCTCAATTCATATTTACAAAAGTTAAAATGTATTAACAACAACAACTACCCAGTATAGTCCCACATGGTGAGGTTTGGGGAGGATAATAAGTAGTCATGCTTACCCCCGCCCGAAAGGGCAGATATGCTGTTTCCAATCGACCATCTGCTCAGGACAAGGAGAAGAGAAGAAAAAGAAAAAAGGCATTAGTACCTCCAACATAAAAAGGCATTAATACTTAAAAAGTACTTCCTCCGGTCCAAAATAAGTAATTTTTTGGCCTTTTTTTGTGATCCAAAATAAGTGATTTTTTTGAATTTCAAGAATGACTTAATGATGTTTTTCCTACATTGTCCTTGGAGTAAATAGTGTTGGAATATGTTTTATGAGTGTTTATGTGAGATAGTAAGGTTAAAATGGTCAATTATATTGCTAATTAATGCTAAAATGTGACTTTCTTAATATGTGTGAAAACATAAAAAAAATCACTTATTTTGGACCGGAGGGAGTATTAACAACAAATTCTATAATTTCATACTACTTAATGAAACACTTTTGACATATCATTCTTCGCACATTTTTCCTAACCTAGTTAATTGTCGTGTCTCTTTTTTGTGGTAGATTTTAAAATTATTTTCAATTAAAATTTAATTAATTTCATCCTTTGGAAACTAAATTTGGTGAATTGGAGATCTATGCACATTACGAGCTACAAAGATTTTGCATCTCAAATATAAGAAAGGAAAACTCTTAGTCAAATTTTAGTTAATACGTACTATATATGATTAACCCACGATAATCAAAAAGTGATAGGAAATAATGGGATATTTACTTTTTTGAAATGAGTTTATTCTCTTCTTTTGCAGGGTTATATTTGGGATGCTGGTTTCATTACCTGTAACCCTCCTTTATTATATACTTTTAGGGCTATGAAGAAAAATACGAAGCGACAATCAAGAAAATCTTTTCCCCATGCGGATAATAATTTGGTCCAGATTGTGTATTACTTTGACCTAACCAGCACTTTGACAAGTAATAATTAATTAGTGTACTCATACATCAAGTTCCTTTTCTTGGGTTCTGATTATGTAAAAGCTATTTGGAAGATTGACTTAGTAAAAATCGACACTATTTAGTATTTAATTAGTCTCTATTACCCATAATTAGTGTCGATTTAGTTAGTGATAGCAAAATTATGTAAGAGATCTTTTCGGTTACGAATATTACTCTTTCCTGTAGTGCAATATAGGTTAGTGGTAACCGAAAGGAATAAATTATTATTACGACATATCATTGTGGTTGGGGACTGACTTTCTTGTCATAATTTTTAATTGTTACAAACTTACAAATAGGCAGTTTTTGACTTGAGAAGAAAAGGAATATTCTTTTGGCCTCGTTTATATTGTTTTTGTTTCCATTTGCGTCTCGTAAACATATTTATTTTTCTCTGATAGTCTATATCCTCTTCAATGACTTGATTATACTGTGTTCAATAATTGTGAAACGCACGTTCAAATGTTTAATTTAACAAAATTTGAAACGGCGTTTTTTTATTATATAAAAAAGTAACTAAACAAGCATCTCATGGTTGTCATCAAAATTTCTGAGCTTATAAGGCAGCTTAATTAGTCTTTTTATTATTAATGTTGTGGCATTTTACGTCTGCTTCTGCTATAAGTTTGAGAGATTTGGTCTTGGATTTCTATTGATGAAAAGACAATAAACACCCTTGGCGGGGCAAACGAATCAAGGACATCATTACATGAGATTGGAATCGAAGCTCGGAACTTTTCATACTAAGGCCCGAATATAACACCTACTTTCGGAACCATCGAGACCATTCCACCAGACCTGGTCCAAGCTCCGAGACCCCGAACACCGTTACCAGACAACCTCACATGATTAACGAAGGACCGTGATGTCCGTGCTCGACCGAATATTGCGGCGTAGATCTCAGCCCATATCAACAATATATCAGTTATCGGCGAAATTTTTTTTTTATCTTTCTTATGATTATACTTAGGGTAAAACTCCTCTACTATATAAAGAGGGAGTCTATTATTCAATAAACACCCTGCAACACACATACCAAGGTAATATACATTTGTTTTCTCTGTTGCTAAAAGTTATTCGAGGTTCTTGCGTTTGTTCATAAGTTCATCGCGAGTGTTGGCTCGCAATCGAAGGTGGGTTTCTTGTTAAGTTTTCAACCGAGCACGAACTCACTATCACTATTGGTTCGGTTATTTACTCTATTTTTAATTTGCTTATCTAATGTCATAAATTATTTATATCGAATTAACTCATATATCCTTGAACCGCGTATAAATTCAATTGTTATCTATTTTTTAGGATAAACAGTATGGCATCCACTGTGGGGCTATGGATAATAATGATAATTCGATACAAATTTCCATAACACACTATCTTTTTACGCTTGTTTTTTGAGATATTAATTTTAGATCCACCTAAGGATGTCAAACTTTTGTCTGCTCACTTCAACATTGATACTGACTCTTGCTGTTATGGCGAAAACAACAATATAGCACCTAGCAATGAGGTACCTCCTGCTGACCTCAATGGGGTCCCAGTTTCAGACCTAATCGATGTTAACTCACATATGGCCATTGATGCAAATGTGACAACCCGGCCCGTCGTCACGTATGTTATCGCCCCGTTTCCCCTTATTGTGTTGCTTTATGATCCAATATTGGTATTAGAGTTGATCGGATAGAGTTGGGTTGGATTTGGATGAAAATGAGGCAATTAGCCTCTTAGAAGGAAGGATATTGTAGATAAGTCAACCGGAAGTTCACTATGTGGTTGGATGGCTTAGATGTGAATTTCTGCGGTTCGGTTAGCTTCGGGGGATGATTTGTGACTTAGGAGCACGATCAGAATTGAATTTGGAGGTCCGGTGTAAAATTAGGCTTGAATTGGTGAAGTTGGAATTTTGGCGAATTTCGATTGGTATGTGAGATTTTGATCAGAGGGTCAGAATGGAATTTTGAGAGTTGCAGTAGCTTCGTTAGATAATTTTGGATATGTCTGCTAATTTTTAGGTCATTCGGACGTTGTTTGGTAGGGTTTTTGATTGAATGCGTAATTCAAAAGTTTTAATGAAAATTAGGCTTGAATCTGATGCAATTTATTGGTTTTAGTGTTGTTTAACGTGTTTTGAGGATTGGAACTATTTTGTATAAGGTTGTTGGATGTATTGGTGCTTTTGGTTGAGGTCCCGGGAGCCTTGGGGTGATTTCTGAGGGTTAATCGAAAATTTTGAAGTTTTGCAACAGGCCTGTCTTTAAAACTTCTGGTATTTCCGCATCTGCGGAAAAAGGATTGCGGGAGCGGTTCCGTAGATGTGGATGATTGATGGCGGAATCGGTCCTGGAAGGGGGCTGGAATTTCTGCAAAAGCGGAAGAAGATCCACAAAAGCGCAAACCGCAAAAACGGCAATCAACCGCAGAAGTGGTCCTGGGATTTATGTTGAGACCGTAAAAGCGGTTAAGGGAATTGCAGAGGCGGCTACCGCAAAAGTGGTTTAAGACCGCAGAACCGGTCCAGGGGGTTAAGTAAAACCGCAGAAGCGGTTTAAAGGCCGCAGAAGCGGGACCGCATAAGCGAAAATATCATAAGGGTTTAAGTGAACAGTGTCTTCGAATTTCAGAAGTTAGAAAACATTTTGGGACTTCGGGGAGAGGCGATTTTGGGCGATTTGAAGATATTTCAAAGGAGATTCCTTCATGTATGAACTTTTAGCCTCAAATAATATTGTTATGATATAAAAACAAGGATTAAATACTCAAAATTGGAGCAATCAAAGGGTAAAAATAGAGGTTATGGCTTGAAGCCTAAGAGAGTCTAAATTGACGATTTGAAGGGACAAATGGACGCCAATTCTTGTGTATTTTATATGTATGGATTTCTGGTGATACGAGGATTCTGAAGATGTGAATTTCGTAATTTTTCGAGAAGCAAGTTCGGGGCTCGGATTTTGCCAACTTCGTGGTTTTCATTGTTTTTCGAGTCTTTTCGATTGGGTTATGGTTAATTGGCCTATTGTTATGTATCCCTTATGGTTTTGATCAAATCCTATACTCGAGGAGGTAGATTTGAGAGGGAAAGGCTTGGCGAGCTAGATTATTGGCGGGATAGAGGTGAGTAATACTTGTGAATGATATTCTAAGGGTTTAAAACCCCAGATTTACACATCTTAGTGTTGTACTGAGGTGACTTGTACGCTGGACCTGAGCATGGGGTAGAGCACCGTTAGGTATCGTGACTTGGTCCGTCCTAGTTGTTGGTTTTTACCGCGTATTTGCAAATGATTTGTTGTTATTATTATGACTTGAGCTCATTGCCATACTTGGGGCTTACTGTCGATTGTTTGAACTATTTATGAACAATCATCACTGTTTCCTTCACTATTTGAATATTATTTGAACTCAGTCTATGTGATTTACACTGTTTTATGAAATCATCCACATTTTACTCAAACTTGGAGTTTTTAACTGATATTTGAACTATTGTTGAGCTAAGTATTATTGTTTTACTGATGCCCGATGGGCTTTTGACTATTTTTGAACTGATTGAGGCTGAGGACCATATGTGAGGGCATGAAGAGTGATGTGAGGAGGCTTTCATGCCTCGAATGTTATGTGGGGAGACTTTCAGGCCTCGAGTGTTCCGTGAGGAGGCTTTCTGGCCTCGAGTGTATTGTGAGCAGGCTTTTAGGACTCGTACTGATATTATTTAGGCTTTCAGGCCAGTAGTATAGCGCTTAGGATATAGGAGCCCCTCCGGAGTCTACACACTCCCAGTGAGCGCAGTTGACTATTATTATTGGATTGGGCCACACGCCGCAGCAGTGTGTGTGTGTGTAACAATGACTGACTAGTGGTAATAATGATACTGAAAAACATTTTGGTCAGGTAACAATGACTGACCCTACTTGTGTATTCTTGTTAATTTGATTCCTTTCAGAGAAAATGTTTTTCTATGTTTTCATGAATTTCTACTATTTATTTGGTTTACTGCTTAAGATAGCATTATTTGTGCCCTTTTGAGATTTTATACTTTACAGTGTTATTCCCTTTTATTACCACTGAGTTGGAAGTACTCACATTACTCCTTGCACCTTGTGTGCAGATCCAGGGCAGTCTCAGGCTGAGTGATTCTAGTTGATCCAGAGTTCTTTCCAGAAGTATTTGAGGTAGTTGAACGGTGTTCGCAGCCGATGATTCTCCCCTCTATCTTTATCCCTTATTTCCATATTATCAGTGTTAGACCGACTTTGTAGTAGGATATTATTCTGTTATTAGAGGCGCATAGTCGTGACACCGGGGCCTAGTTGGACTGTTTTGGTATTTCGCCAGATTTTTTGTATTTTTATCAGTATTTCAGACATTGACTTAAATAGCTTTATCTTTAGATATTTAAATAATTGGGGAAATTGTTATAAATGCCCGGACTTGCCTAGTGGTGTGTTGGGCGACATCACGACCGGGTTGGGGTCGTGACAGTAAACCTTCCGACCAACCTCAAGAACATCGTTCACAGAGGAGCCCGAACAGTGGCTCGAGGTATGCCTGACGGTAAAGGTGATAAGATCAATCTACGGGTGATCTTCGAGATGTTACAAGCCCAACAGACGGTGATAGCCTAACTACAGAACCAATGGCGCACCCCCATCATAGTTGGGCTTGAACTATCCTAGGAAAACACTCGTAAGAAATGAGCAAGTCACAGAAAGTCTGGGTGAAGCTGAGCTCGGGACCAACCTCGAAATAATAAAGATGCTTGAGAAACCGACAAAGCAGGTAGAATCGGAGATGTCACGACCCCAATTCATTCTTCGTGAACTATCGTGATGGTACCTAGTCTCTCCGGCTAGGTAAGCCTAACAAATTGTGAAAACATAAATAACAGAATAAAACTAGCCAAAACTAAAGAAAATAACAGACTGAAACTTTTAATATGCTGGTCGGTATATACAATACAAACTCTCAAAATGAAACTGCAGTTCCCAAAACCTGAAATCTCATGAAATCATAAGCTGTGGAATAACTACATTGTTCTAACTCCAGAGTGTCTAAGCAAAAGTAAATACAAAAGGGCTAATACTGTGAGAGAGAATGCAAAGGTACTCATCTGTTTGCGGACGCGACCGACATACCTCGAAGCCTCTAATGTATCACCCCGCCTAAAAGGTAGTAGGCTGAGTCGAAGTACCTGGATATGCAGATAAAAACATATGCAGAAAGGGCATAAGTACCCCACAACGGCACTCAGTAAGTGCCAAGCCTAACCTCGGTCGAGTAGTTACAAGGAAGGGCAGGGCCCTACTGATTATAACTGAAAAATGAGATAGAACAGTATAGAATACGACAATATAATTAAATGCTAACAGTATGAACTACTCGGATTGACACCAAATTTGCAAGCAAGTCTTAAATGTTATATCAGACCTATATTAGGCTTCGGAACCAACATACGAGCCCAATACCAACGTGATAAATAATTTATTAGTGTCTTTAAATCCATAGAATTTCAGTTTAGCAATTTCAAATAAAAATTTATTACTCGGGCTAAGGACCTCGGAATTCGATTCCGAGCATACGCCCAGATCCTATATTTTCCTGCGGATCCTCCGAAACTGTCACGACCGGGTTGGGGTCGTGACAGCAAACCCTCCGACCAACCTCAAGAACATCTCTCCCGAGCAGTGGCCCGAGGTACGCCTGACGGTAAAGGCGACAAGATCAATCGACGGGTGATCTTCGAGATATTACAAGACCAACAGACGGCGATAGCCCAACTGCAGAACCAATGCTGCACCCCCATCATAGTTGGGCTCGAACAATCCTAGGAGAATACTCGTAAGAAATGAGCAAGTCACAAAAAGTCTGGGTGAAGCTGAGCTCGGGACCAACCTCGAAATAATAAAGATGCTTGAGGAACCGACAAAGCAGGTAGAATCGGAGATGTCACGACCGCAGTTCGCCCTTCGTGAACTATCGTGACGGTACCTAGTCTCTCCGGCTAGGTAAGCCTAACAAATTGGGAAAAATAAACAACAGAATAAAACTAGCCAAAACTATATAAAATAACAAACTGAAACTTTTAAGATGCTGCTCAATATATACAATACAAACTCTCAAAATGAAACTACAGTTCCCAAAACCTGAAATCTCATGAAATCATAGGCTGTGGAATAACTACAGTGTTCTAACTTCAGAGTGTCTAAGCAAAAGTAAATACAGAAGGGCTAATACTGTGAGAGAGAATGCAAAGGTACTCCTTTGTTTGGGACGCGACCGACATACCTCGAAGCCTCTGATGGATCACCCCGCCTCAAAGGTAGTAGGCTGAGTCGAAGCACCTGAATATGCAGATGAAAAACATATGCACAAAGGGTATAAGTACTTCACAACGGTACTCAGTAAGTGCCAAGCCTAACCTCGGTCGAGTAGTTACAAGGAACGTCAGGCCCTACTGATTATAACTCAAAAATGAGATAGAACAGTATAGAATACGACAATATAATTAAATGTTAACAGTATGAACTACTCGGATTGACACCAAATTTGTAGGCAAGTCTTAAATGTTATATTGGACCTATATTAGGCTTCGGAACCAACATACGAGCCCAATACCAACGTGATAAATAATTTATTAGTTTCTTTAAATCCATAGAATTTCAGTTTAACAATTTCAAATAAAAATTTATTACTCGGGCTAAGGACCTCCGAATTCGACTCTAAGCATACGCCCAAGTCCCATATTTTCCTGCGGATCCTCTAAAACCGTCAAAAGATGAATTCGTGCCCGTTTTCTCAAAATATTGATCAAAGTCAAATTTCGCCTTTTAAAAAAATCATAAAAAGTCAAATGTGAATATTTCAATCCAAACTCTTCCAAATCTCGAACCAACCATCCCCACAGTTCTTAAATTAGTTAAAGCAAGTATGGAGAGTTCTATTTGGAAGAACAGGGTTCTAAGAAGCAAACGATTGCTCGAGCCGTTACATCTATTGATCAAGGATAAAAATATAACTCTTTCTCAACTGCAGGATACTATTAGATTAAAGGTTTGATCAAATTGTTCAACGGAGGCAAACATCAAATAAATAAATAAATAATTGACCCTCTTTTTGTCAAAAATTTGATCATTATTCATCTTTAAATTAGTCATGTAAAGACCTAAGGATGACATATGCTTAGCCGCTTAGGCATGGTTAAAATGCTTCAGTTTATAAGACGACACTGTCTCTTTGATCTCTACCATATAACAACTACCTATACAAAGTGTTTGTGGATTTGAATTGTGATCAATGATATTAAATACAGATTTAAGGAGGGAAATAAATTTCAAAATGTGACCAGGAATCTAAAATGACTTTGACTAGAGAAGTTCTTCCAGTAGTACTGAATAGAATTATTTTTCCAACCAATTAATATTCAAACAATCAATAAGGAATTGGCATCCTTCTTGAAATTCTTTAATTAAAAGTAGGAGCTAACCAGTTATGTTATTCACTAAAATATAGGTTGGATAATAAACGATTTAAATGTTGATCAAATATGAGTATTATACATATTATCCACTAATCAATGGATATCCAAAAGATACTACCGTTTCTCATTCTACTTCAGCTTCAAAGAATTAAGGAATTCTGTTGCCATTTGCTTCACTTTTCAAGTGGACTTTAGGCATTTTTCAAGAATAAGAATCTTGGGGTTTAGAGTTTGCTTCAAGAAATTGAGCATAACGTTGTTGGTGGTTTACTTCTACTGCTGTAAATTTCATCACCAAATAAATAAAAATCGAGTCTTTGTGCATTTGTATATGTTTATTTGAAGTTAGCAACTTATGGTTAATTCATCTTGTATTAAATTTTCATTCTTTATGTCCATTTCATATAATATTGTCGACATAACAAGAAAAAAACTAATTTTCTTTTGTGATGCTTAAACGTCACATATAGGTAACTGAATTGACGTTACAACTTGTGGAGGTACAAACAACGCCAAGCTTCAAACTGTCTTCAACTTTGAGCAAATGATTCAGTTTTAGATGAACTATAACAGTTATACTGGAGCTTTACTTGCTCCCTGATATGTAATTTTAAATCAACCATAAGTAAGATCGATAATCCAAAAAATCGAAACAACACAATGAATCGGGATTGAGGAAATATACTCTATGATATTTATAGACATATGTAAATCATCATTAATATAGATCTTATTCTCACACAATTAGGAGCAAATTGACAGTACTAAACAAAGAAAATAAATAATTTGACATGACAAATATTCTCATACACTTTTTATTTATTTTACACATGAAAATCATGAGTTGAAGACTGTCCAGCTTCAAGAGCAGAAGGGGTTGTTTCTGAAGATTTTAACTCTTTCTTTTTCCTAATAATGTCATCATCTACATGCAAATCTTCCTCCATTGATAGCACCACAGTCTCTGGCCGTCCATGTGGACCTTCAACAATGGCTTCCTTGACTCTCAGATGCTCATCAATGTGTTTAACTTCTTTTTCTTCAACCATTGTTGTCTTGCTTTTATTCTTCTTCTTCTTCTTTATGTAGCAACGTAGTGCAAACAAAGCCATGCATAATAAAATGAAACCGAATGCTGGGAACACAATGATTATGAATGTGAAGTTGTCCAAAATGGAAGCCATTGAAATGTTTTTGGAGTTTTTGAAGGTGTTGGGATGAGGAAGATAGAGATTTTGGCTAGTTATTTATAGTTACGAATCCATGTGATTAATTTTTATATGGATGTGTGTATTGCTTCCAAGATACCAAAGACTTGACGCTCATGTCAAGGGTGGGAGACTTAATGTTGATATTTTGATTGCAGTGGAAAACACTACTTCTTTAATTTGCAATATATATCTAAAATCAATCCTGAAAATGATTGGACTCCTTTTGATAAAAAATTTATCTAAACTAAGTGATCTGCTATATGGTTTGCAAGACAAGTCATCTTATCTCACTTGAATGGTCCGCAAAGATTACTAAAATTAATGGTACAACGCCTCCAATTGCAACATTCATTCTTATTGTAATTTTTTTCCTAGGTAGCCATTTATAAATAAAAGTTCCTTACTCAGTATCAATTGCAATTTTAGAGTACATTACTTCAGTATCTAACTCGGTATAATAATAGATGTAAGACAATCTACCTTGTCATTATAGGTGGATTCAAAATTGAAAGTGATCAAAAAAATTATAATGTCAACATATACCGATTCTGAAGAAAGATCGAACATACCGCTAGAAATAAAATCCAACAATTGATATATATTGCTCGCCCAAAACTAAAGTAACACCATGTTCGATCTTTTGTTATGAAGAGAATTTAAAAGTAGCCTACTACAACTTCCCTCCCGCTTTTGCAACTACTCCATGTATGGCTGGCTCTTTTAGCACTACTACTATCGGTGTCTAACGGGTGGGCAGGTCCGGATTGGGTAGGGAAAATTAGTAACCGTACGGGTTGTGGTCCGGGCCGGTTACGGGTTAGGCTTATCGGGTTTAACGGGTTAGGGTCTATCTGGGTAAAAATGAACTGTAAATTATGGGTACAAGGGGCGGGGCCGGGCCAGGTTAGTATTTTTTTGCTTTTGTATTTTGTATAACTATTGTTATTTATATTAATATAAAGTAAAAATATAAAGAATACAATGAAGATGAAAAAAATTGCAAATTCTACTTTTATTTCAAAATTTAAACTTACAAATTAAAAGGTTTATATTTAACAAGTAAATTAACGAAAGAAGAGTAAATTCAAAGGTTTTGTATTGTCTTAGACTCTAAAACCTTAAAAAATAAATAAAATAAAAAATTAAAATATAGTTTTTAAACCAGGTCAGGCCTGGCCAGGCCGGTTAACCGGTTGACCATTAATTTACATTGACCGAATTTGACCAATCCGGTTAACCAATTGAAAAATGTGAACGGACCAAACCCCTGCCCCTTTAACCCAGCCATACCCAGCCCCTTGTATCGGTCTGGGCCAGTTCTGATTTTAACTGGTCTAGGCCGATCCGCAAACGGGCTGACAGCCCGTTAGGCATCTATAACTACTACTAGTCAAGGATGATGAACAAATCTCCCAAGAAACTGGTTCTAAGCACTTTTGGATTATGTGAATTCGGCTTAGTATTAATATAACTATCATTCTAAGTAAAAAAAAAACTAAAAGAATTTTAAACTTTTGATGTTTTTCTTTTTTCACCATCTGTTAAAATACATTATCACGTTGTTCCAATTAGTTGAACCAAAAAATAGTGTACCACCTATTAATATAATAATGTATTTCAAGATATTGTACTATAATACTAGTATATAAACAAAACGCATAAAGAAAAAATCAAAATGATTACATAATACACATGCATAAAGGAAAATTAAAAAAATTCAGGATACTATTCTATTATTACGAAAGAAAAATTAAATAGTGTACCAATTAAATATAGCTAATACAACCAAATAATATTTCAACTAACATATGATACCAGTATAATTTATAGTTATACCAAGTGGGTACACTATTGTATGCAAAGAGTTTAAAAAAAAATTTCTTAATTCAATTATTAAACTGAAATAATATCAGTTGTCAATAAAAATTTCAAAAAATTCAAGGACCTAATTGTAATAATATACCGTTACATTATATAGTATACTATAACAATATATCATTGGAATGAACTGTATACCAAAATGGTATATAGTATATTATTTTGATATACAATATAAATTCTTTTTTGTCGGTTCAACGCAATAAATTATACACTATTAAATTAACTAAAATGTATGTCACGACCTATCACAACCCGAATTTCCCATCCTCGGGAGTCGTGATGGCGCCTATTAATAGGAGTTAGGCAAGCCAACTCAACTTACTTCTCTTAGCAATTATTGTCCATTTAATGAAAACAATTAAACATAATATAATAAAGCGAAAGTCTCAAATATAATTGACTGAAAGAAATGCGAAAGTTTGACAAAATCCTCTACCCAGGGATGGTGTCACGATACTCACGAACATCTAGAGAATACTAAATACATGGTTTGAATGAAACATAAAACTGTCTGATTCGGTACAAATGAGAACAAACTAAATAAAATAGAAAGGGACTCCGGGCATACGGACGTCAACAAGGCTACCTCGAATGTCCCTGGACTGAAAGCTTGCTCTCAGAATGCTATTGCTGCTCAAATATTGCTCCAACACCTGGATCTGTGCAAAAAATGCATAGAGTGTAGCATTAGTACAACCGACCCCATATGCTGGTAAGTGACTGGCCTAACCCAGGTGAAGTAGCGACGAGGCTAGACCAGACTATCAGATAAACCTGTGCAAATATATATACAAGTACAACAAAATAATAGCGAAAAGTAAGCAATTAAAACTGGGAGGGGGACATGTTTATGGGGTAGCAGATGAAACTGAATATCGGGCGTAACAAAAGAAACTAAATCTGATTTCTTCTAACACAGACACTTTCACTTGTTTCAATTTTCTCTCGTTGCAGGCGTGCAACTCGATCCCATTTATCGTAATATCACGTGATAGGTGTACCACTCGATCCCATTTCATAATATCACATGGTAGGCATACTACTCGATCCCATTTCATAATATCACGTGGTTGGCATACCACTCGATCTCGTTTTATAATATTACATGGTAGGCGTACCACTCGCTCCCGTATCATAATATCTCGTGGTCGGCGTGCCACACGATCCTATTTCATAATATCATGATCGGCGTGCCACACGATACCATTTCATAATATCTCATGGCTGGTATGCCACACGAACCCATTTCATAATATCTCGTGGTCGGTATGCCACACGATCCCATTTTATAATATCTCATGGGCGGCGTGCCACACGATCCCATTTCATAACATCTTGTGGTTAGCGTGGCACACGATCCCATTTATTTCAACACAATACATAAAATAAATCCGACAAGGGGGGAAGATATTAGAATAAACTATCCCGTCAAGGGAATAAGGTAATATAATAAACCATCCCGGCAAGGGAGATCCAGCTATAACCAAACTTATTCAATTTTTACTCAACACAATTAAATCAATACTTAGTCTCCATAATTACCGGCTCAGTGTCAAAGATTTTCAACCAAGTCCTCATAGACAACAGTTAAGAGTTCAATAATTTAGCAATTTAGGACTCACGGTCATGCTCGACACTAGTGTATAGATACTCGTCACCATGCCTATACACCGTACTCGACAAATAGCAATTAGCAAGTAAGACTCTACTCCTATTCCCTTAAGCCAAAGTTAGACCAAACATTTACCTCAACTTTCACGGCTAAATCAGTCCACAATGACTGCTTTCCCTCTCGAATTTGGCTCCAACTCAATCAAATCTATGAAATAAAGACTTTATAATATTGCTAAACAAATCAAATCCAATGCCTAAATATAGATTTCCAACCTTTCTTCCAAAAATTCTAAAATTGACCCCGGGCCCACTTGGTCAAAACACGAGGTTCGAACCAATTCCATATCACCCATCACCCACGAGCCCGAATACACAATATTTTTTTCAAATTTGATCCCAAAACAAGGTCTAAATCAAAGAAATTGAAAAATCCTAAATCTACACTTTTCCCTCAATTTCAACCCTAGATTGCATGATTTAAGCCTAGGAATTGGATAAATGATGAATGGAAATGAAGGAAACAAGTTAATAATACTTACCCAAGAAGCTTTGGTGAAGAAGAGCTCTAAAAATCGCGTATGGGCAGTGGAGAAGATGAACTCGTGTGTATTTTGTAAAATTTCCTGTTACTGTTCTGTTTTGGGTATTAAAAAATCACAAGGCAAAAATTCCCTATGCGCTTGTTGAAGAAGTCTTGCGATCGCATAGGGTCGGGAAATTTGACTATCGCGATCACATGAAGACTAATACGAACGCATATAAGAAATAGACCCCATTCCGGATTTTTGGCTTTTATACTATGCGATTGCGAGAAAGTAATGCGATCGCATTGAACGAAGGGTGGCTGCCCTACGCGATCGTAGGAGATTATATACGATCGCATTGAACAAACGGGGTATCTGGAATTTTAACCTTACGCGGTAGCGGGGAGACCTATGCAATCGCATAGCACTGGGTAGCAGCATATCAGAACTGAAAACTTCTGCAACTATTTTAAGTTCTAAAACACCCGACATACCTCCGAAACACTCCAAGCCCTCGGGGCTCCTAACCAAACACACACACTAACTCAACGACCTCATACGAACTTAACCATGCGATTAAATCGCAAAAATAACATCTAAAACGAGGAATCAAACCTCAAAATCATCACTTTTTCATCAAACTTCATAAACTTTCAAACTTAGAGTTTTAGGTCTGAAACACATCAAATAACGTCCGATTTCGATCAAATTTTACAGGAATCGCTTAAACCACATATAAGACCTATACCGGGTGCCGGAACCAAAATACGGGCTTGATACCAACACTTTCTAATACATTTTCATTTCAAATTCCATATAAATTTCAAAGAAACAATTTCTTTTAATAATTCATTTCTCAAGCTCGGGACCTCATATTTCAATTCCGGGCATACGCCCGAATCCCATATTTTTCTACGGACCTTTCGTGACCGTCCAATCACGGGTCCGGGTCTATTTATCCAAAATGTTAACCAAAGTTAACTTTAATCAAATTGATATCAAAATTCATCATTTTTCACATAGAATTCATATTTAAGCTTTACGGCTACATGCCCGGACTCCCGGACTGCGCATGCAAATTGAGGAAAGTAAAAATGAGGTTTTCAAGGCCTCGGAAGCACAAGATGAATGAGAAAATAGGTGATGACCCTTTGGATCGTCACACGACCCAAAATCCATTAAGGTCGTGATGGAGTCGGACACCACTGTCAAGCAAGCCAACCAAAGTACTTAATCAAAATCTCGTTTAAATACTCTTGAAATCTATGATTTTCCTCCAAATTTACCAAATAAATGATAATCGCTTCAATTCAAATTAAATGATAAGCAATTAATACAAAATACTTTGTAACCATTTCAGAACTTGGTGCCACAAGTGCATGAGCAATTTCTAAGAAGTTGAATAAATTACAATAACTGTCTGGAACATAATTGGACAGAAAGTAAATACATTCTGAGAAAGAGACTATACTAGTTGCGGGTCGCCTTGAGGAAATACAGCTCACGTAGTCTCTGGGTCGCCATGTTGTTACGCCCAATGGGCCAATAGAAATACCTCTACTTGTGCAACAAAATACACAGCAAGTGTAACACGAGTACAAAAATAATGTGTACGCATTAAGTATCGCGCCTAATCTCGAAGAAATAGAGATGAGATGTCACGCGAAATTATTAAGGACAATAGTAGATTCAAATGAATTACTAAGCAAGTAAAAGTTCCTTTTTATTTAAAGCCTCTGGATCCATAATCCATTAATTTACAATTATATCAAGTCGGGGAGAGCAGATGGCAATATCCATAACTCTCATGACAAGGAATTCAAACATGCGCAACTCATGCCGAGATCGTACGTGACCTCCTTTTTCCGCTTCCCGCGAGGGCGCAAGGGAGTTTTTCCAATTAAAGGACAATCGAAACGGAATTTATTTAATTAATTCAGAGTCGCCACTTGAGAGATTTATGGTGTCCCAAGTCACCGATTTGAATCCCGAATCGAGGAAAAGAATGTCTCTATTTAACAGTCCGCGAACCAGAAACCCGGATAAGGAATTCTGTTAACCCGGGAGAAGGTGTTAGGCATTCCCGAGTTCCGTGGTTCTAGCACGGTCGCTCAACTGTCATATTTGACTAAAGTACTTGATTTTAATACATATTATCTTATTTGTGCATTTTTAGAATTAATTACCGCTTTTTGTCAAATTATTTTATTTTAGGAAAATGAACGTCGTTAAGAACATGTTTTTAGATCACGTCACATGAAATGCACCCGGATCCTCGACACATTCTTATACGACATTTTTAGATTTGGATTTGGGTTGCATGAAATGCACACCCGTAATAGGAAGGTAAGATTATTATAAAATTGCGCCTAAAGCAACTAGCGTATTATATCTTTTGGGAAGGCCGTGAAATTTGCTAAACGGTCCGTCTAGAAGTCTAAGTATTTTTAATTAAGTAATTAATGAGGGACCCGCATTTTATATTTGGTTTGGCGAGGCTCATCTCATTTTTATTAAAAGCCATCTTAAAGCAACTATAAATTTTCTATTTATTATTTGTCTCTAAAAGTTCCCTAATTAATTAGCATTATTAATTACTATTATTAGAAAACCTTTCGCGAAATTTGAGCTTCAAACTCAGGTCCACACTTGAATAAAGGGAAAACCTTCTAACTCAAATATGCTACCTAGCTTGGAAGGCCCCAAAACCCGTATTATTATTAAGAAACGAATGATCGAAGTTGCGCAAACGCAAGGCTTAATTTATTTTAGAAAAGATAGTAATTATTTCACGTGAAAGAAAATAGCCAAGGACAATGACCGCCCAATAATTTTCAATCCAAATATTATTCACTGACCAAAACGAGAAGTAAAAAACAAACTAATAGAACATTCTGTGACTAATTTTTGCTATAGATATCAAAAGTCTATATTCATTTTTTAAGACCAATTAATGGAAAACTCTAGTATATCAAAAATCAAAGGAACTAAGGAAGAAACACAACTTATATTTTCATACTGTTCAGAAACGAAAAGAAGAAGAGGAAAATTTTTCTAAAGAGCCAATTGAATTTTTTTTTACTTAACCGTCAAAATAGCAAATCAACTCAACGTATATTCATTGTAATAGTTATATATATTAACAAATCTACTCTCATTCTAGCGCTAGCAACATTCAATATACAAATTCGAAGAACAAACCAACAGTCAAAATAAGACAAACTATAAATTAAAATAACAGAAGTATTCTAGTGTACAGGGCTGGTGAATATCTTTATGTCAGCTTCGATTCACATTTTTCATTAGAATGGATTCAGAAATGTGTACCTGGAATTCAAAAGCAAAGAAAAATGGAAGAAAAGAGATCAGTGGGCAGTGCAATAGCAAACAACAGCAAGTACGACAACAACAAATCCCAGCAATCACTCCAACCACTAATGAAACAGTAACAGGCAGCCTAGGGAACAAGTTGAAATCCCAGAAAAATAAAACTCAAATCCACAGAGAATTTAAGAATAAATCAACTGCAGTTTTCTCTATATCCCTCTCTTACTCTCAATGTTTTCCTTTAAACTCGCACGCTCTCCAATTTCTAAACAATGAATCCCTATCCTCTGTTTTTTTTTTCGAATCACTATTTTAGAATATCAAAAAGAGTATCAAAAGCTCTGTTTTTCTCCTCCTTTAGTTCTGTTTTTCTTCTGTCTTTATAGACAAAACAGAACTCTTTTAAAACTCCAAATCACTTTTCCAGCTTGTTCATTCCTTCCCATGTGCACCCCTTTTAACCTTTTAATCACACACCCATGTTCTCTATGATTTTCCAGCCCCCTTTTTATCATTACAAACATTTTATCATGTTTCCCAGCCCAACTAAATATTAAACAATGCATTAGTTTAATGTTATCTAAACACTTAGTGGACATGCACTCAAATCAAGTCAGTCAGTAATTCTTGCTAGGGGCTCAGATCAAATTGAGTATCATTAACAAGGATCAAAAATTCAGAATTCAGTGCAGATCCTAATTAGCTTAAACACAAACGAACGAGCAGGGAATCAATTAATGTAATGAATAGCCAGGATCAACTGAAACCATATACATCATGATTTAACTGAACCAAAAACAATACACAAACTGACAACCTTTGGGCCTAACTGATAATACCAACAGTTATAGGTGCAATCACAGTTTTATACAAGGCATGATATGTAATGATTTATTCGGATCATTCAGGAAAATAAAGGAGAAACCGAGCAAACACCGAAGCATTTAAACAAACAAAATAAGAAATAAGTAGAGGATGGATTCAGCTCACAAATAAAAGAAAAAAAATAATTTAAAAGAAAAGGTGAAACTTATCAATCAAGCGGGGCCTGGGTTCGAACTTCTGATGTCTTGTGGACCAGAGGCCAACACAGACCTTAATTGAGTGTTCTCGAATGAGAGCATTCAACTAAGGTCTATTTTGACCTCAGTCTTTTGAGCCTGCTTTGGACCATTACTCGAAAAACCTTTGTTTGATAATTTCCAACAACATTCGAGGGAAACTAGCGGCGGTTTAGGGACGAGGGAGGTTAGGTGGACGATTGGAGTTGTTTTGGATGGATTTAGGGTTGGCGCCGCCACCAAGGGTTTTAGCGACGGCGCTAGGGTTCATATGGTCAGATTAATTTTCGAGGAGTCTCAGGGTGATTCGAGGGAAAATAGTGACCTTTGAGTGCCGGGGGAGGTCCATAGGTGGTTTGGTGTTCATTTAGGGTCAAATGGACAAGGTCATGTTTTGGGCCAGTTCTTCGATCTGATATTCGAAGAACTCGGGGATTATTCGAGACTGGTGGAGTAGGGATTTGGAACGGGGAGGTCAAGGAGATGTTGTGGTGTAAAGATGGGAGGGATTGGACACCGGCCGCCGGCGGAGGCGATTTCCGGCCGGCGGTCGAAGGCGGAGATGGGTGAGGCTCTGAATTGGTCTCTTGAGGGAGACGAAGGGGGGGTTCTTAGGGGGGGGCGGGTGTGTATCTGGGGAATATATAGTGGGTAGGGGTAATCGATTTCGACCGTTCGATCAACCAAGATCAATGGCTAGGATCAAGTCACTTATCAAAAACGATGTCGTTTGGGAATCTTGGGACCGGATCGATCGATGAAGAACGGGCTGGGGTCGGGTAACGGGTTGTGATAGGGTGATCTGGACCGTTGGATCAAGAGAGATCAACGGCCCAGATTGGGCGTGACAGAAACGACGTCGTCTGGATGTTTCCAGAGATGCCTTACCTGGACCGGGCAGAGATAACCCTTTGGGCTAAATGGCTTTGCAAATTTTGCCATTTTCCTTTCTTTTCTTCACCTATCCACATTTAAATTAAAACCACTCTAAACAAAATTGATAGAAATATAATCACCCACCCATTAATTTTCTACATAAACCCTTAACACGAATTACACATTTTAACTAGAATCGCCTAAGGCGAAGAACAAATATGTGCATTTTTTTTGTAATTTTCTACCTTTTAACCGCTTTATGGTTAATTAATTCCTTATGAACTCAAAATTGACTCGTACACGCATACGATACGTATTTGGTATCTTTTGATTAATGAAGCAAGTAAACACACACGCAAACGAATGCGAACAGTACAAAACACAAAATTCAAAAATAATTATAAACAACACAAAAATTATTTTATTTTAAATTTTTGGGAGTAATTCTCATGTAGGGCAAAAATCACGTGCTCACAGCTGCCCCTCTTTGCGCCGAAACATGAAGAGTTTTCGTGCAAAGATAAGTGAGCGGATACGAGCGATTTTTGCCCGTTTGAGCACTCCGTATGAAGCATTTTTTGGAAAAGTTTGACCGAACCTTTGCCTCAAAAGGTCTCCTACATATCCCTCGGGATTTATTTAATTAATTCAGAGTTTCCACTTGGGAGATTTATGGTGTCCCAAGTCACCGGTTGAATCCCGAATCGAGGAAAAGAATGACTATGTTTAACAGTCCGCGAACCAGAAATCCGGATAAGGAATTCTGTTAACCCGGGAGAAGGTGTTCGGCATTCCCGAGTTCCGTGGTTCTAGCACGGTCGGTCAACTGTCGTATTTGGCTAAAGTACTTGATTTTAAAACATATTATCCTACAATGCAATTTTAATGCTATTTACCGCTTTTTGTCTTACTACTTAAGAAAACGAACATTGTTTAAGAACATGTTTTCGGATCACGTCACATGAAATGCACCCGGATCCTCGACACATTCTTATTCAACGTTGTTGAATTTGGATTCGAGTTGCATGAAATGCACACCCGTTTTTTTAAGAAAGTTAAAAAAAAAACTAAACCCACACCTAAAGTGACTAACGTATTATTACTTTGCGAAGGACCATGAAATTAACTAAACGGCTTGTCCCAAATTCTAATTATTTGAATATATGTACACTTAGGAAGGCGTCATGATTTATTCGTTATTTAGCGGGGCTCGTCCCATTTATTTATTTAAAGGTCGACTTAAAGTGACTATAATTTTTCTATTTATTATTTGTCTCTAAAAGAAAAGAAATCCTAATTTACCAATCACCAATTTATATTAAACCTTTATTGTCTTACAGGGCTGATAAACATTGGACAACAATTAAGCATTTTTACTAAACTAAATGAAAGGAAAAATTACGACGAAACAAATACAAACGAGAAACATACCAATCAATAAAGAAAAATTAACATGAAAGCTAACGCATGTTAACAATGACAGGAACAATACGTTATAACAAAGCTTACAGATTTAACAAAGACTTTCAAATAAATTTTACAGCTAAAAGGCTGAATTTATAAAGTCATAAATGGCTACAACACAAACAATCAACATTTTTGTTCATGAACTCAAAGCAAGAGAATAAGTGAATATTCACATACCTAGTAACAAAAACCGGGTAAGAACGACCACATGAGCAATGAACAAGTTCAAACAACAGGAACTTTTGGCCAAAGAAACTCCGATATGGACCTCGGCAAACTCGGAACTCGCCGGCAATGGAAACCTCGACTCAACACGGATTCAAAATCCACGCTTTATGCTAGCTTGGAGGTGGCTGGTTTGGAGGATCTAATAGTTTTGACGTGAGGTCGTTTGGTCGTGTATGTGGTGAGGGTGGTCGACGACGAAGAATGGTGAAAACGATTGTAGGGTCTGCTTGGCGAGCTATATGGACGATGGGAGGAAGACTGAAGGGGTCTGCTAGGCGTTGAAGGCTGCTGGACAAAAAATGGCGTTGAAGCAGCTGTTGCGTCAATGGCGACGTGAGCTGAGTGGTCTGGTTTACGACGAAGAAGATGGAGCAGAAAGGGTGGTCGACGGAGGTTCGTCGATGGGGGAACTGCTGGTCGTTTCACTGGTGTGCGACGGAGGTAGGGTCGTTTGGTTGAGGGTGGTCGACGGGATGGAGCTGGCAGGCGATGGAGCTTCTTGGTCGATCGTCTTCTTCAACAATGAAGAAGACGATGAACAGTAGTCCCCTCTATGTATTGTTTCTCCTGTTCAAAAATAGAGAATACATTGTAGTATCTTTTATTTTGTTTTTTTTTTTTTAGAAAGACGCAGAAAAATCCTCCAACTTAAACAAGCTGGTGAATGTTTTTTAGCAATGAAAACCCATTTCTCTTTATTCTAACCAATTTAACCTCACGGAAATTGTCCACAAAACAACAGTAAGCCCCTCTGTGCTTAGAAAAAATCCTCTCTTTGTTAAAACGTCCCTTTCATATATATGCATGTGTATGTATCCCTTTTCAAATAATTTTTTCCATATAAAATATTTCTTTTGTGTCATGTCTACATGTGTGCATGTGGGTGTGTTTGTAAAAATGTGAAGACCAAAACTAAAGGGGGTCACATGGGTTGGGTAAAGAGTGATGGGTCTCACATGTGTTATGGATGTGTTTTGTCTGTATTTTCCATGTGTGGTGGACTCGAATTATTATGGGCGAGATCCGAAAACTAAGCTTAAAACCGGGTAGTTTGAACCCGAATATTATTCTTCGCCCAAAACTGAGAATAAGTACACGGTATTATTTAATTAATCATATACAAGCAAAATAACTATAAGACTCATAATTAAAACAAAACTATTTTTTATATTTTTTCAAGATTAAAGTAACCACAAAATACTAATTATATTATTTTTTTTTATAATTTTTGTTTTTCTTATATAAAAATAAAAATATAAAGTACTATTTTTGTTTGTATTTTTAAGTTTAAAATGACTACAAAATATTAATAAAATTATTTTTTTAATTTTCGTTTTTTAATAAAGAGAAAAATATAAAGAATTATTTTTGTATTTTTTAAGTTTAAAATGACTAAAAATATAAAGTACTATTTTTTGTATTTTTAAGTTTAAAATGACTACAAAATATTAATAAAATTATTTTTGTAATTTTTGTTTTTTAATAAAGATAAAAATATAAAGTATTATTTTTTGTATTTTTTAATTTTAAAATGACTACAAAACAAAAACTATATATACATATTTTTTTGTTGCTATTTTTTATTTTTAGGTAAAAATAAAGTAAAATAGTCAAAATTAGCTGAGATAGCTATATTAGGACAAAACTAAATATTTTACGCTAAAAATATAAAAAATCTCGGGTAGGGGCAAAATCACGTGTCTATAGTACGGCCCGATCCAACATAAATAAAAAATGTGCACTGCCGAGGGATGAGCGGCACGAACCATTGATGCATCTATTATCCCGCTCGCGAATCATACATGCGATGCGGTCAAATTTAAATAAACACTCACCCTGCTCACGTACTATACATGCAACGCATGTACACATAGAAATACATGCTCAAATAGCAAATTACGAATTTATCGGAGAACATTTATCCAAATAAAAGCCAATTATCTTTAAAATGATTTTAAAAAATGAATTTTAATCCCCTTAGAAATTCATTTACCAATTCGATAGATTTAATAAATTCAACTGTCGATAAGATCACAAATATTCCAAGTATAGCATGCTTTTGGGTGATAAACTACCTGGACTTATACATATTGGTAGCCACGCATGGTCTCCAATCACCTCATGTATATGTAGCACCCAAAAATAGGAGCACATAACCATTTATTTCACCTATGGGGACAATTCTCTCTTACAAGGTTAGAAAGGAGACTCACCTCACCTCGAAGATCCATAACCGACCTTCCGCGCCCTTTCGAAGACTCAAATTGATGCACAACGCTCCAAACCAGCCAATAATAATGCAAATCCATTAATATGTTCTCAATCACACATTAAAATCCAATTTATAACAATTCCCAACCCCGATCGAAAAGCTGACAAAAATGCCGTCGGGTCCACGTGCCCGGATTCCAAATTTCTTTGAAGATTAAGCTTACTCATAACTCCACGAACTCAAATATATAATTTTACTCTCAACGTTTTACCCAAAATCATGGTCAAACTTCAAGAATATAAATTTTCTAGGTTTTTCACTCAACCGCAAGTTTTCCACTAATTTCCGTTCCTATATCCGTGTATAAACCATGTATTTAACCTATAACTAGAAGAAATCCCTTAAATCATGATAAATGATGAAGCCCCCTCTTCAAAACCTCCAAAAATCGCCCAAGTCGAGTGACAAATGGTGAAATGAACTCAAACCCAAATTTGTAAACATTCTGCCCAACGCATGTCTCCCCTTCTTCGTGAACGTGAAAATGCCCTCGCGTTCGCGAATCACAACCTGATTCAGCCCCAAATTTCTTCCTCGTGTTCGTGGCGAGGTACTTGCATTTGTGAAGGTCAGCTTCCAAGACCTTACGCGTTCACGTACTAGGCCTCGCGTTCACGTAGTCCAATGACCTCGGGCCCAACTCCCCTATTTTCTTTTACGCGTTTGCGATCGCCCATTCGTGTTTGCATAGACAATTCAGCCCAACCTTTCACGTTTGCGACTTCTACTACGCATTTCCGAAGGCCAAATCCATCAGCCTCCCACTTTTCTATTTGCGAACGCGAGACTTCTTTCACGTTCACGAAGAAGGAAATCAGATACCACCAATCAACATCAGCTTTATATCCAATTTTGATCTTATACCACCCCCAAACACACTTGAAACCCCTGGGATCCTGTCCAATCACACCAACCAGTCCCAAAATACATTACGGACTTGCTCGAGGCCTCAAATCATATCAAGCAATATTAAAACCACGAATCAACCACCAATCCAAGCTTTATGAACTTTAGAATTTTAAACTTATACTTTCAATGTTTAAACCTACCAAATCACGTCCGATTGACTTCAAAGTTTTCACACAAGTCATATTCGACATGACGGTCCTACTCCAACTTTTAGAATTAGATTCTGACCTCGATATCAAAAAGTCTCCCCTCCGGTCAAACTTCTCAAAAACCTTCAAATTTCTATCTTTAGCCACATGACTCCAAAATGACCCACAGACCTCAAAATTCACTTCTGATCGTGCCCCCAACTCCATAATCACTATACGGAGCCACTCCTAGACTCGGAATCCCAAACGGGCCTCGATAACACTGAAATACACTTCAACCCAAACTTATGAAATATCTTTCAAAATGCTAACTTCCACAATGAGATCCAAAATGCTCCCGGGCCCTCCAAAACCCGATTCGAGCATACGCCCAAGTCCGAAATCATCATACGAACCTACTGGAACATTCAGATCCCAATTCCAATATCATTTACTCTAAAATTTAATCCTATTCAATTCTCTCAAGTTAATGCTTCCGAAATGAGAATTATCTTTCCAAGTCAACTTTGAACTCCCCGAAATTCATTTTCGACCACGCGTACAAATCATAATGCACGAATTGAAGCTCCTCATGGCTTCAAACTGCTGAATGGTGTGCTAGAGCTCAAAATGACCAGTTAGGTCGTTACATCCTCTCCCACTTAAACATACATTTGTCCTCGAACGTGCTAGGAATTGTGCTGGGATTGTCTGGAATTGCTGTTAAACACCTTGTGCACCTACCCATTCTACCACAACCCAGTTGAGCATATTAGATCAAGCAATTCTGAAGATATTCTCTTCTATTCAGCCACAAGAGCCTTAGAGCCCAGTTCCAACATCCAAAATTCTCTGACAGGCCTGTTCCAACATCCGCCCACCGTTGCAATAACTATATGCAACACCAAAACATGGCTGCATATCATAGCTGAACTCAGATTTTGCACCACTTTACTACACGACCACGTTAGCATTCTCTGATCGAACAAATCAAAATTTTGCAAATCTGATGCTCCCATTGCATCTCATGACCTAGCTAGTTCCTCCTCTAATCCTTACAATATACCCCCTACTACGGTAGGGATGTGAATGAATTCATAACCAACTACCAAATCAACGATTCATAGGGTCTATACCCTGCCAAGAATCATCACCTCTTTCTAAGCTAAATAATGGCCTTTGCTTTTTATTATACTTCATATACTCAGATTGCACTGATCCTAAATCCAATGATCTCGTCTCACCCAGTATGAATTGCTCAGGCAATAAGCCACTCCAGACATGGTCAAATGTTTCATATGATGCCACAATGTGCCAATAGGCTACCAATTCGAACGCGATACAATAGGAAAACGAAATCCAAAAAGGAAATCTATTTACGCTACTCGCGAATCATACATGCGACGTGGGCACACAGCTAATATAAGTTCCTCTCAAGAAAGGGGGAAACAAAACACGTAAAACAAATACAGGGAACTGTACCCAACATCATACTACTGCGGTGTGCACCTGATCTAAATAACATACCCATGGTGGTGTGCCACCTGGTATACACATAAAATTCACATATGGAGGTACACACCGAGATATATTCCGCATTATGACAAGATATTAAATATCGATCACAAACGTGCCATATGCATAATACCATCCCTGGGGAGACATATAGTGCCGTAAGTTACAAATTCAAGCACAAATGAGGTGTGATATACAATCTGAATGTCAAGAGGCATTTTGCTCATATAACATCATCTCTACGCGGAACCTCAACACATAAGCATGTTCACAAGCCGTCACACAACTCTCACTCTGCAATGTATCATTACATGAAATATCTGACAATAATATAGCACCCTGGCCACTCATCCATAAGGAGCGCATTACTGAAGTAACCATATCTAGCCCGATATAGAGCCCCATATTCATATTTGAATCCATCCAAAGACCTATAGCTCATCCTGATCGCACTAAACTAGGCTAATAACCTTTCAAAGGTCCATAATAACTCCCCCTCTCCCATAACACATAGGAACGACCATCATAACCTGAGTAATCATCCACAGTCCATAACTCAATGAATTGAATTCCCTGCAGGAGTCAATTCTCAAATTTATGATGTCACCACAATCCTCATACTTGGTTTACTCTCCAACCACTCAAGTGGCTACAAGCCATACTCATACAAATTTCCCGTGGTCACACTCCCACAACCTTCCGTAATAGATAACAGACTTGTACCTCGAACTCACCAGCCTCACTAATGCTAAAAAGTGATCAAGAATCCTTAACAATGATGCAAAGCCTTGTTTACAAATACCGATCTCAGGTGACGCTGAAGGAAATACCATTTACTTTAAACATCGAGACTGCTTCCCTACTCATCCAAGCTCGTGACTTCCTTATCAACACTGAACTGCAAACTTGATCCTCTTTTCGAATTCCATACCACTCGCTGCAGCCAACATGTCATTCTACGATACAACACGATTTTTCATCATAGATCCGTAACCACAATTGGATTAACACTTTATCATATAAACTCTTCACTTATCTCACTTCAAGAGAACCATAACAACATACATATGAATTCTCATAATAGTCAAATATGCAAATCCCTGAGTAGTGGCCTAAGCTACCACTGCCTTTCTGTAGTCTGTCTTCGCATAGCAGGCTATAAATACTTCTGAATAACATCGATTATGGCAGCCAACAAGCCTCACACGTGCCGCCACAATTCACTTGCATAACTCAATCGCACTGAAGGAACTAATCATGTCACGACCCTAGTTCACCAATCGTGAACATGTCGTGACGGCACCCAGTCCCCACGACTAGGTAAGCCTAACACTTTGCGGAATGTACAAGTTTATGAACTTTAAACAAGAAATAGCGGAAAAAGATATAAATAGGAATGTAATCCGTGCCGCTTGGCACATACACTCGTCAACACACTGCATAAAAATACCACCAAGACCCGGAATCCCACGGGTAACACAGACTAAAAGAAATACAACCTGTGGCTCTATGTGTAAAGAGTATCTAAAACAACGAAATGAAGGAAAACATCTACTAGAACTATCAGAATAGAAGGAGGGCCTCCGGATCCGCGGACGTAGCAGATCATACCTCGAGGTCTCCAAGTGTGCTGCCGATATCACCTAGTATGGGCCTGTCCTGATGTACCTGGATCTGCACAACAAAAGTGTGCAGAAGAGTAGCATGAGTACACCACGGCGGTACTCGGTAAGTGCCAAGCCTAACCTCGATGGAGTAGTGATGAGGAAGGTCAGGGCCCTATTGAGAAGCAATAATATAGTGATGATAACAATAATAAGCAGTTTAAATAATTATGAATCTGAATGACGACAGTAAAGTGATTTCTGCAACCGTCTACAATGTAAGCTAGCAGCAAGTAAATAACTAAATAAAAACTCAATCGGCAAGTCCAGGACCTGTGGGAATCGAACCCACAGTCCCATTGACAGTACCTCTGGGTCTCCGGGAATCGAACCCGCAGCCCATGTGTCAATAAATAATCAATAACTCGGGATCTCCGGGAATCGAACCCGCAGTCCCTACCAATAACTCAGGATCTTGGGAATCGAACCCGTTGTCCCTACCAATAACTCAGGATCTCGGGAATCAAACCCGTAGTCCCTACCAATAACTCAGGATCTCGGGAATCGAACCCCTAGTCCCTACCAATAACTCAGGATCTCGGGAATCGAACCCGTAGTCCCTACCAATAACACACCGGGTCTCTGGGAATCGAACCCACAGTCCTGGGTCTCCGGGAATCGAACCCCCAGTCCACAAGCACAGCAAATAAGGGAAATCCACAGAGAGATCAATTATGCTTAACTATAACTTCACCGAAAAATACTGCCAATAATTATCAAGGAGTTCAAATAAGGCAAGTCCCTACCAATAACTCGGGATCTCGGGAATCGAACCCGTAGTCCCTACCAATAACTCGGGATCTCGGGAATCAAACCCGTAGTCCCTACCAATATCACGCCGGGTCTCCGGGAATCGAACCCACAGCCTGGGTCTCCGGGAATCGAACCCGCAGTCCACAAACAATATCACTCCGGGTCTCTGGGAATCGAACCCACAGCCCTGGGATCTCCGGGAATTGAACCCGCAGTCCACAAACACATCAAATAAAGAAAACACACAGAGAGAATATAATATGTTAAATTACAACTTCATCAAAATTAGTGCCAACAATTTATCAAGAGTTCAAGTAAATCAACTAGGCAATTAAACATGTTGAATCCTAGCTAATCATGCTTTTCTAAGTAATACCGGGTAATGGTAACGCTTTTATCAGCTAAGAGCAGGAATATCACTAATCAGACAATTCAAGTAAAGGGTGTGTTACAACAACCAGCGCATGTACACACCCGTCACCTCTCGTACAAGGCATTTAAACTATCACATAATATCCTAGGGGTGAAAGTTCCCCCACACGAGGTTAGACAAGCCACTTACCTCGACTCCGGTACAAAACCGCTAAGAGACAACCCTCTTGCCGCGAATATCCGACTCCGAGTGGCCCGAATCTAGTCAAACCAATTACACAGTATAAATAACATCGCAAGTAACTAACTACAATGATAAAATTACAGCTACGGCGCGAAAGTGGGTGAAATGACCAAAATACCCCTGAATCCATCGGCTTGGAATTAAAATATTTTTATGTTTTCAGAACCCTCGTACTCTCACGAGTCTAACCATATAAAAATCTCCCAAATCGGACCACAAATGGCCCTCCAAATCCCAAATTTAAAGTTTTTGCTCCAAGCCCTAATTTCTTACAATTTTGCTATGTTTTCATAAATTTCAAGGATGATTCTTCAATAAAATCATGTATTTAGTTCATAGGACTTACCTCTAATCAATTCTTGCAAAAACCCCTTCAATTCTCGTCCAAAAGCTCTCAAGAATGACCAAAAATGGTGGAAAAATGGGTTTGGTTCGCGGATGGAATGTTTTTAAACATTCTGCCCAGGTATTTTGTTCACTGCGATCGCGGGAAATGCTTCGCGATCGCGGAGAACAAATTCTTGGCCAAAAATTACCCTTCGCGATCGCGGGAAATGCCTCGCGATCGCGGTGAACAAGTTCCAGTTCCTCCGGACAGGCTTCAGTAAAATGGCCATAACGTTTTACACACAACTCCAAATGATGAATGGTTTGATGTTCTGGAAACTAGACACACAGGGCTATAACTTTCATTTGTTGATCATTTCCTGAATCCTTATACATTGCGAGATACAAGCTTCCAAATCCATTTATGTGTTTTAGATATCCTTCTCGGACAGCATAGAGTGTAACGTACATAACTTTTTCTACAAATTTCCAAATAAGGATTTCTTTAGCTTTCTGAAAACTAGACACGATGGGCTACAACTTTCGTTTTTGAATCACCTCAAAATACCTTTTAGATAAAAAGATATGATCTTCCAAAGTAGGGCCTGCGCGACAGAAATCTCTTCTTCGCGATCGCGAAGCCATCTACGCGATCGCGATTCATTAGTTCATTTCTCAGATTTTACTCACCGCGATCGCGACCAATACCCCGCGATCGCGTAGAGCACTGCTGTAGCCAAAAACCAGCAGTAAAAAATGGCCTAGAAATGGTCCGAAACCACCCCGAAACTCACCCGAGGCCCCCGGGACCTCAACCAAAAACACCAACACTTCCTATAACCTTATTCAAACTTGTTCTAATCATCAAAACACGTCTAAAAACATCAAAATCCATAATTCACATCGAATTCAAGCCTAAATTTCTTAAAACTTTCCGAATTGCACATTCGATCTAAAACCCGACCAAACGACGTCCGAATGACCTGAAAATTTGCGGACATATCCAAAATCACATAACGAAGCTACGAAAATTGTCGGAATTCCATTCCGACCCCCGGATCAAAATCTCACCTATCGTTCGGATTCGCCAAAATTTCAACCTTCGGTATTTCAAGCCTAATTGAGCTACGGACCTCCAAAATACTTTCCGAACGCGCTCCCAACCCCAAAATCACCTAACGGAGCTAATGGAACCATCGGATTTCCGTTCCGAGGTCATCTTAACACTGTTCCGGCTATGGGCCATTTTCTAACTTTAAAGCTCTCATTTAGGGACTAAGTGTCCCAAAATACTCCAAATTTCAGAACCGACTCTCCCGGCAAACCACAATAGCATAAATGAAGTTAGGGGAACAGTTAAATTGGGGATTGGGGCGTAATTTTCTAAAACGACCGGCCGGGTCGTTACATCTTCCCACACTTAAAAGATTCGTTCGTCCTCGAACGGGCATAGAAAACATACCCGGAGTAGTGAAAAGATGAGGGTACTGGCTACGCATATCCTGCTCAGTCTCCCAAGTCGCCTCCTCGACCGGCTGGCCCCGCCACTGAACCTTTACCGAAGCGATGTTCTTTGACCTTAGCTTTCTGACCTGCCTGTCTAGAATGGCTACCGGCTCCTCAACATAAGACAGATCCTTGTCTAGCCGAACAGAAGTGAAATCTAACACATGCGACAGGTCATCATGGTATCTCCGGATCATGGAGACATGAAATACGGGATGGACTCCGGCTAGGCTGGGAGGTAAGGCCAACTCATAAGCAACCTCCCCAACATGCCTCAAAATCTCAAAAGGGCCAATAGATCTAGGACTCAGTTGGGCACATTAGCCTGATATAATCTGAAGATATTCCCTCTTGTTCAACAATTAAGTCTTAGAGCCTAATTCCAACATCGGGAATTCTATGTCAGGCTTGTTTTCATCAAGAGATCACTCAATATTCCTCAAACGCCGTCCTCAAACATGACTGCATAACCTTGCTGGATTCTTACCTTGCAACACAAAATCCACAGGACCACGATAATATTTCATGATCAAATTAGCCAAAAATTCAACGAATCGGATGCTCCCATTTCACCTCACGGTCTACATAGGTCTCGTTCCAACTTTTACAATACTGACACGACGGAAGAGGTGTGCCGATATCCATAACCAAGTACTGAATCAACAATTCATTGGGTCTATACTCCTGACAGGATCCATTACCTTGTCCTAAACTAGAGGATGATCATTTCCTCTATAATATACTTCATATAATCAGTTTGCACTGACCCCAAATCACATAATCTCATCTCACCCAGTACGAACTGCTCAGGCGATAAGCCACATCAGACATAATCAAAAGTTCCACAAGATGACACAATGTGCCAGTAGGCTACTAATTCGTACGTGTTACAAAAGGAAGGCGAACACTAGAGAGAACTATTCAACTCTCACACTAACATGTACCTCCTCAGAAAATAGGAAACGGAACACATAAAAGCAATTATAGACACTGAAATAAACATCACACTGTTGCGGCGTGCAACCCGATCCCAACAATATGACCATGGCGGCGTGCCACCCGATCCCAACAATATAACCATGGCGGCGTGCCACCCGATCCCAATAATATAGACTCACACAAAGAGTCATATGTCGAGCTGAATAGCTCATCACATCAAAATACTGAATATCGATCATAAGCACACTAAGGTGCATGATATCAGACTCAATGAAAACATATAGCGCTATAGGCTATGAACTCAAGCACAACTGAGGTGCGACATATGATATGAGCCTAAGAGCCATCATGCTCATATAACATCACCGCTGAGCGGAACCTCAACACATAAGGAACTTACCAAGCCGTCGCACACTCATACGGCGCAATATATCTTTACTTGAATTAACTAACCGCGAAATAAGACCGCGACTATCCCTCCATAAAGGGTGCATTGCTAGAAGAAACATAACTGGCCTGACGCAAGGCTCACTTCCACATTTAAATCTAACCACCGACCTTAAGTCTATCCTGGTCGTGCCAAGCTAAGTCAATAATATTTCACAGGTCTATAACCCACTAAGCAGAGTGCCCTCCAGGCATAAGTTCTCAAATGGATGATATCACCAAAATCCTCATACTTGGTTTAAATTTCTAACCAATCAAGTGACTACAAGTCACACCTATACAATCTTCTTGTGGGTCAAGCTCCCACCATCTTCCGAATAATTAAACGGACCTGCACATTCAACTTACCGGCTGCACTAACACTGAAAAGCGATCAGGAGTCCCTAACCGGGATGCAAAGCCTTTCTCATAGAACACCGATCTCAAATGATACTGATGTTAATACCCATCTTACTCAAAACACTGAAACTCCTTTCCTGCTCATCCGAGCTCTTTATATCACATTCATTGACCAAACTGTGACCCTGGGTCCTTACTTCAAATTTCATACTACTCACTGCATATCACGTGCCGATATATGATAGACACAATTTCCATCATAGCTCTAGAACTGACGATAGGCTAATATTACATCACATAAGACTTTCCATTTAGCTCACTGCAGGAGAACTATAACAACATACGGCGAATTCTCATAACCATCAAATATGCCAATCTCTAAGTAGTGGTCCAAGCCAACATAACCCTTCCCGAGATCTGCCTACTCATAACAGGCCCTTAACAGAAGAATACTTCAGAATTACATCAATCACTGCGACCGACAAGTCTCAAATGCACCGCCACAAATCACATGCATAATTCGATCACGTTGCATGAATCGACCATTGACACCAATACGCCAACTCAACTATGGTCGATCAATCTACTTCCTTCCAGGTTATCCTTGATTGCCTTAGAAATGTTAATATCTTCCTTCAATACCTAACTTATTCCAACCGCACTTACCCCGAGTGACCTTAAATCATGAGGCCATGCTATCTCAAGAACGACGACCATTTCATGTCTCTCAAATACTACACCACAAGTCAAAACATCATAGATCGTTTTGTGCCTTTCTTCATAAGTTGCTTTCAAAGCTTGAGCCTCAACTGTACTTATAGACTCAGAATTATCAAGCACCACACTTTACCTCTTGAATTCACTAGGACCGCTATTGAGAACCATCCGGTTCTAACTTGCCCCAGTACGCAACCAACTCTACTGAATTTCTTTATAACATATGAATACCCTCTCGATAAAGCACCCAGTGGAATCACTTCCCGCGAAGCTTGCACCTATACGAGGCATAAATCATAAATTTTCCCTCAAGTTTGAACATGAGCCAGTAAGGCTAACCATAACATGCATTCAACAATTCATATACGCTAACATCCAGAATTCACACAGGTAATCAACCATGCAACCCAATCTTAAGTGGTGGGACTCTCCCACTTAGCCCAATGCCACTATTACACGACTCTCGAACACATTAGAACCATTCTCTCGAGTTATTTACTATTATTCAACTGCAACTGACTTGATCCAACGAATATAACCACATGTGCTCTATTAGCACTCTAACATCATAGGGTATGACCTCATCCCAATACAACCAAACATCTTCTCGCTCCATGCACCGAGCATTCTCTACCAACAACATCTTAAAACATACTATGATTCACACACGCCTACGAAGCACCATGTAGCCTTTGTCAAATATTTCCCTGCTGATAATAAAATGCACGGTTTATTAGGGACACATGAACATCTAAAGTCCCAACATTATACCATACGAGCCTCAACTCTTGCCCATCCGCAAGTTTTCCAGAACTTTTGAATAGCACCTAAATACATCGCAGGCCAAATCTGATATGACAAATGACCCATAATTACATCGTTGATAGTGAAATCCTTTCACTTGACACGAAGCCTTAAGATACATCTTGCTAATCCATGATACTAGCCCTTAACATTCGTACGTCTTCATCATAAAATAAGCCAAAGGCATTCGTTTGGTACATGTCCTTCTTAAGACAGTTAAACTCATTTTTTTTTTCCAGTATCTCTGCTGGCTGAATCCTTCGCTAAATAGATATCTCATATGAACCATATAGTCTTTATTACCACCAACTATCTTTAGATCTACATCCACCTTGTGATTCTACCGTTGCTGTGACGATTTGGCAGTTAAGTAAACCTTCTCACGACCGTACTATCAACCGAATGCTAGAACCTAGTGTACCCCCATGTGCACAATTGAAGATCTCTCAATTCTCTTGCATTATCGATATGGATGTCACGTGGTAACAATGGTTGAGTAAATTCTTGACTCCCTTGAAATCCCTCTGCAGCGTCACGAACCGTCGGCGCATACTTGATACCGAGTGCACAATTTCAATACACGAGTGGATGCAAAAGAACATATGACATAGGCTCCAACTGAATAAATGGCGCACGATAAGGAATTCAAAGAATTGAAGAGTTTCCTAAACGGTTACATAGCCCCTCGTAGATAAATACAGACGTCTCCATATAGATCAATGAGAATCTAAGTATGGTTATGTAATTGTATATAAATAAAAGTTATGATTTGATAATGTCACGACCCTAGTTCACCAATCGTGAACATGTCGTGACGGCACCCAGTTCCCACGACTAGGTAAGCCTAACACTTTGCGGAATGTACAAGTTTATGAACTTTAAACAAGAAATAGCGGAAAAAGATATAAATAGGAATGTAATCCGTGCCGCTTGGCACATACACTCGTCAACACACTGCATAAAAATACCACCAAGACCCGGAATCCCACGGGTAACACAGACTAAAAGAAATACAACTGTGGCTCTATGTGTAAAGAGTATCTAAAACAACGAAATGAAGGAAAACATCTACTAGAACTATCAGAATAGAAGGAGGGCCTCCGGATCCGCGGACGTAGCAGATCATACCTCGAGGTCTCCAAGTGTGCTGCCGATATCACCTAGTATGGGCCTGTCCTGATGTACCTGGATCTGCACAACAAAAGTGTGCAGAAGAGTAGCATGAGTACACCACGGCGGTACTCGGTAAGTGCCAAGCCTAACCTCGATGGAGTAGTGACGAGGAAGGTCAGGGCCCTACTGAGAACAATAATATAATGATGATAACAATAATAAGCAGTTTAAATAATTATGAATCCGAATGACGACAGTAAAGTGATTTCTGCAACCGTCTACAATGTAAGCTAGCAGCAAGTAAATAACTAAATAAAAACTCAATCGGCAAGTCCAGGACCTGTGGGAATCGAACCCACAGTCCCATTGACAGTACCTCTGGGTCTCCGGGAATCGAACCCGCGGCCCATATCTCAATAAATAATCAATAACTCGGGATCTCCGGGAATCGAACCCGCAGTCCCTACCAATAACTCGGGATCTCGGGAATCGAACCCGTAGTCCCTACCAATAACTCGGGATCTCGGGAATCGAACCCGTAGTCCCTACCAATAACTCGGGATCTCGGGAATCGAACCCGTAGTCCCTACCAATAACTCGGGATCTCGGGAATCGAACCCGTAGTCCCTACCAATAACTCGGGATCTCGGGAATCGAACCCGTAGTCCCTACCAATAACTCGGGATCTCGGGAATCGAACCCGTAGTCCCTACCAATAACTCGGGATCTCGGGAATCGAACCCGTAGTCCCTACCAATAACTCGGGATCTCGGGAATCGAACCCGTAGTCCCTACCAATAACTCGGGATCTCGGGAATCGAACCCGTAGTCCCTACCAATATCACGCCGGGTCTCCGGGAATCGAACCCACAGCCCTGGGTCTCCGGGAATCGAACCCGCAGTCCACAAGCACAGCCAATGTCTCTGGGAATCGAACCCACAGCCCCGGGATCTCCGGGAATTGAACCCGCAGTCCACAAACACATCAAATAAAGAAAACACACAGAGAGAATATAATATGTTAAATTACAACTTCATCAAAATTAGTGCCAACAATTTATCAAGAGTTCAAGTAAATCAACTAGGCAATTAAACATGTTGAATCCTAGCTAATCATGCTTTTCTAAGTAATACCGGGTAATGGTAACGCTTTTATCAGCTAAGAGCAGGAATATCACTAATCAGACAATTCAAGTAAAGGGTGTGTTACAACAACCAGCGCATGTACACACCCGTCACCTCGCGTACAAGGCATTTAAACTATCACATAATATCCTAGGGGTGAAAGTTCCCCCACACGAGGTTAGACAAGCCACTTACCTCGACTCCGGTACAAAACCGCTAAGAGACAACCCTCTTGCCGCGAATATCCGACTCCGAGTGGCCCGAATCTAGTCAAACCAATTACACAGTATAAATAACATCGCAAGTAACTAACTACAATGATAAAATTACAGCTACGGCGCGAAAGTGGGTGAAATGACCAAAATACCCCTGAATCCATCGGCTTGGAATTAAAATATTTTTATGTTTTCAGAACCCTCGTACTCTCACGAGTCTAACCATATAAAAATCTCCCAAATCGGACCACAAATGGCCCTCCAAATCCCAAATTTAAAGTTTTTGCTCCAAGCCCTAATTTCTTACAATTTTGCTATGTTTTCATAAATTTCAAGGATGATTCTTCAATAAAATCATGTATTTAGTTCATAGGACTTACCTCTAATCAATTCTTGCAAAAACCCCTTCAATTCTCGTCCAAAAGCTCTCAAGAATGACCAAAAATGGTGGAAAAATGGGTTTGGTTCGCGGATGGAATGTTTTTAAACATTCTGCCCAGGTATTTTGTTCACTGCGATCGCGGGAAATGCTTCGCGATCGCGGAGAACAAATTCTTGGCCAAAAATTACCCTTCGCGATCGCGGGAAATGCCTCGCGATCGCGGTGAACAAGTTCCAGTTCCTCCGGACAGGCTTTAGTAAAATGGCCATAACTTTTTACACACAACTCCAAATGATGAATGGTTTGATGTTCTGGAAACTAGACACACAGGGCTATAACTTTCATTTGTTGATCATTTCCTGAATCCTTATACATTGCGAGATACAAGCTTCCAAATCCATTTATGTGTTTTAGATATCCTTCTCGGACAGCATAGAGTGTAACGTACATAACTTTTTCTACAAATTTCCAAATAAGGATTTCTTTAGCTTTCTGAAAACTAGACACGATGGGCTACAACTTTCGTTTTTGAATCACCTCAAAATACCTTTTAGATAAAAAGATATGATCTTCCAAAGTAGGGCCTGCGCGACAGAAATCTCTTCTTCGCGATCGCGAAGCCATCTTCGCGATCGCGAAGCCATCTACGCGATCGCGATTCATTAGTTCATTTCTCAGATTTTACTCACCGCGATCGCGACCAATACCCCGCGATCGCGTAGAGCACTGCTGTAGCCAAAAACCAGCAGTAAAAAAATGGCCTAGAAATGGTCCGAAACCACCCCGAAACTCACCCGAGGCCCCCCGGGACCTCAACCAAAAACACCAACACTTCCTATAACCTTATTCAAACTTGTTCTAATCATCAAAACACGTCTAAAAACATCAAAATCCATAATTCACATCGAATTCAAGCCTAAATTTCTTAAAACTTTCCGAATTGCACATTCGATCTAAAACCCGACCAAACGACGTCCGAATGACTTGAAAATTTGCGGACATATCCAAAATCACATAACGAAGCTACAGAAATTGTCGAAATTCCATTCCGACCCCCGGATCAAAATCTCACCTATCGTTCGGATTCGCCAAAATTTCAACCTTCGGTATTTCAAGCCTAATTGAGCTACGGACCTCCAAAATACTTTCCGAACGCGCTCCCAACCCCAAAATCACCTAACGGAGCTAATGGAACCATCGGATTTCCGTTCCGAGGTCATCTTAACACTGTTCCGGCTACGAGCCATTTTCTAACTTTAAAGCTCTCATTTAGGGACTAAGTGTCCCAAAATACTCCAAATTTCAGAACCGACTCTCCCGGCAAACCACAATAGCATAAATGAAGTTAGGGGAACAGTTAAATTGGGGATTGGGGCGTAATTTTCTAAAACGACCGGCCGGGTCGTTACAAATCACTTCCACCAATATGCCAATTCAACTATGGCTAATCAATCTATCTTCTTCCAATTTATCCTTAATTGCCTTAGCAATAATAATATTCCATCCAACACATAGCATGTTCCTTATGCACTCATCCCGAGTGACCCTGAATCACGAGACCATGCCATCTCAAACCTATGAACCATTTCATACCTTCCGAAGGCTACACTGCAAGTCAAAACATCATAGTACATTCTGTGCCCCTTCTCAAAAGCTGCTACCAAGCTTGATTCTTAACCGTACGTATTGGCTCAAAATCACTAGGCACTACGCGTTGCCCCTTTGAATCAGTAGGACCATTACAGAGAGCCACCCGCTCTGACTCGGCCCCGAGTATAATCAATTCAACAAATCTTCTAGCACATGAATACCCCCTCGACGAAGCACCCAGTAGAATCACTTTCTTTAAAATTTGCATCTGTACAAGGTATGAATCCTGAATTTTTCCCCAAGTCGGAACATGAGCCAATAAGGCCAACCATAGTACACCTCTAACAATTCCTTTTCTCAAATTACCACTTATGCTCTTTTCATATAGCTGAAATAACCCATCAATGTGCTAATAACCAGAAACCTCACAAGTATTTAACCAGACAATCCTTAATCATAGGCGGTGGGACTCTCCCACTTAGCCCGAAGCCATTATTACACAAACTTTGTAATTCACTAGGATCCTTTATCTCTTGTTGGCATAACCTTACACAATCAACCACCAAAATTCCCAAATCTTTCTATCAAACTCTCTTATTATACTCTGAATTATCAACCACGTTCACAAGACCGATCTCTTTGTTGTATAGCAAATAGTACCCCTTTGTATAAGCTTCGCCAACCATGTGACCACTATCCTGCTCACTGGAGATCCCCTGCCTATGGAATCTACGTGCCGATGTCTTCCAACACTACTACATGGGGTGTAATCACCATGATAGTAATGGTCTCTCCTGAGTCCAAGACCACTCTCTAGTTGTACTAGTTCATTCACCCTTCATGGACTTCAATTAGTTTCGTGGAAACATCATTTCAACTCAATGTTAGGTTGTATCCTTTTTCATTTCAGGCAGCTTCTCTCAATATATCAATCTCCTGCCGCACAATAGCCCACACATCAAATAAATCTGTAGGTCCAAACCACCAATCACTAAAATTTCCCATATCACTCCTAACTCCCCACTTTGGTAAAACTCACCTCTTTAGTCGACTACTCGATCTTTGCTTCTTATACCTGACCTTCTAGAAATTTTAACTACCGCCTGACACTCCCTACATGTCCTTCTCATCTGTTGCTGCTCAATTATTGCCTTAAATAAAATCTATCCTCGTGGCACTTGAACCCACAATTGCTGCTAACTTTACACCTTTCCGAAGATCATCTTTCCCAAACCGTCGCTGTGAGCACATGATTTTTGCACTAAGCATTTAATTCCAAAATTAAAATAAAATGTTTTTGAGTGCAATTACTTGATTTGTTTGGAATTAGCTATACTTTTGAGTTTGAATAAGTAGAAATTAGAAGAAAATAAAAAATAGGCTAGGAAATTAGTTGTTAGTTTAATTACTTAGATTTTAAGCAAAACTAAAAAAATAGTTTAAGTAGTAGAAATTAGGAAAAAATAGTAGAAAATTGCAAAAAATATTAGATAATTAGCATAAGTAGGAAATTAGGCTTTATAATTTTTTATAAAAGAAAAAGAAAAAAAAAGTATAAAAGAAAATACATAAAAAATAATAAAAGCAGAAAATACAAAAAATAGTTGGGGGTTAATTTGATTTGGGCCAAAGAGTATTGAATTAAAAGGCCCAAGTGCTTCAGCCCAAGACATCCGGACCAGGCCACCAGAAGAGTTGATCTCAACCGTTCATCAAATTTAATCCAACGGTTGAAAATCAATCTCACATTATCTAATAGATTGAGTGGTGAGATTCATTTCTCACCGTTCGATTAGGTTGAATCCGACGGCCTGAATAAATGGTTAGGTTAATTAGTTAATTAAAATAAAGAAAAAGTGATCTCAGCCGTTCAATCAAGCTAGATCCAACGGCTGAGAAGAGGGACGGATTTAATTAATTAAGTGAAATGGGAGATCGAATCTGTGCCGTTCATTCGGATTGATCGAAAGGTCTTGATTTTAATCCCATTAATAACGACATGACGTCGTTTAAGTAACGCTTTCCTGAGCCGTTGATCTCCATCAATCCAACGGCCCAGATTACCTAAGATGGCCGGCCTATAAAAGGCCCTTGTCTGAATGAGACGGCCATTTCTCACCTGTTTCAAACCCTAGCCGCCTTTAATTCTCTCATCGTCTTCATCTTCGAACCTTGAACGGCCATGGCGGCCACCACTCCCTACGGTGGTCGCCGGCCTCTTCCAGCCTCCCCTCTCCTCTTTCTCTTCTTTTCCTTCTTCTTCTTCGTTAAAAAATCCAAAGAACTCCCCTTCTCCAGAACTCCGGTCACCGGAACTCATCGCCGGTGACCACTAAAGTATGAACCACCGCCTCAAACCAATGCCAATCTATTCCCCTTCCTCTGATCTACACCCCTATACCACTAGCTCCCCTCGAATCATCCCCAGTCACCTCGAATATTCCAGAGAAGGTCGTCGGAACCCTAACTCCGGCGACCCCCAAAATTAAAACACCAAGATCCATTCTTTTACCCACCCAAACACCCCCATAGATTCAAAAACCCCAAAAGGTTTCATCTTGAAGCCGAATAAACATGAAAAAACAGAAAAGAAAAGAAGAAAAAAAGAAGAATAAAGAAAAAGAGAACAAGAATAAGAATGAGAGTCTAGAAGACCTGATAAGGAGTAGAAAAATTGAAGAAGGGGAAGCTCAGGGGACAGGCCCTGCAAGCTAAGTCCCCCGACCCTTATTTTCTTTATTATGTGTAATTTTTATTTTTCTGTTTTGCATGTCTATGAATATCTGTTTTTGTTTCTGCTTCACATGTTAGTCATAGGATTCTTAGTGCTCGCTTCTCTTTGTTTTTGTTTATCACTGTCGTCCATGATTCGGTTCTTATTTGGTTATGTTCTTGTGTTTCTGTAGTTTAGCTTTCCCATGTTGCTTCTCTCAGTCGGCCTTTTGATATCTCTTATATACGTTTTCGCATGTTCTATTTTTGCTTGCTGTCACTTGTTCATGCTTGCCTTCTCTGACTTTATTTCCGCTGTTCTTGTTCATCTCCTTTGTTATTACCCTGTTCTGATTGTTTTGGATCTAGTTTAATACTAAGGTTGGATTTTCATCTCATTCATCTTCATATATATGTTCCCCTGTTTGTTCATTTTTAAATCATGTTCTATTTCTTCTGTATTTTAATCATGTTTTGTTTAGTCTAATACATATTTTAGGGTTATGATGTGTTTTATTTGTCTCTCGAGTTCAAAATCCAATCTTGATATCCATGTTCTTTTTTAAAGATCTATCTTTTATCTTGTTTGTGATTTTCGATCCATTAGTCTTCAATATCATGGCTTTTCTTCTCTTCTTGACTCTTCACATGTTTAGTTTAGTTATCTTTTTCTTCTTCTGTTAGTAGTAAGATTCCTCATCTTGTTGGGATCCTGATATTCCATCTTTTATTTTGCATATCTAGTTCTAGTACTAGTTTAACTTCTCGACTTTCATTCTGTGCCGTATCTATATTAGGATATCTTTTGATAGCTTTCACATAGTTTGGATGTTCTTCTGTTCTGTTTCTTTGCATGCTTAGTTTTAATGATAGGATCAGTCGTTTGTTCCCTATCTCCCTTCATTAAGATATTTTGATTTACCTTGGTCTATTTCCCTAGTCTCACTGTTTCTCTCTATTTCATAATTAAAACCAAGGCTTTTCTTTAATGATTGGTTTATACCACCTCTTGTGTGCTTTCAATCTGCTAAATTGAGCATTTTAATCTAATTCTGCCTTTCTTTGTGTTATTTAGGATGATAGATTTAGAGATCTTTCCTTACTGTCTTTCCCTGCTTCTTCTATTCCCTATTTTCATCTTATTTGTCTCATGATAAAGTCCATTGTCTTTATGTTTAAAAGGAACCATGTTTTAACTCTTGTTGATTGCTTCTTGAGGATTTGGTATTTATGTGTCTGTGTCCAGTCAGGTTAAGTGTTTTAGAGTTTTTCAGTGTGTCATCTGGCATGAAATGATTGTGACTATGCCTGGTTGATGTTAATTGACATGTTGCTACATGAATTTAAATTAGGTGATTTGATTAGTTAAGGTTCAAAATTATCAATCTTCTTTTCTGAATTTTAATTGGTTAATGAACCATATTTGATTTCATGTGGTTGTATGTGCAATTGTATGTTGAAATGGCTAAGTTTGCAATAGTTTTATGTTAAGTAGTATCACTGTTAATGCTTATTATGCTTAGATGAATTGGTTATAGCTGCTAGTGTTAGGATCCATGAAAATGGCTAGTTTTTAAATAGGATAAAACTGAAACTCACAAAAATTAGGCTATAAGTTAAATAATTGGCTTAAGAATGGTTAACCTTGCAAAGGGTTGACCTATTCTATAAAGCCCTAACACACAGTCCACTTTTAAAGTGGTTGGTTGTGCAAAAGGGGCTATGTCTGCAAATGCAGACTAGCCCAGGCTCTCTTTAGAGCCCCGAGCATAAAATGGCCAAACCTGCAAATGGTTTTGGGCCCAAATGTTCAGTATTTGGCTTTAATAGCCCAAGCTAAGTCTCAACTTGAGACTGGCTAGATTTTAAAGAGTTACTTTTAATAACAAAGCAGGCTATGCCTGCAATTAGCTTAAAATTGTAATAACTTAGTTTTAATTAACTGGAATTAATTAAAAGTGGCTAAAATTGAAATAGTTTCTTAAAAATAAAACTGGCCAGCCCTTAAATACTAATGCCAGGGCTGGCTATTAGTTAAATAGGTTCAAAGGTTGCTGAAATTTAACCTAGGTAAGCTAGTAAATAAACAGTGCCCTTAGGGACACAATTGGGAATTTAAAAGGTGAAATAGTAAATAGTTAGAACTTAAGAGGGTAATGGAGTCATTCATGCCCCTGATTTCTGCAATTTTGCAGAGATTTAAGGGTATAATGGTCTCCTAAAAATGGGAAATATGTAAAAATCTTTAACCCATAAGGATACATTGGTAAAAGGCCCTAAAAGGAATCTTTTAGAACCTTCCAGCACATGCTGGAAGGGTTTTTCATAACTGAAATGGGGCCTAAGTGTAAGTTTAATAATTTTAGGAAGGGGAGAAGTGGGATTAATCCCATACTTTCTCCCCAAGTCATCAGCCCTTAGCTTCAACTATAAATACACCTAAACAAGGGCTGAAAAGGGGGTTCCAAGGGGAGGAATCTGAAAATATATCTGGGTTCCAATTTTTAGCAATTTAAAAAATCATCTTCTAGGCTAGCTGTTAAGAAAAAAGATCAGAGAAAACATAACAATTCAGTAATAATTTCTCTGGGAATACTCGGATTAGAGCTTGCTTATTTCTCTTGGCTTTGCTGGGTTCTTTTGCTCGAATTGGTTTGGGTTTTCTGTCTCGATTCTGTTGTTTGTTGCCGTGGTTTTCTACTCCTTGGAGATTCAATTTCTACTGTTGCATTTGCTGCTTGAGTCTCTGCCTTGCTCATCTTTTAATCCCCTTAGAACTCATTGGCTACCATTTTGCTGAACCAGGTACATTCCCTTGTTCAACTGAAGATGTAATTTGTTAAAGCTCAAAATGGAATGAAGTTCAAGATGTTGAAATTAACTGTTCTGCTGTAGTTCAATTTACCTCTTTGATTGATAGTTTAATATAGTTTAGATCTAAATTTCATGTAGTGAAGCATGTAGTAGTATGAAAACAGAAACAAAAATATTGTAATAGCAGTAATATAATAGTAGTATAGTAGTAATAGTAAGATATCACATAGTATTAATTAGGTAAAAACATTAAAACATAAGTTAGCTAATCATGGATTAAATTGTTAACTAGTTTTGCACAAGTAATCTCATAAGTCATAATCACCTAGTCACTCATATGATATGGATCTGCGTTTAGCATAAATAAGTATTAAAGATGAAAAACGTCAGTCTAGCATAACCTGATTGATAACGCAGTAATGAACTAAGTCATTGTAAACCCACTGTTTGGACCCGTTTAAACCTTTGAATCGCTTAGATATAGAGACTTATAGGATTATTGCTTACATAATCAGTTTGCTTCTGGGAATTAAGGTTCAAATCTGACTGAGCTTTAAAAGGGAAAATAATTAAATATTGAAGCAGTTCAATTAGGATGAAAGGGTGGTGATGAGAGGTATAGCTTGCAATAAGACTGGCAATATAGTAAACATCTGCGCTTGATCATTTAGTTTCTCTTCTGACACTATAAGTAATCAATTGAATAGCCTTCTTTTAACTTAATCTCCTGGGTAAGTGGCTACGTTCCAGAATGCTTCATTAGCTAATAATTAGACATCAGTATAAATCTTTAGATACGAGTATATAGTAATAATAATTGGTTGTGCCTTCATTGCTTATTGTTTTATGTACAAATTTCCTTTTCAATAATAAAAGTGACTTGATTCTTTGTTTCAAATGTTGAGCACCTGTTCCATTATAAATTTTATGTCATACTTCTTGCTATTACATTCTAGTTTGGGCCCTATGTATAGCGTGGGCCTGAACTCCCATTTGGACTTGTCCAGTTTGCCAAATAATATCCAGATGACCGTTTGGGCTTCAAGGCTTGGACGGGACCTTCATGGATTGTGTAAATGATCAAAGAGGAGACCAGGTCCAATAACAAACTTGAGGGGACCTGGAAAGCTTAGTGAATACGACTAAGGCAAAAACAATATAGCAAATATAGTTGAACGAAATAGGATCGAACTTTAATAAAGTTAAATTGGGACGAGCCTCACCCGAATAACAAGCGGGGCCCCCATTTAGTAATAAGATGATATAGTAGAACCGGAGGGGCTAATAGCGAATTCCATAGCCTCTCCCAAAGTTAAAAGCCGATATAGACTATCTTAGGGGCACGGTTTTAATATACTTTCCTATGAACGAGTGTGCACTTGGTGCGACTCAAATCCAAATCTCGGCAAAGCTGAAATACACCGAAAGTCATAGGCGTACTGGTTGCGGTATGACTCGAGGCGCGTTTTCGCGATGTCGCAAATTCTTAAAAAGTAATATTTAACGTAAAAGCACATTAAGTTGTTAAAACCTATAATTGAGTCAAACAAAAGTCATGAACGACAGTGGAGCGACCGTGCTAAAACCACGGAATCCGGGAGTGCCTAACACCTTCTCCCGGGTTAACAGAGTTCCTTATCCGGATCTCTGCTTCGCGGACATTTATAAGAGTCAAAATTCCTCGGATTCGGGATTAACCGGTGACTTGGGACACCATTGTCATTCCCAAGTGGCGACTCGATTAATCTCTAATAAAATCCCGAACCGATTGTCCTTTAATTGGAAAAACTCCTTCCCTTACGTTATTTTATCCGTCTTGGGTAATTGAGCGTCGGGGTATACCCTACAAGCGTATTTATACGCGTTTAAGTGTGTGGGGTAGTAAAAAGGGAGGTGTGACAGCTCTGGTGACTCTGCTGGGGATCCCAACCCCGAACTTCGGTTTCAGGGTTTAAGAACTCGAGCTCCTTAGAACTGCCATTCGCGTTATCGTTTGACTTCATTATATTGGTTTGAACAACATGCTATGTGCATTACCGCTTTGATATTATGTGAACTGTATATAAAATTGTGCCGAAAACCCTTCTCTCTTCTCCCCCGGGGATGTGCTTACTGGTTGAGACTCCCCTTTCTGTTAAAGTCACCTTAAATTAAGAAAAACAGAGGCCGGATAAGTTACAAAGCCGATTGACTCCGCGGGTCACCGGTACGTAGGCCCCTCCTCGATTCGAGTTGTCCGCTCGGGTACACGGTCTAGCAATCTATGAAACCGTAAGATTTTGAACATAGGTCTAAGACGATTATTTGCATCATATTTGACTTAGGGGACTCAACACAGGGGTTGGGTCCGTCTAGGACAGGTGACCCGGTATTGAAAAGACCGAGCATTCTATGTGTTGCATTTTATTTTCCTTGATCGTTATGCGGACCGGCGAAAATCCCGAGATTGGAAAAATTGTTGAAAAAAAAAGAGAGAGAGAAGAAATTAAGGATTTATAGAAAATAGGTACATGGAAAATTTGAAAATTTGGAAAAAATAGGTGGAACATTTTTTTTGAAATAATTGGTCAAATAATCTGACCGAACTACGCAGGTTTGATTCTCGCCATTAGGTGGGATACGTAGGCAACCCTTAAACGGGTCCAACCACACTTTTAGAAAAAGACCAAAAAAAGATTTTCTTTTCAAGTAATCGAGGTGATTGCTATTTTTGGAAATCGCCGAATGTTCCGAAAGGACGACGGAAGGCTGTTTTTGCAAAAATGGCCACTTCGAAAATCATTTTTCTTTTCTTTCATTCAAAAATTGAAAACTTGTATTGAAAAAGATTTTTCTTTCTTCTAAATCAAATCACCTTAATAAATGTGCAGGACGAGCACGATGATGAATGAACACTTTTCCCTAAATAAAATCCCCTTGGAGCTGAGATTATGGTGGCAGGACATGGGATCCGATGGTCAAGATTGGGTCAAAAAGTACTTAAAAGGCCTTACGGGGTTACTCGACATGGTTCCTCGAGGTGATGTGGTTAGAGCGTTGGTCACGTTTTGGGATTCGGCACACAACGTATTTCATTTCCCAGATTTTGAACTTACCCCAACTTTGGAGGAAATTGCCTTTTACATTGGGAAGGCCGAGGTCCCGCTGAAAGGAAAATACCCGGTATCTCCGAGGACGGTGACAGGACATCGCTTCCTCGACTCTTTGAAAATTGCCCGGAATGTTCATAATGAAGATCTGGCCAACGGGTTTTGTTCTTTAAGCTTCATCTACAATAGGTTTGGACACGTTGGGGGTTTCAATGATCTTACCAACAAATTATGCTGTAAGTCCAACCGAGCGAAATGGGAGGAACACCGGAGGTTCGCATTTTTGGTGGCATTTCTCGGAGTCGTTGTATTCCCGAGGAAAGATGGACATATCAATATAAAAGTTGCCGGAGTAGCTACCACACTGATAGTACAAGATAACTGTACTCTGGCCCCGATGATTGTTGCGGATATCTATCGTGCTCTGACTGCGTGCAAAGCAGGGGCTAGCTTCTTCGAAGGGTGTAACTTGATCTTGCAAATCTGGCTAATCGAGCATCTATGCCACCATCCTTCGTACTCAAGCTATGGTTCGACCGAACGGACATGTTTGGAAGAGTTCAATGCGAGGACAAAGGAAGTAAAATTGCTGGAAGGAGTCCAAGGTTGGATTGTGTATCTTCGATCACTAACTGACGGTCAAATCGATTGGACGTATGACTGGTTACCTCTTGACGAGGTAATATACATGCCAACGGAGGGATCACCATTTTTGATCATGGGTTTGAAGAGTATACAACCCTATGCCCCATACAGAGCCCTGCGACAGTTGGGTCGGTGTCAGATTATTCCGAGAGATGGGGATCTCAGTGTGCAAGCTGTGGAGATTGGTCCAGACGGGCAATTCCCGGAAGCAAAAATCCGGCAAATCTGGAATGAGTGCCAAAATTTGAAGATTGATACTTGTGTGCCGAATAGGGCAAAAGGGGAGATATCACCTGGATACTCCACATGGTACCGACGAGGGGTTGAACACGAACGTCTTTCAAAGAGACCTCACTTGCAAGACCTGATAGAGCAATCCGAGGAAAATCAGAAATGGGTGGCCAAGGAAAAGGAATACAAGGCCAAAATCAGTCTGTTAGAGGATAAACTGAGAAATCTTCATTTCGAGAGTGGCTTGCAAGCAGCATCCGATGAAGTGGAAAAGAAACAACTGAAGAAAGAAAATGATATGTTGAAGGCTCAAATAGCTCAAATGAAAATTGCATCCGAGACCCCAGTTCGTTCAGCCCGAGATGAAAAGTTAATTGAGATTCTCCGGCGGAAAGTAAATGACTATAGCTTTGATTTGGACATAGCCGAAAGAGAGTTAGTCAAGGCTCGGAAGCAAATGGACAAAGACGCCAAGGAAAGAGCCAAGTTGGTTCGGCAGCTACAAGACAAGCACGATGTTGAAGTAGCTCAGCTTAGAAAGAAAATAATCTCAGCCACTATCAAGAGTAACAAGATTATCAAAGATCTTGAAGAAGAAAGAGAGCACTGCTACACGACTATGGCTAGATTAGAATTGGAGCTGCAACAAGTGCAAGAGGACAACCAACATACCTTGGATGCTCGCACTCAACAAATAAGCCGGCTATTGCAAGAAAAAGGGGTCATCAGAGAAAAGATTGTTCGCATCGCCCAATACATCACCCGGAAGACTCAGCTTTGTGAAGATATGTCTCGGAGGACTTTTGTATCCGCAGTGAAGTTTTTTGTACAACAAGTCATGGCCGACCTGGATAGGCTTCAAAGGGGATTAGCATATAGGCCCACGGCAAGGCCGAACGATGCCTCGCGGGCACTAGGTGCATTAATGTACTCTTAGGTCATGCATCATCTTTTATTTTTCTCTTTAAAAAAAACATCACTTTGTAATCAATGTTTTGAATTATCAATGAGAAAACAAGTGTTGTTACCAATTCTTTTGCTTTATGTCATTTCCTTTAAATCCGCTAGGCAAATAAATAGGAGCGTAATTATGAAAACGACAAGGAAAAAGAGAGAAAAGAAAAAGCAAGAAAAAGAAAAAAAAAGAGAAAAAAAGCAAGAAAAGAGAAAAAGCAAAAGAGAAAAGAAAAGAAAAGAAGAAAAGAAAGAAAGAAAACAAAAGAGCGGAAAAAGAAAAAGATGATTGGTCCAAGTGAGCAGCGGCCGGGATGATGCATAACGACTCGAGCGAATGTGTTTGTTTTTAAAGTCGTTTCATCTTATTAATGCGCTAACAACTAACGAATGTTGATGTTTGTGAGTCCAGATTTTCTAGGCAACTGGCATTCTGGCTACCCACCCATACAACACCAGATACAAAAAGATGACAAAGGTTGTGTCCCAGGAAATCGAGGCAACTATTGTGGACCCTGCTCACGAAGAAGAGATCGTGGATGTGGCAGGGATGAAAGAAGAAATGTACAAGTTAAGACAGCAGATGGCTGAAATGTACCAGGCTTGGTCAAGAGGTCAACCACTACCAGTCCACCCTGCTAACCCTACATATGTCCCTCCACCCAATCCTAACCCCGAGCCACCAACAATGAACTCGTCCTCCACCTACCCCGACTACCCTCAATACTATGTTTCCACCTCCCAGATACCACCACCTCCAACCAAGCAAGCACCACCTCAGATACCACAAGTTGCTCCTGTATATGTGGCACCTCCGCCCGCCGTTATCCACAAATCCTCTAGTGAACCGATGTTTCATATCCAGGATCCTCACTACTACCCTCCGGAGCCGACTTTCAGACAACACGAGTCTCATGCTCCGATGATGGAAGCAAGTGCCGGGCAGGAAGAGATGGCTCGGAAAGTGAAAAGTCTTGAGAATGCTTTCCGCAATATGCAAGGACTGGGAGGGCAAGTAAGTGTAGCCTACAAAGACCTGTGTTTGTTCCATGAGGTACAGCTTCCCGTGGGATTCAAGTTGCCAAAGTTCGATATGTATAGCGGACACGGGGATCCGGTAGCTCATCTTAGAGGATACTGTACCAAGATGAGAGGCGCAGGAGGTAGAGATGAATTTTTGATGGCGTACTTCAGCCAAAGTCTGAGTGGATCAGCTCTGGAATGGTATACCCGACAGGACCATACAAGGTGGTTCGTCTGGGATGACTTAGCACAAGCTTTTGCTAGCCACTTTCAGTACAATTTGGAGATCATACCCGACAAGTTATCCCTTACCAAGATGGAGAAGAAGCCAGGAGAAAGCTTTAGGGAATACGGTTTTAGATGGAGGGAACAGGCCGCTAGAGTGGATCCACCCATGAAAGAAGGGGAGATGGTGGATTGTTTTCTACAGGCTCTGGAGCCAACATACTACGGCCATCTAGTATCAGCAATTGGAAAGAGTTTTAATGAAGTTGTGAAAATGGGGAGTTTTGTAGAAGAAGGTTTGAAGACAAACAAAATTATGAGTTTTTCGGCTATCAAGGCCACCAATCAAGCTATACAGAGTGGAAACGGGGGAGTGATGGGAAAGAAGAAGAAGGAAGAAGTAGCAACCGTAGAAAGTAGGCCATGGAGTCGCAACCCACATTATAACCCACCAAGACCCTACCGCCAACACCCACCAAGCCCAGCAACTCCATATAATCCACCACCACCATCTTATCCGCCAAACCCATACAACACACCAAGCCCATATAACCCACCACCACCACCGTACCCACCAACTGTCCCACATTACCACCACCCACAAGCCCAAGCCTACCCACCACCACCACCTCATGTGTGGAGAGCTCAAGCTCCACACAATGTATACCACACCCAGAACACATACCCAACCCCTAAACCTTACCGAAACCAGAATAGACCCAGGCCGGACGCTGATTGGAGAAACAAAGCAAGAAAAACATTCACCCCGCTCGGAGAATCATATACTAGCCTTTATCATAGGTTGAAAGAGTTGGGGATGTTAAGACCAGTCGCACCAAAAGTTCCAAACCCACCCCCGAAAAATCTTGATTCTTCTGTCAGATGTGAATACTGTTCGGGAACATTGGGCCACGATACTGAAAAGTGTTGGCAATTAAAGAATGCCATTCAAGATCTTATCGATGAGAGGAGAATTGAAGTACAGGCTCCCGAAGCCCCAAACATTACCTAGAATCCACTGCCAAATCACCACGAAACGCATATGATAGAATTGGTGCAGGGTGATGGCAGTCAAAAACCATCTCAGGCCGTCATGATGATAAAGTCGAGTGGCAAGTTAGAAAAGGAAGTTGTGAAAGAGAAAGCGATTGTTGAGAAACCAAAGCCAGTAGTGGTGGGAAGTTTAAAAGTGGTAGTGCTAGGCGCAAAGACGACCGTGACTGTGAAAGGAGCAAGTGCAGAGCCGATAATCATAAAACCAGTAGTGCAAATGCCAGTGGTGAATACAAAGACTATGCCTTGGAACTATAACAAGGTGGCAGTAGTTTACAAGGGAAAAGAGATTTCTGATGAAATTAATGAAACGCATGGACTCACCCGATCTGGAAGGTGTTTTGCTCCAGAGGAACTGAGAAAGATGAAGACGGTAAAAGAAAGTCAATTGAAGAAGCCAGTGTTGGAGGAGGAAGCAGAAGAATTCCTTAAGAAAATGAAGTCACAGGAGTACTCAGTGGTTGAGCAGTTAAGAAAAACCCCGGCCCAGATTTCTTTGCTATCCTTGCTGATACATTCAGAAGAACACCGGAAGGCTCTTATGAAGATTCTAAATGAGGCTCATGTTCCGGAAAAAATTTCAGTGTGTCACTTGGAGAAGATTACCATCAAAATTTTCGAGTCTAATAGGATCACCTTCTCTGATAGGGAGCTGCCGGTGGAGGGAACTGAACACAATAAAGCATTGTACCTTACAGTAAAGAGTGAAGAGTCAGTCGTGACCAGGGTATTGATTGACAATGGATCGAGCGCTAACATTTGCCCGCTGTCAACTTTAGGGAAGCTGAACATTAGCTCGGACAGAATCCGGAGGAACAGTATCAATGTGAGAGGGTTTGACGGCGGAGGTAAAAACACGTTGGGAGATATTATTTTGGAAGTAACCGTCGGTCCCGTTGATTTTACTATGGAGTTCCAGGTGCTCGACATTGCCGTGTCGTATAACTTGTTGTTAGGTCGACCCTGGATTCATGCGGCCAAGGCAGTACCATCTTCTCTACACCAGATGGTCAAGTTTGAGTGGGAACAGCAAGAGATTGTCGTACACGGGGAGGAAAATGCTTGTAATGTGGTAGCACCTTTTGATGACAATGATGGGGATAGAGGTCCTTGGGTCTACCAAGTGACGGATGCTATAGTAGTGAACAGAATTGCTGAAGGGGAAAGGTTACCAACCCCTATGATGGCACCAACTGCTGTGATGGTGGCCAGAGAAATGCTGAGAAACGGATTTGCACCGGGGAGGGGATTAGGCAGAACATTGCAGGGAGTCACTCAACCAGTTCAGCTTCCGGAAAACAAAGGTACATTCGGCTTAGGGTTCAAACCCACCTTCGCCGATATCCAAAGAGCCTCAAAAGCCAAAAAGAACTGGACCTTGCCCAAACCCATACCCAAATTATCCGACACCTTCATCAGGCCTGGTACAAAATATCAACCATCTGCTGCGACAAAGTGCATTGAGACCCAACTTGATGAAGAAATGCTGGGATTTGAGAAGATGTTTTGGGAGGTGAATACGATTGAAGCAGGGGAAGGCACGAGCAAAATGGACGTGCAATTTGTGGGACCCGGGATCATGTTGAATAATTGGGAAGCTACTCCTTTCCCTATCAGGAAGGAGTCTTGGTAGTTAGCTCAAAATTTTCATCATTGCTTTCCCGAAAGTTGTTATTTTTATAGTTTTCCCATTCCCCTCATGAAAAGAAAATCACCATGTATCCCGAACATTGTTCACTCTTTTATTAATGAAATGCAGTCTCCCTTTTTCTTCACTTTTGCCTTATTTTTCTTTATTTTTCCTTTTGTACAGTTTTGCATGTGTTGATTCCAATGCCATGTCATGCGTGAAGGATTCTAGACCCAGTTCTGACAATCACGTTACTATACAAGAAATCGAGGAAGATAGTGAAATAGAATGTGAGGATGAGGAAGCACTGGAGGAAATAAGTAAGGACATGAAACAATACGAGGAAAAACCCAAACCGAATCTGAGTGATACGGAATCTGTAAATTTGGGGAGTGAAGATGATGTCCGAGAAACAAAGATTAGTGTGCATTTGGAGGCGCCCCTCAGGGATGAATTGATAAGGTTGTTACATGAATTTAAGGACATCTTTGCTTGGTCTTATGATGACATGACCGGGCTTAGCACAGATCTAGTGGTACACAAGTTGCCTATCTACTCTGAATGCCGGCCGGTAAAGCAAAAGCCGAGGAAATTCAAAACGGACATTAGTGTGAAGATAAAAGAAGAGGTGAATAAGCAGTTTGAGGCAAAGGTCATAAGAGTTACCAAGTACCCCACCTGGTTGGCAAATGTTGTGCCGGTCCCGAAGAAAGATGGCAAAACCGGAGTGTGTGTAGACTATAGAGACCTCAATAAAGCCAGTCCGAAGGATGACTTCCCATTGCCAAACATTCACATATTGATCGACAATTGCACCAAGCATGAGATCGGTTCGTTTGTGGATTGTTACGCAGGTTATCACCAGATCCTGATGGACGAAGAAGATGCTGAGAAAACTGCCTTCATTACACCTTGGGGAACGTATTGTTACAGAGTAATGCCGTTTGGATTGAAGAATGCCGGGGCAACTTACATGAGGGCAATGACCACAATGTTTCACGATATGATGCATCAAGAAATTGAAGTATATGTGGACGATGTCATCATAAAGTCCAGAAAACAACCTGATCATGTGAGAGATTTGAGAAAGTTTTTCCAAAGACTCCGGAGGTACAATCTAAAGCTCAATCCGACAAAGTGTGCCTTTGGAGTACCTTCAGGGAAACTACTGGGGTTTATTGTGAGTCGGTGAGGCATTGAACTGGATCCATCAAAGATCAAGGCTATTCAAAGTCTACCTCCGCCAAAGAACAAAAAGGAGGTCATGAGTTTGCTAGGAAGGTTGAATTACATTAGTCGGTTCATTGCTCAATTGACATCAACATGCGAGCCGATCTTCAAGTTGTTGAAGAAAGATGCAGCAGTTAAATGGACCGACGAGTGTCAGGAAGCCTTTGACAAGATCAAGGAATATTTGGCCAATCCTCCGGTGTTAGTACCTCCAGAACCAGGGCGACCTCTGATTTTGTATTTGACGGTGCTAGATAACTCTTTCGGTTGTGTACTGGGTCAACATGACGAGACAGGCAAGAAAGAACAAGCCATATATTACCTCAGCAAAAAGTTTACATCCTACGAGGTGAAGTATACCCAACTGGAAAGAACTTGTTGTGCATTGATTTGGGTGGCTCAGAAGCTAAAGCATTATTTGTCAGCGTATACCACAAACTTGATATCACGACTGGATCCCCTCAAGTACATATTTCAGAAGCCCATGCCTTCGGGAAGATTGGCCAAATGGCAGATTCTGCTCACGGAATTTGACATTGTCTATGTAACTCGTACGGCAATGAAGGCACAAGCTATTGCAGACCACTTAGCTGAGAATCCGGTGGATGATGAGTATGAACCGTTAAAGATGTACTTTCCGGATGAAGAGGCAATGCTTGTCGAGGAGATGGAGCAAGATGAGAGACCAGGATGGAAAATGTACTTTGACGGAGCCGTCAACAGCAGGGGCGTTGGTATCGGAGCGGTACTCATTTCAAGTACGGGTCAACACTATCCCGTCACAGCTCAGCTTCGATTTTTCTGCACCAACAACATGGCCGAATATGAGGCGTGCATCTTGGGATTAAGGATGGCAATTGACATGGGTATTCAAGAGATTTTGGTCATGGGAGATTCGGATCTCTTGGTACACCAAATTCAAGGGGAATGGGAGACACGAGATCTGAAATTGATACCATATTGGTATTGTTTGCACGAGTTGTCTCAAAGATTCCAATCTATAGAGTTCAAGCACATCCCAAGAATGCACAATGAGATTGCAGATGCTTTGGCCACATTGTCCTCTATGTTGCATCATCCGGACAAGACATATATAGATCCACTCCAGATCCAAGTCCGAGATCAGAATGCTTATTGCTTCACTGTGGAAGAAGAGTCGGATGGAGAGCCGTGGTATCATGATATTAGAGAATACTTGAAAGCTGGCAAATACCCGGAGCAAGCCACCGGAGACCAGAAGAGAGCCATCAGGCGTCTAGCCAATGGATTTTTCCTCAGTGGAGGAGTGATATACAAAAGAACACCAGATCTGGGTTTGTTGCGGTGTGTAGATGTACAACAAGCAGATGAAATCATGATTAAAGTACATGCCGGAGTATGCGGACCCCACATGAGCGGATATGTTTTAGCAAAGAAGATTTTGAGAGCGGGGTACTACTGGCTCACTATGGAGCGTGATTGTATCAGGTACGTAAAGAAATGCCATCAATGCCAGGTACATGGGGATCTGATCCATTCCCCGCCTTACGAGTTGCACACAATGTCAGCACCTTGGCCCTTTGTTGCTTGGGGCATGGATGTCATCGGCCCAATAGATCCAGCCGCTTCTAATGGGCACAGGTTCATTCTAGTTGCAATTGATTATTTCACCAAGTGGGTTAAAGCTAAGACATTCAAGGCAATGACGAAGAAAGCGGTGGTGGATTTTGTGCACGAGAATATTATATGCCGATTTGGAATCCCCAAGGTGATTATCATAGACAATGGAGCCAATTTGAACAGTCATCTCATGGCGGAAGTTTGTGAAAGGTTTAAGATCACGCACCGCAATTCCACACCTTACAGGCCAAAGGCGAATGGAGCAGTAGAAGCGGCTAACAAGAATATCAAGAAGATTCTCCGAAAAATGGTGGAGGGATCCAGACAGTGGCATGAAAAGTTACCCTTTGCTCTCATGGGTTACCGCACGACGGTACGTACTTCTATCGGAACCACACCTTATACACTGGTGTATGGAACAGAGGCTGTTATACCCGCAGAAATAGAAATACCGTCATTGCGAATTATAGCCGAATCTGAAATAGATGACGATGAATGGGTAAAGGCCCGGTTAGAACAGTTGAATTTGATTGATGAGAAAAGGTTGGCCGCAGTTTGTCATGGGCAATTGTATCAACGAAGAATGGCCAGAGCATATAATAAGAAGGTACGACCTCGAAAGTTTGAAGTCGGACAGCTTGTTTTGAGGCGTATCTTACCACATTGGGCAGAGGCAAAAGGCAAGTTTGCGCCAAATTGGCAGGGACCGTTCGTGGTATCACGGGTGTTGTCCAATGGGGCATTATATTTAACAGATGTTGAAGGAAAGTGCGTAGAGACTGCTATCAATTCAGATGCGGTCAAAAGATACTATGTATGATTCCTTTTCAATTATATGTTTTGTATTTTGTTGTGATTTTGGAATTGAAATGACGAAGGCATTTTATTCTCTATCCAAACACTTTATCCATTGATAACCCCTTTGAGCCTTAATGAATGAATTCTTTCATATCCCTCTCTCGGAATCGCTCTAGTGCAATAAGATCGAAATTGCCAGAATGAAAAATGAAATGATGGAAAAATGAAAAAAAAATGATGAAAATGGAAAATGATGAAAAAAAATGAAAAAAAAAAGAGAAAAAGACAAAAATCGGGAAAAAGTCAAAAGAAATCCATCTAACTAATGAAGTTAGATGAACTACGTCTGACTTGATCCCGAAAGGGTACGTAGGCAGCCTCTCTGAGGTTCAGTCACAACAAAGGAAAAAATCCAAAAAAATTCCCCACATATTGAAACTGGGGCAGAAGTTATGTTTAATAATTCCGAGAGTTGTAAATATTTTTAACCCTCGTTGAAATTTTGAGCCTTTATATCTTTCTTTCTTAACCCACCCAAAAGCCACGTTACAGTCCAAAGAAAGACCTTCTGATCAATTTTGAAATGACAACAAATACAACGAAGGAGGAGCGAAGCATCGGATAATACCCGTGGTATAGAAAAACAAAATACAAAAAGGAAAAAATGGAAAAATAAAAATGAGAGAGTCTCATCAGTGAAAACCTTAGCCGGCACTGTGAGGCGATTGTGAGGTTGAGAGAAATAAAAATGAGAGAGTCTCATCAGTGAAAACCTTAATCGGCACTGTGAGATGATTGTGAGGTTGAGAGTATAAATGAGAGAGTCTTATTGGTGAAAACCTTTCGAGGCACCGTAAGGCGATCGTGAGGACTATCAGAAAAGAGAAAAGGCAACAAAAAAGAGTATCGGTTTGGGTCGAAGGCAATTCAGAGTCAGAATAATGATTGGAACGAACTGGGTCAGAGTTTAAATACATGGCATGGTCAGCGGAATCGGCCAGCAAATACCCAGATAAGTTCTGTCATCTCTTCAAAACACCTTTACTTTTCTTTCATTTTCTGCATTTCATTGTTTACCTTTTTTGAGAGCTAACTACCGGCTCCTGATAACGGAAGCTGAAACAACACTGGATCAGAAAGGATAGAAGATTGGGCAAGGGAATAAAAAAGCTTGGCGAACATGGCCAAAGAAAAAGAAAACAAAACAAAAATGGAGAAATGAGAAAAATACAAAAAGAGTCTGCAAGGGACAAGAAGTCGAAAGTCATGCAACATGAGAAAGCAAAAATAAAGGAAGCAATAAGAAGTGGGGACGGCAGATGCCAGTTGCCAGCAGTTTATATCTAATAAATTTTGTTTCATGCAGGAACAAATCGTCACTAATCACTTTAAAGTGAATGTGACCAATGTGGAAAATTTAAAATACCAAAAAGAGAAAGTCCGCCGAATAAGTGGAGAAATTCACGGGCAAGAGATAAGTTGGTAAAAAGAAAATACCAAAAAGAGGAAGGTAACATCTTTTAAAATCCACTCCCCAGTCCTCAGGCTGAGGAAATACTTTTCTGCACATTTGCATTGCACGTTTAATTTCAGTTAGGTGCCCACCTTCTAATACGGGAATACTTTCTGCATCGCATTGCACGTTTAATTTCTGTTAGGTGCCCACCTTCTAATACGGGAATACTTTCTGCATCGCATTGCACGTTTAATTTCTGTTAGGTGCCCACCTTCTAATACGGGAATATTTTCCGCATCGCATTGCACGTTTAAATTCTGTTAGGTGCCCACCTTCTAATACGGGAATACTTTTCTGCATCGCATTGCACGTTTAATTTCGGTTAGGTGCCCACCTTCTAATACGGGAATACTTTTCTGCATTTGCATTGCACGTTTAATTTCTGTTAGGTGCCCACCTTCTAATACGGGAATATTTTTCTGCATTTTGCATTGCACGTTTAATTTCGGTTAGGTGCCCACCTTCTAATACGGGAATACTTTTCTGCATTTTGCATTGCACGTTTAATTTCGGTTAGGTGCCCACCTTCTAATACGGGAATATATTTCTGCATTGCACGTTTAATTTCTGTTATTTAGTCACAAGCAGGGGTCCACCTGGAGAATGGACGAAATATTTCATATTGAAGAGGTTGAACAAGTCAAGGCAATAACAAGAATGACGGTGAACGTTTAATTTCTGTTAGGCGCCCACCTTCAAATACGGGAATATTTTCTGCATTCACATTGCACGTTTAAATTCTGTTAGGCGCCCACCTTCAAATACGGGAATATTTTTTTTTGCACATCATGGAAAAGCCCACACTGGGGCAGAAAAAGAAAAAAAAGGTAGTTTGTTGTTTTGTTTTGAGCGGGTTCAGCTCGAGATCAAGAAAAACAAGAAAATCAACAAAAAAGAGAGTCATCAAGAAAAACAAAATCAACAAAAAAAAAGAGAGTCAGCATCAAAGAAAATCAACAAAAAAGGAAGATTCTGCATCACCGGAAAGGAAAGAAGAGCAAAAGCTAGATTAGGAACAATTGTAATTGTAGGATCATAGCTTAGAATAGCTTCTTCATTTTACATTTCCCCCCCGGTGTAATAAGGAGTAAGTCGGCAAGTCTCAACAGTGTCAATGCAACAGTGAGTCCGGTAGTTTTTAAACTGCCGGACCTTCCCGAACTACACTGACCCGATTCCTGTTTAACCCAGGATATGTAGGCAACCTCTAAAGCAGGGTGCGGTCAAAAGGTTTTCAAAAAATGCTTTCACGGAATGTGCCAATGTGCAAAAATCTCTCATCACTGCTCACTTGTCTTTGCACTGAAACTCTTCGTGTTCCCGAGCAAAGAGGGGCAGCTGTGAGCACATGATTTTTGCACTAAGCATTTAATTCCAAAATTAAAATAAAATGTTTTTGAGTGCAATTACTTGATTTGTTTGGAATTAGCTATACTTTTGAGTTTGAATAAGTAGAAATTAGAAGAAAATAAAAAATAGGCTAGGAAATTAGTTGTTAGTTTAATTACTTAGATTTTAAGCAAAACTAAAAAAATAGTTTAAGTAGTAGAAATTAGGAAAAAATAGTAGAAAATTGCAAAAAATATTAGATAATTAGCATAAGTAGGAAATTAGGCTTTATAATTTTTTATAAAAGAAAAAGAAAAAAAAAGTATAAAAGAAAATACATAAAAAATAATAAAAGCAGAAAATACAAAAAATAGTTGGGGGTTAATTTGATTTGGGCCAAAGAGTATTGAATTAAAAGGCCCAAGTGCTTCAGCCCAAGACATCCGGACCAGGCCACCAGAAGAGTTGATCTCAACCGTTCATCAAATTTAATCCAACGGTTGAAAATCAATCTCACATTATCTAATAGATTGAGCGGTGAGATTCATTTCTCACCGCTCGATTAGGTTGAATCCGACGGCCTGAATAAATGGTTAGGTTAATTAGTTAATTAAAATAAAGAAAAAGTGATCTCAGCCATTCAATCAAGCTAGATCCAACGGCTGAGAAGAGGGACGGATTTAATTAATTAAGTGAAATGGGAGATCGAATCTGAGCCGTTCATTCGGATTGATCGAAAGGTCTTGATTTTAATCCCATTAATAACGACACGACGTCGTTTAAGTAACGCTTTCCTGAGCCGTTGATCTCCATCAATCCAACGGCCCAAATTACCTAAGATGGTCGGCCTATAAAAGGCCCTTGTCTGAATGAGACGGCCATTTCTCACCTGTTTCAAACCCTAGCCGCCTTTAATTCTCTCATCGTCTTCATCTTCGAACCTTGAACGGCCATGGCGGCCACCACTCCCTACGGTGGTCGCCGGCCTCTTCCAGCCTCCCCTCTCCTCTTTCTCTTCTTTTCCTTCTTCTTCTTCGTTAAAAAATCCAAAGAACTCCCCTTCTCCAGAACTCCGGTCACCGGAACTCATCGCCGGTGACCACTAAAGTATGAACCACCGCCTCAAACCAATGCCAATCTATTCCCCTTCCTCTGATCTACACCCATATACCACTAGCTCCCCTCGAATCATCCCCAGTCACCTCGAATATTCCAGAGAAGGTCGTCGGAACCCTAACTCCGGCGACCCCCAAAATTAAAACACCAAGATCCATTCTTTTACCCACCCAAACACCCCCATAGATTCAAAAACCCCAAAAGGTTTCATCTTGAAGCCGAATAAACATGAAAAAACAGAAAAGAAAAGAAGAAAAAAAGAAGAATAAAGAAAAAGAGAACAAGAATAAGAATGAGAGTCTAGAAGACCTGATAAGGAGTAGAAAAATTGAAGAAGGGGAAGCTCAGGGGACAGGCCCTGCAAGCTAAGTCCCCCGACCCTTATTTTCTTTATTATGTGTAATTTTTATTTTTCTGTTTTGCATGTCTATGAATATCTGTTTTTGTTTCTGCTTCACATGTTAGTCATAGGATTCTTAGTGCTCGCTTCTCTTTGTTTTTGTTTATCACTGTCGTCCATGATTCGGTTCTTGTTTGGTTATGTTCTTGTGTTTCTGTAGTTTAGCTTTCCCATGTTGCTTCTCTCAGTCGGCCTTTTGATATCTCTTATATACATTTTCGCATGTTCTATTTTTGCTTGCTGTCACTTGTTCATGCTTGCCTTCTCTGACTTTTATTTCCGCTGTTCTTGTTCATCTCCTTTGTTATTACCCTGTTCTGATTGTTTTGGATCTAGTTTAATACTAAGGTTGGATTTTCATCTCATTCATCTTCATATATATGTTCCCCTGTTTGTTCATTTTTAAATCATGTTCTATTTCTTCTGTGTTTTAATCATGTTTTGTTTAGTCTAATACATGTTTTAGGGTTATGATGTGTTTTATTTGTCTCTCGAGTTCAAAATCCAATCTTGATATCCATGTTCTTTTTTAAAGATCTATCTTTTATCTTGTTTGTGATTTTCGATCCATTAGTCTTCAATATCATGGCTTTTCTTCTCTTCTTGACTCTTCACATGTTTAGTTTAGTTATCTTTTTCTTCTTCTGTTAGTAGTAAGATTCCTCATCTTGTTGGGATCCTGATATTCCATCTTTTATTTTGCATATCTAGTTCTAGTACTAGTTTAACTTCTCGACTTTCATTCTATGCCATATCTATATTAGGATATCTTTTGATAGCTTTCACATAGTTTGGATGTTCTTCTGTTCTGTTTCTTTGCATGCTTAGTTTTAATGATAGGATCAGTCGTTTGTTCCCTATCTCCCTTCATTAAGATATTTTGATTTACCTTGGTCTATTTCCCTAGTCTCACTGTTTCTCTCTATTTCATAATTAAAACCAAGGCTTTTCTTTAATGATTGGTTTATACCACCTCTTGTGTGCTTTCAATCTGCTAAATTGAGCATTTTAATCTAATTCTGCCTTTCTTTGTGTTATTTGGGATGATAGATTTAGAGATCTTTCCTTGCTGTCTTTCCCTGCTTCTTCTATTCCCTATTTTCATCTTATTTGTCTCATGATAAAGTCCATTGTCTTTATGTTTAAAAGGAACCATGTTTTAACTCTTGTTGATTGCTTCTTGAGGATTTGGTATTTATGTGTCTGTGTCCAGTCAGGTTAAGTGTTTTAGAGTTTTTCAGTGTGTCATCTGGCATGAAATGATTGTGACTATGCCTGGTTGATGTTAATTGACATGTTGCTACATGAATTTAAATTAGGTGATTTGATTAGTTAAGGTTCAACATTATCAATCTTCTTTTCTGAATTTTAATTGGTTAATGAACCATATTTGATTTCATGTGGTTGTATGTGCAATTGTATGTTGAAATGGCTAAGTTTGCAATAGTTTTATGTTAAGTAGTATCACTGTTAATGCTTATTATGCTTAGATGAATTGGTTATAGCTGCTAGTGTTAGGATCCATGAAAATGGCTAGTTTTTAAATAGGATAAAACTGAAACTCACAAAAATTAGGCTATAAGTTAAATAATTGGCTTAAGAATGGTTAACCTTGCAAAGGGTTGACCTATTCTATAAAGCCCTAACACACAGTCCACTTTTAAAGTGGCTGGATGTGCAAAAGGGGCTATGTCTGCAAATGCAGACTAGCCCAGGCTCTCTTTAGAGCCCTGAGCATAAAATGGCCAAACCTGCAAATGGTTTTGGGCCCAAATGTTCGGTGATTGGCTTTAATAGCCAAAGCTAAGTCTCAACTTGAGACTGGCTAGATTTTAAAGAGTTACTTTTAATAACAAAGCAGGCTATGCCTGCAATTAGCTTAAAATTGTAATAACTTAGTTTTAATTAACTGGAATTAATTAAAAGTGGCTAAAATTGAAATAGTTTCTTAAAAATAAAACTGGCCAGCCCTTAAATACTAATGCCAGGGCTGGCTATTAGTTAAATAGGTTCAAAGGTTGCTGAAATTTAACCTAGGTAAGCTGTGTAAATAAGCAGTGCCCTTAGGGGCACAATTGGAACTTGAAATAGTATTCCAGTAATAAGTTAGAACTTAAGAGGGTAATGGAGTCATTCATGCCCCCGATTTCTGCAATTTTGCAGAGATTTAAGGGTATAATGGTCTCCTAAAAATGGGAAATCTGTAAAAATCTTTAACCCATAAGGATACATTGGTAAAAGGCCCTAAAAGGAATCTTTAGAACCTTCCAGCACATGCTGGAAGGGTTTTTCATAACTGAAATGGGGCCTAAGTGTAATTTTAATAATTTTAGGAAGGGGAGAAGTGGGATTAATCCCATACTTTCTCCCCAAGTCATCAGCCCTTAGCTTCAACTATAAATACACCTAAACAAGGGCTGAAAAGGGGGTTCCAAGGGGAGGAATCTGAAAATATATCTGGGTTCCAATTTTTAGCAATTTAAAAAATCATCTTCTAGGCTAGCTGTTAAGAAAAAAGATCAGAGAAAACATAACAATTCAGTAATAATTTCTCTGGGAATACTCGGATTAGAGCTTGCTTATTTCTCTTGGCTTTGCTGGGTTCTTTTGCTCGAATTGGTTTGGGTTTTCTGTCTGGATTCTGTTGTTTGTTGCCGTGGTTTTCTACTCCTTGGAGATTCAATTTCTACTGTTGCATTTGCTGCTTGAGTCTCTGCCTTGCTCATCTTTTAATCCCCTTAGAACTCATTGGCTACCATTTTGCTGAACCAGGTACATTCCCTTGTTCAACTGAAGATGTAATTTGTTAAAGCTCAAAATGGAATGAAGTTCAAGATGTTGAAATTAACTGTTCTGCTGTAGTTCAATTTACCTCTTTGATTGATAGTTTAATATAGTTTAGATCTAAATTTCATGTAGTGAAGCATGTAGTAGTATGAAAACAGAAACAAAAATATTGTAATAGCAGTAATATAATAGTAGTATAGTAGTAATAGTAAGATATCACTTAGTATTAATTAGGTAAAAACATTAAAACATAAGTTAGCTAATCATGGATTAAATTGTTAACTAGTTTTGCACAAGTAATCTCATAAGTCATAATCACCTAGTCACTCATATGATATGGATCTGCGTTTAGCATAAATAAGTATTAAAGATGAAAAACGTCAGTCTAGCATAACCTGATTGATAACGCTGTAATGAACTAAGTCATTGTAAACCCACTGTTTGTACCCGTTTAAACCTTTGAATCGCTTAGATATAGAGACTTATAGGATTATTGCTTACATAATCAGTTTGCTTCTGGGAATTAAGGTTCAAATCTGATTGAGCTTTAAAAGGGAAAATAATTAAATATTGAAGCAGTTCAATTAGGATGAAAGGGTGGTGATGAGAGGTATAGCTTGCAATAAGACTGGCAATATAGTAAACATCTGCGCTTGATCATTTAGTTTCTCTTCTGACACTATAAGTAATCAATTGAATAGCCTTCTTTTAACTTAATCTCCTGGGTCAGTGGCTGCGTTCCAGAATGCTTCATTAGCTAATAATTAGACATTAGTATAAATCTTTAGATACGAGTATATAGTAATAATAATTGGTTGTGCCTTCATTGCTTATTGTTTTATGTACAAATTTCCTTTTCAATAATAAAAGTGACTTGATTCTTTGTTTCAAATGTTGAGCACCTGTTCCATTATAAATTTTATGTCATACTTCTTGCTATTACATTCTAGTTTGGGCCCTATGTATAGCGTGGGCCTGAACTCCCATTTGGACTTGTCCAGTTCGCCAAATAATATCCAGATGACAGTTTGGGCTTCAAGGCTTGGACGGGACCTTCATGGATTGTGTAAATGATCAAAGAGAAGACCAGGTCCAATAACAAACTTGAGGGGACCTGGAAAGCTTAGTGAATACGACTAAGGCAAAAACAATATAGCAAATATAGTTGAACGAAATAGGATCGAACTTTAATAAAGTTAAATTGGGACGAGCCTCACCCGAATAACAAGCGGGGCCCCCATTTAGTAATAAGATGATATAGTAGAACCGGAGGGGCTAATAGCGAATTCCATAGCCTCTCCCAAAGTTAAAAGCCGATATAGACTATCTTAGGGGCACGGTTTTAATATACTTTCCTATGAACGAGTGTGCACTTGGTGCGACTCAAATCCAAATCTCGGCAAAGCTGAAATACACCGAAAGTCATAGGCGTACTGGTTGCGGTATGACTCGAGGCGCGTTTCGCGATGTCGTAAATTCTTAAAAAGTAATATTTAACGTAAAAGCACATTAAGTTGTTAAAACCTATAATTGAGTCAAACAAAAGTCATGAACGACAGTGGAGCGACCGTGCTAAAACCACGGAATCCGGGAATGCCTAACACCTTCTCCCGGGTTAACAGAGTTCCTTATCCGGATCTCTGCTTCGCCAGACATTTATAAGAGTCAAAATTCCTCGGATTCGGGATTAACCGGTGACTTGGGACACCATTGTCATTCCCAAGTGGCGACTCCGATTAATCTCTAATAAAATCCCGAACCGATTGTCCTTTAATTGGAAAAACTCCTTCCCTTACGTTATTTTATCCGTCTTGGGTAATTGAGCGTCGAGGTATACCCTACAAACGTATTTATACGCGTTTAAGTGTGTGGGGTAGTAAAAAGGGAGGTGTGACAGTCGACATTAGAAACACTGATTCAATTCTGAACTATCGCACCTTGCGATATCTGACAGCCGCATCTTCAATATTATTTCACAATAGCTTACCCCAAGGGCGAATTGTAAAAGATCATAACACTGACAAAACTTAGTAGGATCAATTAGGATAACGACATCTCATCATAGAAGAAAACTCCACCACGCTTGCGAATACCAAGTCTCATTACTCCACCATCCCCGACACATAGAAAACTGCCCTACCAATATATCAATACCACGGAAAGATCGCTCATAGCATCATGGCAACTCGTGCCTAGCCTAGAGCTCTCAAAAGCATCGATATTGAGCTGAAACAATAGAACATCCCTCCACAAGGCGTGATAATAGCTTAGACAACTATGTAGGGTGAAATACCCCATACTCATTGGTAGTACCATAAAAATTCTTCAATTCTTGATTTGTAACAACCGGTCACGTTGCATAAGATTGAATAGAAAGGAACTAAAGGCTTAAGCCTCCAGGGATCAAATCGCACGATGAGGAATCAAGAATGGACTCCTAAAAGTCCTACAGGCTCCCAAGGATAAGTATATATGTCTTTATACCGATCCAGGAGACTCTACTAAACTTTCTCATGACTCGTGAGACCCTAGGAACCTAGTGCTCTGGTACCATGTTGTCACGATCCAAAATCCACTAAGGGTCGTGATGGCGCCAGCCACCACTATCAGGAAATACAACCAAAATACTTAATTAAAATCTCATTTTAATGCTCTTGAAATCTATGATTTGCCTCCAAATCTATCAAATAAAAGATAATCGCTTCAATTCAAATTAAATGATAAGAAATCAATACAAAATACTTTGTAACTCATTCAAGAACCTAGTGTCACAAGTGCATGAGCAATTTCTAAGAATTTAAATAAATTACAACAGCTGTCTGGAACACAATTGGACAAAAAGTAAATACAATTCTAAGAGAGAGACTATACTATTTACGGGTCACCTCGAGGAAATACAGCTCACCTAGTCTCTGGGCCGCATGTGGTATTACGTCCAATGGGCCAATAAAAATACTCGTACATGTGCAACAAAATGCACATCAAGTGTATCATGAGTACAAAAATAATGTGTACTTAGTAAGTATCCCGCATAATCTTGAAGAAGTAGAGATGAGATGGCAACTTCGACGCTTACTAATGGTCAAATAATAATATCATTAAATGATGACACCCGGATTTATTAAGGACAACAGTAGATTCAAATGATTTACTAAACAAGTAAAAGTTTATTTAAAGCCCCCGGATCCATAATCCATTAATTTACAATTATATCAATTCGGGGAGAGCAGATGGCAATATCAATAAATCTCAAGACAAGCAATTCAAACATGCGCAACTCATGGTGAGGTCGTACGGCCTGATCCAACATAAATGAACACGTGTACTACCGAGGGTCGAGTCATTTACCAATTTGTTAGGTTTTAAGAAATCCAACTGTCGATAAGATCACAAATATTCCAAGTATAGCATTCTTTTAGGTCCTAGACTACCTGGACTTAGACATATTAGTAGCTACGCATGGATTCTCGTCACCACGTGTGTACGTAGCCCCCACAAATAGGAGCACATAACCATTTATTTCACCTATGAGGACAATTTCCTCTTACAAGGTTAGAAAAGAGACTCATCTCGCCCCAAATATCCATAACTGGACTTTTATGCCCTTCCAAAGACTCAAATTGATGCACAATGCTCCAAACTAGCCAATAATCATGCAAATCTATTAATATGTGCTCAATTACACATTACAATCCAATTTATAACAATTTCCAGCCCCGATAAAAAATTTAACAAAAATGCTATCGCGACCAAGTGCCCGGATTCCAAAATTTTTTAAAGATTAAGCTTACACATAACTCCACAAACTCAAATATATAATTTACTCTCAATTTCAAACCCAAAATCATGGCCAAATTCTAAGCATATCAATTCCATGCTTAAATATGTGTATAAACTATGTAACCCATAACTAGAAGAAATCACTTACACCGTGACATATAACGAATCCCCCTCTTCAAAAGATCCAAAAATCACCCAAGCCGGGTGAAAAATGGTAAAATGAACTCAAAGCCCACTTTTTTAAACATTCTGCCCAGCCCATGTCCGCCCTTCTTCGCGTAGGCAGAAATGCCCTCGCGTTCGCGAAGCACAACCTACTTCAGCCCCAAATACCATCATCATGTTCACGGCGAGGTTCTTGCATTCGCGAAGGTGAGCTTCCTAGACCTTACGCGTTCGCGTACTAGGCCTCGCATTCACGTTGTCAAATTACCTCAAGCCCAGCTCTCCTATTTTCTTCTATGAGTTCGCGATCGCCCATTCACGGTTGCATAGACAACTCTACCAACCCCTTCACATTCCCGACTTCCACTATGAATTCATGAAGCCAAATCCAGTTGACCCCACTTTCTTCTTCATGAACGCGAGACTCCTTTCGCGTTCGCAAAGAAGGAAACCAGATACCAACAATCAGCAATAGCTTTATATCAAATTTCGGTCGTAAACCACCCCAAAATACACCCGAGGCCTCCGGGACCCTATCCAATCACATCAACCAGTACCAAGACACATTACGGACTTACTTGAGGCCTCAAATCATATCTAACAGTGTTAAAATCATGAATCGACCTCCAATCCAAGTTTTATGAACTTTATAATTTCAAACTTCTACTTGCGATTCAGGGGGACGGAGAGATTGACGGGGATGTCACTCATCGTATAGGAGCGGGATGGTCGAAGTGGAGGCTTGCATCGGGAGTCCTGTGTGACAAGAAAGTGCCACTGAAACTCAAGGGAAAATTTTATAGAGCTGTGGTTAGACCTGCCATGTTGTATGGGGCGGAGTGCTGGCCGGTGAAGAACTCTCATGTTCAGAGAATAAAGGTTGCGGAGATGAGGATGCTCAGGTGAATCTGTGGACTCACCAGGTTAGATAAGATTAAAAATGAAGTTATTCGAGAGAAGGTGGGGGTGGCCCCGGTGGATGAGAAGATGCGTGAAGCGAGGCTTAGGTAGTTCGGGCATGTGCGAAGGAGAAGTCCTGATGCCCCGGGGTTGGGTGAGGCTTGTCAGGGCGATTTATAGATGATTCGTGCATTGGATTGTGTCCCTCTTATGGTAGTTATTTATGGTAGCTACTGTTTGATATTATTGCATGCCATTTTATGTATAATTCTTATGTTTAGATAACTATTTATGCGATTTTCTGCCGGAATTACTAATGCTCTTTTGTTTTTGTTTTTGGTGTTGCTTTCCCTTCCCTTCTCTAAGACGAGGGTCGATTGGAAATAGCCTCTCTACCCTATCGGGTAGGGGTAAGGCTTGTCTACATATTACCCTCCCCAGACCCCACCTTGTGGGATTATACTGGGTAGTTGTTGTTGTTGTTGTTGTTGTTGTTGTTGTTGTTGTACTTTCGATGTTTAAACATAACAAATCACATCCGATTGACTTCAAATATTTCACACATGTCATATTTGACATCACGGTCCTACTCCAACTTTTGAAATTAGCTTTTGACCCCGATATCAAAAAGTCCCCCCTCCGGTCAAACTTCTCGAAAACCTTCAAATTTCATCTTTAGTAAAATGCCTCCAAAATGACCCACAGACCTCCGAATTCACTTTCGATCGCGCCCCCAACTCCAAAATCACCATACAGAGCTACTCCTAGACTTGGAATCCAAAATGAACATCGATAGCAATGAAATGCATGTCAACCCAAACTTATGAATTCCTCCAAAATGCTAACTTCCACAATATGAGCCAAAACGCTCCCAAGCCCTCCAAAACCTGATTCAGGCATATGCCCAATTCTAAATTTATCATATAAACCTACTGAAGCCTTCAGATCTCAATTCTGAGGTCGTTTACTCTGAAATTTAATCCTAGTCATTTCTCTCAACTTAAAGCTTTCGAAATGAGAATTCTCTTTCCAAATCAACTCCGAACTCCCTAAAATTCAATTTCAACCACGCGTACAAATTATAATGATCGAATTAAAGTTGCTCATGGCTTCAAACTGCTGAATAGTGTGCTAAATTTCAAAACAACCGGTCGGATTATTATAGTATATAATATGTTCACTCCTTCAAACTAAATTAGTAGTATACTATTTTAGTTAATTATATACTCTTGAATTAATTATTATATACTCATATAGTATACAATATACTAATTTTGTAGTACAATACAAATCTATCTTCTTTGCTAGTTCAACTTAATTTCAGCCTAAAATTTAAAAAGGACCAAATCATGTCTAATTGGGGGATATTTCTTACTTTAAATTGCCAATATGATCATTTATGATTTGGTAGAGACTTGAAGAAATGAAAAGTGAATATATGAGCTTGTTGAGCCTTAGTAGAAATTTCCTTGCAGGTAGTAGAGCCTTATGTGCTTTTCTTGATATTTTCTTGATGATTATGGATCGGGTCGATCGCCTCGGTGAGAATAGATGCATCTATGGTTTGGGCCGCTCTCGACAGTGCATAATTTATTTTCTATTGGAGCGGGTCGTCAACCTCGGCTTTATTGTGCATGATTTATATGCTTACATTTCAACATGACATGATCACTTGTTTAACAGGAAAGAGGGAATGTCAAGAGCATGAGCATGACTTATATTTTCAACTTGTTTTATTGGAGAGCCTTATGTTGTATATCTCACATTGTTATCATATTATCTTTACCTTAGTAAGTATCAAGTCGGCCTCTCGTCTCTACTTTTTCGAGATTAGACGAGATACTTACTGGGTACATGTTGTTTATGTACTCATGCTATGCTTCTGTATGTAAATGTACATGATCTGATATAGGTGGATCCGGGCATCACTCTGGTGCGTATCTGTGAGCACATTTGTCACTTCTACGGTGAGATGCTTTCCCTTCATTCCGATCCACAGCTGAAGAAGTCTTTCTTGTATTTTTGTTTCTGTCTATCCTAATTCAGACAGTAGGATAGTATATTATTTTTTTCTGTATATTTTACTAGTTGCTCGTAGCTTGTGATACTAGGTTTTTACACACACATTAGTAGATATTTATTTTGCGTTGTATAACTATTTTAATACAGTATTACACTCTTGGCTTTAGCTTTAACTTTGAAAATCCTGTTAAACTTAGTTTTGGTAAAAAGGAAAAATGAGAACTTAATCATATACTTCCGTGTTGGCTGGCCTGACAATGGCGTCGGGTGCCATCATGACCTATTATGGAAAATGGGTCGTGACAACATGGTATCAGAGCACTAGCTTCACGTAGGTCTCACAAGTTATGGGAAAATCTAATAAAGTCTTGTTGATCAGTACGGAGATGTCTGTATTTATCTTCGCGAGGCTATAGCTTGTTAGGAAAGACTACTTTTCATTCATTTCCATCATGTAGTGGTCAGTGTACTAAATTTCCTCTTCTATTCTCTCACAGATGGTGAGGACTCGTACCGTCAATGTTTCGAACCCGAGAGGAGCTACTCCCCCTGTTGCTAGAGGCCGAGGAAGAGGCTGATGGAGGGCACCGGCCCATGGTAGGGATGCGGGTGTCCTAAAGCTATTCCAGTTGCACCACCAGCAGGTCCTACAAGGAATCCCATTGTTGATGAGCAAGGCAAGGTGTCCGCAGCTGTGCCTACTCCGGTGGATTTCATGACTGCGTCGGGATTTTAGGAGGTCATGGGCCGTATGCTTCGGTTCATGGATACTATAACTCAGGCTGGCTTATTTCCAACACATCCAGCTACCTCACATGTAGGAGGGGGAGCACAGACCCCTACCACACAGGATACAGGTCATACAACCACAGTTTATCATACTCCAGGTGCACTACCCGCGGAGGGGGGTTCAACCAGTTACTACTGTGGCACCCCAGCCTAGGCTAGCACTGGATGGCGATCCATATAAGTTATTAGACAGATGGACCAGGTTTCACCCTCCAGTCTTCGGGGGCGAGCGTCATAAGGATGCTTTGTGAGCACGTGATTTTTACCCTACATATGAGTTATTCCCACAAAATTCAAATAAAACAATTTTTTCTTTGTTTTTATAATTGTTGCAAATTTAATGTCATTTTTTGTGCATATTTATTTGTTAAATTAAAATATATATATATATATATATATATATATATATATATATATATATATATATATATATATATATATATATATATATATATATATATATATATATATATATATATATATATATATATATATATATATATATATATATATATATATATATATATATATATATATATATATATATATATATATATATATATATATATATATATATATATTACAAAATAAAAATAAAAAAAAAATAGGCATCTTTTTCATTTTTGCCTTTAATGTCCAAATTGTGTGATTGTATTTTAATTACCATTTAAATTTAGGTGACAATTATTATTCTGAGTTAATTAGTATTTCAAGAAAATTTTAGTTTTTATAAATTAATCTTAGTATTTTGGGCTTTATTAATTAGGAAGTTGAATAATGGAGAAGAACAAAATAGAAAAATTTGAATTGGGCCATCTTGCAAATTAAGTTACAAGCCCAATCCTAAGCACCCTTACCCAACCCAAAACCCCTTGGCCCAAAAAGAAAATTTCAGATTTTTTTAGCCAAAAAAATAATCATAATCACATAACATAAAGTAGTGGAGGGAAAGGAAATCAAGGAAGAAAACAAGGAGAGGAAAACATGGATTAGTGGATTATCTTTAAATTAAAAAAATATTTTCTTTTTAATAAAAGAATTTGAAAATTTTCTAAATTCTTGCCTATAAATAGAAGAGAAGATTTATGAAAAAATAGGTGGAACAAAGAGAGGAAACAATAGGAAGAGAAGAAAAAAAAAGCAAAACAATGAGAGTAGTATACACTCGATATACACTCAGGATACATACGTATACACGGACAAAAATTCAATTTTTGAGAGTTTATTTTGAGAATTCAAAAGAGTTCAAAGCTAGAAAGACAAAACAAAGAGAAAATCTGGAATATATATTTTTTTTATATTTTTACTGGTTTTTGTTTTTCTCCGTATTGCTGGGATTTTCGGGATTGAGGTGTTGAAGCTACTGCTGGTTGTTACTGTTGTTGTTGCTGTATTTTCACCAGCCTGTTGATTTTCCATCTTCCCATTCCTTTCAATACCAGGTACACATCCTTGTTCGAAGCTATGTAACTTTGAAGCTTGATGAAATGAAGACTCAGAAATTTGTTTAAAAGCATTTTATTATCTCTCCATTTTTCTTTTCTAATTAGCTGTTTAGTATTAATTTATATTTGTAATTCATTAGGATAGCATTGTATGTATAAGTGAAAACTCGAACAAAATAATGTAATAAGTAGTAAATAGTAGTAGTATAGTTATAGTAGCTAAATCACCTAGTTTAATAGGTTGAAATCATGAAACAAGATTAATTAATCCTGACATGAATTGATAACAACAAGCTCGCAGTAATAACTTTAATTAGTTCTTATGTAGGTAATCTAATTTGGTATTTGACACTTAGATCCAAACAAGTCCTTAAACAGTAACAATGAAACGAAATTATAGCTTAGTTAAGACTGGTTTTTTCGTAATATCATACAACCAGACTCAATGATGAAATGTAACTACATATCTGCGAGTGAGTCAATTTAGCCTAGGCAATTGAATGCTAGGTGTAAATGACTGAATCATTAGTTTAGTTCTGATTCACATGTTTAAAGTAGTCTCCTGTCAATTAGTTATTAAAGAGTTCAGATTAGTGACATGAATTAGTCCTTGAGAATAAAGTAAACATAGTTTTGTCAATTAAGTTTTCTGCATGTTCGACTTTCATGATTCAGATTCAATATTGTTAGTTTTTGTATAGAATTTATCTCTTAATAAATTAAATATAGTTCGAATTCATTTCTCTTTTGTTTCTGAGTTTCTACTTTTATCATGAGTTCTCATTTTTGTTTTCATTACTACTGCTTCGTCTCTGGTCTGGGCCTGATGTGTGACTTAGGCCTGGAATATGTTCAAGAATTAACTGGGCTATTGAACGAAAGACCAAATCAGGTCTGGGTCACTAAGACCCAGATAGATATGGTAATCTGTTAACTACTAATCCAGAAGTCCAGGCCCAATAACAGTGGAAACAGCAAAGCCCTGGACTCACTTCTGGAAATATATATATATAGTTAAATTGATTAAGGGAAAAAACATTGATATAAAATATATTGACACTATAAGTATGGACTTTAAAAGATACACGGGACGAGCCTCACATAATAGAAAAAATAGTGGGGCCCCCTTTTAAGTAATTGATAAAATATATAATAGATTCGGGAAGGTTAATAGCGAATTCCATAACATCTCCCAAAAGATTTAAAGTCGTTAGACACTTATTAGGCACGATTTAATAAATATACTTTCCTGAATACGAGTGTGCACTTGGTGCAACTCAAATCATAAATCCCGGCAAAGCCGAAATGTATTAAAAGTCACAGGCGTACTGGTTGCGGTGTGACTTGAAATACGTTTTCGCGATGTCATAATTCTTTAAAAATATTAAAGTTCGAAACACATACATATTTTTAAAAAGCGTATAACAAGTCATGTAAAATTGAGAACGTCGGTTGAGCGACCGTGCTGAAACCACGGAATCCGGGAGTGCCTAACACCTTCTCCCGGATTAACAGAATTCCTTATCCAGGTTTCTGTTTCGCGAACTGTAATACAGAGTCAACTTCATTGGATTCGGTATTAACCGGTGACTTGGGACACCATTATCTTCCCAAGTGGTGACTTTCAAAATTAAATAAAATCCCGGACCGATTGTCCTTTATTTGGAAAAACTCCTTTCTCTTTGTTATTATATCCTTCTCGGGTATTTTAACATTGAGGTATACCCAACGTATCTTCTAAAAAGGATCGTAAAGGGGTTGTAAAAAGGTAGGTGTGACAGCTCTGGCGACTCTGCTGGGGAAAGCAACCCAGAACTTCGGTTTCAGGGTTTAATAATTCGAGCTCATTAGAATCACCGTCCTCGATATTATTTGACTTTGTTATATGCTTTGAACAACATGCTATATGTTTTACCGCTTTGATATTATATGGACTGTATATATAAATTGTGCCGAAAAACCATTCTCTTCTTCACCTCCGGGGATGTGCTTACTGGTTGAGACTCCCCCTTTTGTTAAGTCATACCTAAATTAAGAAACAGAGGCCGGATAAGTTACAAAGCCGATTGACTTCGCGGGTCACCGTACGTAGCCCCCTCCTCGATCCGATTTGTCTACTCGGGTACACGGTCTAGCACCATATGAAACCATAAGATATTGAACATAAGTCTAGGTTGATTATTTGCATCATAACTGACTTAAGGGACTCAACACAGGGGTTGGGTCCGTCTAGGACAAGTGACCCGGTAATTAAAGACCGAGCATACTATGTGTTGCCTTTTTAATTGTCTTTGATCGTTATGCGGACCGGCAAAACTCCCGAGAGTATAAAAGAATATTCAAAATGAAAAAAAGAGAGATAGAACTAGTGATAAAAGAGTTGTTGGAAAATTTGGAAATTTGGAAAATGTGAAAAAATGGCTTTGTTGAAATAATTGGTCAATTAATTTGACCGAACTACGCAGGTTTGATTCTCGCCATTAGGTGAGATACGTAGGCAACCCTTGAACTGGTCCAACCACCCTTTTAGAAAAAGACCAAAAATAGTTTTTTCAAATAATTGAGGTGATCACTATTTTTGGAAATAGCCGAATGTTCCGAAAGGACGCCGGAAGGCTGTTTTGGCAAAAATGGCCACTTCGAAAGTCATGTTTCCCCTTTTACAAAAATAAAAATAAAAATTTGCTTTGAAAAATATTTTTCATTTTTCTAAATAAAATCACCTTAATAAATGTGCAAGATGAGCACGATACAGAATGAACCCTTCACTCTAATGAATAGAATCCCTTTGGAGCTAAGACTATGGTGGAACGACATGGGACTGGAAGGACAAAATTGGGTCAAATGCTACTTAAAGGATCTTACGGGTTTAATGGACATAATTCCCCGAGGCGATATAATCCGAGCACTTGTTACATGCTGGGATCCTACGCACAACGTTCTACATTTTTCGGACTTTGAACTCACTCCCACTCTTGAGGAAATTGCTTACGATATAAAGAAAAAATGAGGTCCCCTTAAAAGAGAAATACCCGGTGGCTACATGAGCAATAACGGTGCACCGTTTCCTTGACTCCTTGAATATTGCTGGAAACGTCCACAACGAGGATTTGGTTAACGGGTTTTCTCCCTAAACTTCATCTACAGTAGATACGGACATGTCGGGGGTTTTAATGACCCCACGAACAAACTTTGTAGCAAGTCCAACCGAGCTAAATGGGAGGAGCATCTACGATTCGCTTTCCTAGTGGCGTTTCTCGGGATAATCATATTTCCAAGAAAGGATGGGCACATTGATACGAGAGTCGTCGGGGCAGCCAGCACTTTGATTGTACAAGATAATTGCATTTTGGCTCCGATAATTATAGCGGATATCTACCGTGCCCTGACTACATGTAAAGCAGGGTGCAACTTCTTTGAGGGATGTAACTTGATTCTGCAAATCTGGTTGACAGAACATTTATGTCGTTATCCTTCGTTCTCAAGCTATGGCCGACTGAAAGAACGTGCCTCGAAGAATTCTATACAAGAACAAAAGAAGTTAAGCTGCCGGAGGGAGTTAAAGGTTGGATTTCATATCTGAGATCATTGACTGATAGCCAAATCGATTGGGCATACGGATGGTTGCCCCTCAATGAGGTGATTTACATGCCGACGGAAGGGTCACACTTCTTGATCATGGGTTTGAAAAGTATCCAACCTTATGCCCCGTAAAGGGTCATACGACAGCTTGGAAAGTGTCAAGTTATACCAAAGGATGGGGACCTAAGTTTGCAATAATAGAGATTAGTCCGGATGGGCAATTCCCGGAAGCAAAAGTCCGACAGATTTGGAATGAGTGTCAAAATTTGAAGGCAGAAACTTGTGTGGAGAATAGAGATCGGGGAGAAGTATCACCAGGGTACGCTGCATGGTATCGATGGGGTATTGAGCATGATAGGCCATCAAAAAGACATCACTTTCAAGATTTTGCGGAGCAGTTTAAGGAAAACAGAAATTGGGCGGCCAAAGAAAACGAGTATAAGGCCAAAATCAGCTTGCTAGAAAAACAATTGCGGGATCTCCAGTTCGAGAGCAGTTTACAGGCAGCATCTGACGAAGGAGAAAAAATGCAGTTGAAAAAGGAGAATGAATTCTAAAGGCTCAAGTTGCAAAAATGAAAATTACATCCGAGACCCCGGTTAGCTTAGCCCGAGACGAGAAGCTAATTGAAAATCTTCAGCGCAAAGTGAATGACTACAGCTTTGATCTAGACAAGGCAGAAAAAAAGTTAGTCAGGGTTCGGAAACAACTGGCCAAAGATGTCGAGGAAAGAGCTAGGTTGGTTCAGCAGCTACAAGACAAACATGAGGTTGAGGTAGCTCGTTTAAGAAAGAAAGTCATCACATCCACTGTCAAGAGTAACAAGATAATCAAAGAATTCGAAGAAGAAAGAGAGCATTGTTACATGACTATGGCTCGGTTGGAGTTCCAGCTATAACAGCTGCAGAAAGAGAACCAACACACCTTAGATGCTCGCGCCAAACAAGATTAGCAGGTTACTTCAAGAGAAAGGGGGCGTTCGAGAAAGAATTGTACATATTGCTCAATATATCACCCGAAAGTGCCAACTGTGTGAAGACATGTCCCGAGCAACATTTGTATCAGTCGTGAAATTCTTTGTGAAGAAAGTCATGTCCGACCTAGATAGGCTCCAAAGTGGATTAGCATATAGGCCCGTGGCAAGACCGAACGACGTCTCGCGGGCATCAGGAGCATTAATGTATTCATAGGGCATGCATTTTTTATTCGTATTTCTTATTGCATTAGTAGCACAACATCATCTTGTAAATCAGTGTTTTTGAATATCAATGAAAAGATCAAAAAGTTGTTGCTAATCCTTTTTTTTTTGCTTTGTATCAATTGTTTGCACGATAGGCAAATAAGTAGGAATGAAAATTAATAAAGGAAAAAAGAAAAGAGAGGAAAAGAAAATGAAAAAAGAGAAGAGAAAAGAAAGGAAAAAAAAAGAGAAAAGAAAAGAAGAAAAAAAAAGGATGATGTTGGTTCAAAATGGAATAAGTGCCGGGATGATGCATGATGATCGAAAGCAAAAGTTGTGATTTTTTCAATCGTTGCACCTTATCCTTTTATGTACTAACTATTAACAAGTATTGTTGTTTATGAGAATCAGATTTCAGCTGGCAGCTGGTACTCTGGCAAATCATCATTACAACACACGATCAAAGACTATGACTAAGGCTATGTCTCATTAAAATTGAGCCAACTATCATGGACCCAGTGCAAGAAGAGGAGGTCATGGATGTAGTGGGGATGAAGGAAGAAATGTAAAGCTCAAGCAGCAAATGTCGGAAATGTACCAAGCTTGGTCAAGGGTCAACCCTTACCCGTATATCCAGCCAACCCAGCATATGTCCCTCCCGCCAATCCTAATCATGAGCCACCTACCATGAACTCATCCTCCACGTACCCAGATTACCACCACTACTATGCCTCTACTTCATAGGCACCACCACCACTGTCCAAGCAAATTACACCTCAGCCACCACAGGTCGCCCCGGTGTATGTGGCCCCACCACCTTTACTCTGCATAAGTCGTCAAGTGAACCAGTGTTCCATGTGCAAGATGCCCATTACTATCCGCCGGAGCCGACGTTTAGACAGCATAACTCTTATACCCCACTGATGGAGACGACAGAAGAGAAGCCCGTAAAAAACTTGGAACAACAGGAAATGGCACGGAAGATGAGGAGTTTAGAACAATCTTTCCGTAACATACAAGGTCTAGGAGGCCAAGTGAGCGTAGCATACAAAGATCTGTGTCTATTCCCAGAGGTGTAGCTCCCGGTTGGGTTCAAGCTACCTAAATTCAACATGTACGATGGACATGGGGATCCTGTAGCCCATCTCAGGGGTTATTGCAGCAAGATGCGCGGTGCAGGAGGGAAAGATGAACTCTTGATGGCATACTTTAGTCAGAGTTTGAGTGGTTCTGCGCTGGAGTGGTATACACGTCAGGATCACACTAGATGGTTCATCCTGGGATGATCTAGCGCAATCATTTGCCAACCACTTCCAGTACAACTTGGAGATAATACCAGACAGACTATCGCTTAACAAGATGGAGAAGAAGCCCGAAGAAAGTTTTCGAGAGTATGGCTTTAGATGGAGGGAACAAGCGGCACGAGTGGATTCGCCAATGAAGGAGACTGAAATGGTAGATTGTTTTCTGCAGGCCTTAGAGCCTACTTACTACGGTCATCTGGTGTCGGCTATTGGTAAGAATTTCAATGAAGTAGTGAAAATGGGGAGTTTTGTAGATGAAGGGTTGAAAACCAACAAAATCATGAGCTTTTCTACTATCAAGGCCACGAACCAAGCTATACAAACCGGGAACAAAGGATCTATTGGAAAGAAGAAGAAGGAAGAGGTTTTAGTTGTAGAAAGTAAACCATGGACTCGGAGCCAAAGCATATACCATCACTCACCTCGCCCATACCAACCATACCCACCAGCGCCTTACAACCCACCTCCATCATATTATCCACCCACTACTACACATTACCCCATTCCACAAGCCCAACCTTACCCATCGCCCCCTTATGTATGGCGAGCCCAAGTCCCACAAAATGTCTATCATACACAGAACACCTACCCTCCTTCCAGAACCTACAAGAACCCAAATAGACCCAATTTCTGACCTGATCCAGAAATGAGAAACAAAGCCCAAACAAAGAAAACATTCACCCCATTGGGGGAGTCTTACACCAGCCTTTATCATCGTGTGAAAGAATTGGGGATGCTAAACCCGATTGAACCAAAACTGCCAAACCCACCTCCCAGAAACATTGACCAGTTTGTCAGGTGTGAATATTGCTCCGGAGCACCGGGGCACGATACTGGAAAGTGTTGGCACTTGAAATCTGCTATACAAGAGCTCATTGACAGTAGGAGAATTGAGGTACAGGCTTCAGAAACTCCAAACATCACTCAGAATCCATTGTCGACTCATCATGAGACATACATGATAGATTTAGAACAAGAAAAGAGCAGCATGAAGCCATCCCAATCAGTAATGATGATAAAAGCCAACAGTAAAGTGGAGAAAGAAGTTGAGAAAGAGAAAGCGACAGCTGAGGTGCCAGTGAAAAAGCCGCCAGTGGTTGAAACTTTGAAAATTGTGGTGCTAGGGGTTAATCCGTTGTTGACAGTAAAAGGAGCATGCATGGAACCAGTGATCATAAATCCAGTGGTGCAAATGCCGGTGGTTGATACTAAAGCCATACCTTGGAACTACAACAAGGTTGTAGTAATGTACAAGGGAAAAGAAGTTACAGGGGAGGTCAATGAAACACATGGCCTCACTCGTTCCGGGCGGTGCTTTGCCCCGGAAGAGTTAAGAAAAATGAAAGTTGTAAAGGAGAGTCATGTAAAGAAACTGGTCTCTGGAGAAGAAGCAGAAGAATTTCTAAAGAAGATAAAAGCTCAAGACTACTCGATAGTAGAACAGTTGAGAAAGACGCCTGCACAAATCTCATTGCTTTCATTGTTAATTCACTCAGAGGAGCACAGAAAGGCATTGTTGAAAATACTGAATGAAGAACATGTCCCCGAAAAGATCTCAGTCTGCCATCTTGAGAAGATTACCAACAAGATTTTTGAGTCTAACAAAATAACATTCTCGGACAATGAATTGCCTGTCAAAGGGACTGAACACAACAAGGCACTCTATGTTACCGTCAAAAGTGAAGAATCAGTTGTTACTCGGGTTGTAATAGACAATGGGTCGAGTGCAAACATTTGTCCACTCTCGACTCTCAGAAAGTTTAAGATTAATCCTGACAAAATCCGGCGGAATAGTGTGAGTGTTCGAGGGTTTGATAGAGGAAGAAAAAATACCTTGGGAGATATTGTGTTGGAGGTCACCATTGAGCCGGTAGACTTTACCATGGAATTTTCAGGTGTTAGATGTCACTGTGTCCTATAATCTATTGTTGGGTCGGCCATGGATCCATGCGGCTAAAGCCGTACCATCATCCTTACACCAAATGGTAAAGTTCGAATGGGAACAACAATAAATTACAGTACACAAGGAGGAAGACGCTTGCAATACCATAATGCCTTTCAAGGAAGCAGATGGGGACAAGGATCCCTGGGTGTATCAGGTGACAGACACTGTGATAGTGAACAAGATAGCAGAAGGAGAGAGCTTGCCAATCCCTACAGTGGCAACTACCGCAGTGATGGTAGCCAAAGAGATGATCAAGAATGGATTTACACCGGGAAAAGGTCTAGGAATAGCCTTACAGGGAATAACTCAACCTGTCTATCTACCGGTAAACAATGACATCTTTGGCTTAGGCTTCAAACCTACCCACACCGACATCCAGAAAGCCAAAAGAACCAAAAAGAAAAATTGGACCCTCCCTAAACCAGTCCCAAAATTGTCTGACACCTTTACCAAGCCTGGTACACAACGACATCTGGTGACTACTGCGTCAAGGTATGCTGAGATTAGACCTGATGTGGAACTCCTGGTGAGGTTTGAAATGTTATTCGGGGACGTGAACATGGTGGAAATGGGCGAGGGTACCAGCAAGATAGATATTCAGTTCGTGGCGTCTAGTGTTGCACTCAATAATTGGGAAGCCACTCCTTTTCCAATCAAGAGGGAGTCTTGGTAGTTAGCTTTCGAAATATATCATCATTTCCCAAAAAGCAATTTTATTTTTGTAGTCCCCACCCCCATTGAAATCAAATGTACCCAGTCATTTTGAAAATATCAATGAAATGCAGTTTCTTCTTCTTTCTTCATTTTCGCCTTATTTTTATTTATTTTTTCTTTTTCTTCCTTTTGTACAGTTCAATATGCGCTGATTCTAATGATATGTCATGCATGAAAGATTCCCGGCCCAGTTCTGACAATCGAATTATTATACAAGAAATTGAGAATAAGAGTGAAATAGAATATGAGGATGAGGAAATACTGGAGAAAATAAGTAAAGACTTGAATCAATATGAGGAAAAACCCAAACCGAACTTAAGTGAAACAAAATCTATCAATCTGGGGAGTGAGGATAATGTACAGGAGCAAAAATCAGTGTACACTCAGAAGTCTCCCTCAGGGAAGAGTAAATAAAGCTGTTGCACGAATTCAAGGACATCTTTGCCTGGTCCTATGATGACATGCCCGGACTTAGCACTGATTTGGTGGTACATAAGTTGCCTATTTATCCTGAATGCCGGCCGGTAAAGAAAAGGTTGAAAAAATTCAAAATAGACATCAGCGTGAAGATAAAAGAAGAAGTGAATAAGCAGTTTGAGGCAAAGGTCATACGAGTTACCAAGTACCCCACCTGGTTAGCAAATGTTGTGCCAGTTCCAAAGAAAGATGGAAAAACCAGGGTGTGTGTTGATTACAGAGACCTCAACAAGGCCAGTCCAAAGGATGATTTCCCATTTCCGAATATCCACCTACTAATCGACAATTGCGCCAAACATGAAATTGGCTCTTTTGTAGATTGCTATGCGGGTTATCATCAGATCCTAATGGACGAAGAGGATGCGGAATAAACAACTTTTATTACGCCTTGGGGAACATACTGCTATAGAGTGATGCCGTTTGGGTTAAAGAATGCCGGAGCTACTTATATAAGGGCAATGACCACAATGTTCCATGATATGATACATCGAGAAATTGAAGTGTATGTGGACGACGTCATCATAAAGTCCAAGAAGCAACACGATCATGTCAAGGACTTGAGGAAGTTTTTCCAAAGACTCTGAAGGTATAATCTTAAACTCAATCCTGCGAAATACACTTTTGGAGTACCTTCAGGGAAGCTATTGGGATTTATAGTAAGTCGGTGAGGCATTGAACTAGATCCGTCAAAGATAAAAGCCATCCAGAGTTTGCCTCCGCCGAAGAACAAGAAGGAAGTAATGAGCTTACTAGGAAGGCTGAATTATATTAGTCGGTTCATCGCTCAGTTGACATCAACATGTGAGCCTATTTTCAAGTTGTTAAAGAAGGATACAATAGTGAAATGGACCGATGAATGTCAGGAGGCCTTCGATAAAATCAAGGAATATTTGGCAAATCCTCCAGTGTTAGTTCCTCCGGAGCCGGGAAGACGTTTGATCTTATATCTGATAGTGCTTGATAATTCTTTCGGTTGTGTACTGGGACAGCACGATGAAACGGGCAAGAAAGAACAAGCTATATATTACCTTAGTAAGAAATTCACATCTTACGAGGTAAAATATACTCAGTTAGAAAGAAAATGTTGTACATTGACCTGGGTGGCTTAGAAATTAAAGCACTATCTGTCAGCATACACCACATATCTGATATCATGGTTAGATCCTCTAAAGTATATATTCCAGAAGCCCATGCCTACAGGAAGACTTGCTAAATGGCAGATTATGCTCACAGAATTTGACATCATTTATGTAACATGAACGGCGATGAAGGCGCAAGCAGTTGCAGATCACTTGGCAGAAAATCCAGTGGATGATGAGTATGAGCCACTAAAGACATACTTTCCGGATGAGGAGGCAATGAATGTTGAAGAAATAGAACAAAGTGATAAGCCAGGATGTAAGATGTACTTCGACGGAGCCGTCAACGGTAAAGGAGTTGGGATTACCGCTCAGCTTCAATTTTTCTATACCAACAATATGTCCGAATATGAGGCATGTATATTGGGATTGAGGATGGCAATAAATATGGATGTTCAAGAGATCTTGGTCATGGGTGAGTCGGATCTTTTGATACATCAGATTCAGAGAGAATGGGAGACAAGAGATTTGAAATTGATACCTTATCGGCATTGTCTACATGAACTATCCCAAAGATTCCAATCCATAGAGTTCAAACATATCCCAAGAGTGCACAATGATGTAGCAGATGCTCTGGCCACACTATCCTCTATGTTACATCACCCGAACAAAGCCAATATAGATCTACTTCAGATACAGGTGTATGATCAGAATGCTTACTGTTTTGCTGTGGAAGGAGAGTTGGATGGAGAACCGTGGTATCACAATATCAAGGAATACTTGAAGGTAGGAAAATACCCAGAGCAAGCCACCGGAGATCAGAAGAGAGCTATAAGACGGTTAGCAAATGGCTTCTTCCTCAGTGGAGGAATTATATATAAAAGAACACCAGACATGGGCTTGCTGAGATGTGTGGATGCGCAACAAGCTGATATGATTATGACTGAGGTGCATGCTGGAGCTTGCAGACCTCATATGAGCGGGTATATCTTAGCAAAGAAGATTTTGAGAGCCGGGTATTATTGGCTCACCATGGAGCGGGACTGTATCAGGTATGTGAGGAAATGCCACCAATGCCAAATACATGGAGATTTAATCCACTCCCCACCTTATGAATTGCATACGATGTCTGCACCATGGCCATTTGTTGCCCGGGCCATGGATGCTATCGGACCAATAGAGCCTGCAGCTTCTAATGGACATAGATTCATTTTGGTCGCGATTGACTACTTCACTAAGTGGGTGGAGGCAAATAAATTCAAAGCGGTGACGAAGAAAGCTGTGGTGGATTTTGTGCATGAAAATATTATATGCCGATTTGGAATTCCCAAAGTAATTATCACAGATAACGGGGCTAATCTGAACAGTCACCTCATGGCGGAAGCATGTCAGAGATTTAAGATCCTGCATCGTAACTCTACACCTTACAGGCCAAAGGCAAATGGGGCAGTAGAAGCTGCAAACAAGAATATAAAGAAGATCCTTAGGAAAATGGTGGAGTAGTCTAGACAATGGCACGAGAAGCTGCCTTTCGCTCTTATGGGTTATCGCACAACAGTGCGCACTTCTATCGATGCCACGCCCTATTCATTGGTGTATGGGATAGAGGTTGTTAGACCCATGGAAATCGAGATACCATCACTACGAATCATAGCTGAAGCTGAGATAGGTGACGAGGAATGGGTAAAAGCCCGACTGGAACAATTAAATCTGATTGACGAGAAGAGGTTGGCAGCGGTTTGCCACGGGCAATTGTATCAACAAAGAATGGCCAGAGCATATAATAAGAAGGTGCGTCCTCGGAAGTTTGAAGTTGGACAACTTTTATTGAGGTGTATCTTACCACATTGGGCTGAAGCAAAGGGCAAATTCGCGCCAAACTGGCAAGGGCCATTTATGGTATCACGGGTGTTGTCTAATGGGGCATTATATTTGACAGACGTTGAAGGGAAATGCGTAGAGACTGCTATCAATTCAGATGTAGTTAAAAGATACTATGTATGATTCCTTTTCAATTGTATGATTGTATTCTGTTGTGATTTTGGAATTGAAATGATGAAGGCGTTTTATTCTCTATCCAAACACTTTATCCATTGACATCCCCTTCGAGCCATGTTCAATATATTCTTTCATACCCCTCTCTCGGAATTGCTTACGATACAAAAGAAAAATAGCCAAAAAGAAGGAAAAGAAAGAAAAAAAAAGAAAAAAAAAGAGAAAAAGCAAATGCAAGCAAAAGAAAAAGACAATAAAATCGGGAAAAAGTCAAACGAAACCATGAATTATGACGTAGTCTGAACTACGTCTGACTTGATCCCGAAAGGGTACGTAGGCAGCCTCACTGAGGTTCAGTCACAATAAAGACAAAATCCAAAAATCCCCCACATATTGAAACTGGGGCAGAAGTTATGTTTTATAATTCCGAGAGTTGTAAATATTTTTAAACCCTCGTAAATTTTGAGCCTTTATACCTTTCTTTCTTGACCCATCCAAAAGCCACGTTACAGTCCAAAGAAAGACCTTCTAATCAATTTCAAGAAAATAACAAATGCAATGAGAATAAAGGAAGATCGGAACATTGGACAACATTAGTGGTGCAGAAAAACAAAAGACAAAAAGGAAAAATGAAAAATGAAAAAATGAGAGAGTCTCAACGGTGAAAACCTTAACCGGCACCGTGAGGCGACTGTGAAGTTAAGAGAAATAAAAATGAGAGAGTCTTGTCAGTGAAAACCTTTAACGGCACTGCAAGGCGATTGTGAGGTTGAGAGAGAATAAATGAGAGAGTCTTATTGGTGAAAACCTTTCATAGCACCATAAGGCGATTGCAAGGAGTTATTTCTGAAAAGAGAAAAGCAAAAAAAATATAGGATCGGTTTGGGTTGCAAGAAAGTTGGAGTCAGAATAATGGATTGAACGAACTAGGTCGGAGTTTAAATACATGACATGGTCAACGGAATCAGCCAACATACCCAGATAAGTCCTATCACTTCTCCAAAACATTCATACCCTTTTGAAATTCATTTTCCTGCATTTCATTGTTTATCCTTTGAAGGCCAACTACCAGCTTCCGATGATAAGATTTGAAATAACACTAGATCAGAAGAGAAAAAGAAAGGAGTTGAAAAGAAATAAAAGAGGTTGGCAAACAGAGCCAAAAGAAAAGAAAACAAAAAGGTGAAAAACAAGGAAATACAAAAGAGCTTGCAGAAGATAGTCAATTGAAAGACCGTACACCGGAAGAAAAGCATAAGAGGAAAAGCAATAAGAGGCAGGAGCGGCAGATGCCAGTTGCCAACAACTTATAACTAATAAGATTTTGTTTTTGTGATTTAGACAGGAACAAATCGTCACTAATCACTTTAAAGTGAATGTGACCAATGTGGAAAGATAGAAAACATTAAAAAAGAAAGTTCAGCAATAAATGGGGGAATCCATCAATGAAAATCAACCAATCAAGAAAATACAAAAACAGCGAGGAGGTATCAACTTTTTAAATTCACACCCCAATTATCAAACTGAGGGAATAATTTTCTGCATTCGCATTTCATGCATCAGGCGCCCACCTGGATAACAAGGGAATACTTTTCTGCATTGCATTTCATGCATCGGGCGCCAACCTGGATAACAAGGGAATACTTTTTTTTGCATTTTTTAATTTCTGTTTCAAAAAAATGAAAATTTTTCTTTAAATTCTGACATTCAATAACATGATGTGCCCAGTCACCATACTGGGGCAGCAGAAAAAAATCTTTCTTTGGTTGTTTATTTTGTCACAAGCATAACAAGGGAATACATTTCTGCAATTTTAATTTCTGTTCAGGCGCCCACCTGTATAACAAGGGATTACATTTCTGCATTTTTAATTTCTGTTCAGGCGCCCACCTCGATAACACTGGAATATTTTCTGCATTTTTAATTTCTGCATCAGGCGCCCACCTGGATAACAAGGGAATATTTTTATGCATTTTTACCTTCCGTTCAGGCACCCACCTGGATAACAAGGGAATACATTTCTGCATTTTTTAATTTCTGTCAAGCGCCCACCTGGATAACACGGGAATATTTTCTGCATTTTTAATTTCTGCATCACGCGCCCACCTGGATAACAAGGGAATATTTTTCTGCATTTTTAATTTCTGTTCAGGCGCCCACCTGGATAACAAAGGAATATATTTATACATTTTTTAATTTCTGTTCAAGCGCCCACCTGTATAACGAGGGAATACATTTCTGTATTTTTTTATTTCTGTTCAACCGCCCACCTGGAAAATGAGGGAATACTTTTTCAAAAAATGAAATTTTTCTTTAAATTCTAACATTCAATAATATGATGTGCCCAGTCATCATACTGGGCAGAAAAAAAATTTGGTTGTTTATTTTGTCGCAAGCAGGGGTCCACCTGGAAATGGACGCATATATCAAATTAAAGCAGTTGAACAGGTTCAAGGCAATAACAATAATGCCGTTGGAAGAGAAAATACAAGTTCAAGGCAATAAGAAGAATGTCGTTAGAAGAATACAAGTTCAAGGCAAAAACAAGAATGCCGCGAGAAGAATACAAATTCAAGGCAATAACAAGAATGCCGTTGGAAGAAATACAAGATGAAAGATCAAGGCAACACAAGAACAAGTTGGAAGGCATATATAGGATTTTTTGTAATTCATAGACTATGGCTTAGGATAGTTTCTTTTATTTTTACCATGGTGTAATAAGGGGTCGGTCAGCAGTAACAACAGTAACAACAACAACAGTGAGATCACAGCCCCTGGTAGTCCCAGCTACCAGACATTCCCGAACTACACTGACCTGATTCCTGTTTAGCCCGCGATATGTAGGCAACCTCTGAAGCAGGGTGCGGCCAAAACTTTTTCAAAAATGCTTCACAACGGAATACTCGAACGGGTAAAAATCCACCTCGTTACCTTGAATTAACATATCTTATGCTTCTATATCAGTGTTAGAACCTATCGGGTGAGTTAGGAGTGAATTGAATGGAAAATGAAGCAAATAGCATGTTTGAAGGAAGTTTGAATACGGAAAGACAACCTAGAGTTGACTATCGAGTTAGAGTGCTCGGAATCGGATTTTGATGATTCGACTAGTTCCGGGAGGTGAATTGTGACTTAGGGGAGCGATCGGAATTGAATTTGGAGGCCGGTGTAGAAATAGGCTTGAATTGGCTAAGGTTGAATTTTGGCGAAATCCGAACGGTAGGTGAGATTTTGATCCGGGAGTCGGAATGGAATTCCGACAGTTGCAGTAGCTCCGTTAGGTGATTTTGGATGTGCCTGCAAAATTTCAGGTCATTTGGACGTCGTTTGGTCGGGTTTTTGATTGAATGTGTAATTCGGAATGTTTTAAGGAATTTAGGCTTGAATTTGATGAGGATTATGGGTTTTGGTGTTATTAGACGTGTTTTGAGGATTTGAACAAGTTCGAATAAGGTATTAAGATGTGTTGGTGTGTTTGGATGAGGTCCCGGGGGCCTCGGGGTGTTTTCGGATGGTTAAACGGGAGAAAAATGTGGAAAATTGCAGACTTGTGTTCTGGTTCTGTGGTTTTCGCTCCTGCGGAAATGGGGGCGCAGGAGCGAGTCCGCAGGAGCGGACAAGAAGGCGCAGAAGCGGGCTAGACCGCTGAAGTGGAGCCTGGTCCGCAGGAGCGGCTTCGCTGAAGCGAGTGGGTGATCGCAGAAGCGGTCCTGAGGCGCGATGGGGACGTCCGCAGAAGCGGACTAATTTCCGCAGAAGCGGATGCGTAGGAGCGGTCCTTGGATCGCTGGTGCGGAAATGGCCAAAAGGGCCTGGGTTCGCAGAAGCGACCAAAAGGTCGCAAAAGCGGTTCCGCAGGGCGGAATTTTATCCGCAGAAGCGAAAATCGCTGTGAGTAAGTGTATCAGAAGTTAGAAAAATTTCAGAACATTTCACACATTTGGGTCTCGGCTTTAGAGGCGATTTGGGCGATTTTGAAGAGAAACTCAAGGGAAATCATCGGGTAATCAACTATGGACTTAAACTATGATTAGTATTGATAATATTATGCAATTATATCATGAAAATGGAGGAATTTGGGGTAATTTATGGAGGATTTAGCCCTAGGCTTGAACTTTAGAAAATCAAGGTTTTGAATGGACAAATGGAGTCCGAATTTGGTAAAATTGATATGCTTAGACTCGTATTGAGATGGAGGTTCCGAATATGTGACTTTCGTGATTTTTCGGCAACCGTACCGAAAGTCGGGTTTTGACAACTTTGGGAATTTTGATGTAAATTGAGTTGTTTTGATTGGGTATCGTCCCATTGGCCTAATTTGTTGTATTTCTACTGTATTAGATCAGATTCTACGTGTGCGGAGCTTGATTCTCGTGGCAAGGGCATTGCGGAATAGTCGTCGTGCTCCGTATTGAGGTGAGTAATAGATGTGGGTGATGACCAGCGGGTTCGAAACCCCGGTATACCACTTTGTGACGTCGTATAGCGGCGAGATACGTACTCTCTTGTGAGTGCGAGGTCGATTGTGATTGGGGACTATGGCTTAGTCCGACTTGTTGGTACTGTGTTATGATATTAGGCTATTCCTGAGCCGTCGAACCTCCTTCTTGGACGGTTGAGTATATTGTGGGCTGTGAGCCAGTTATTGGATCCCGCGAGGATCATTATCATTGTCTTATCATATAGACATGCTAGTTTACTACTAGTCCGCAGCTATTTTTGTTATTATGCTAATTCCAATCTCTCTGGAACTTGATATTACTATTTTCCAACTGAAAAATGATAAAAGAGTTTTCAAAAACTACTTTTGAGCCTGCGAGGTTGTATTTGCATATTAGCTGACTAGTAGTGGATCGGGCTGCACGCCGCAGCGAGATATATGTTGGATCGGACTGCACGCCGCAGGAATATCTCTATGAGATGTGCTTGGGCTGTAGGAGCCCTCCGGAGTCTGAACCCCCACAGTGAGCACGGTTACCCAAAATTGGAGTCGGGCTACACGCCGTAGCGGTCATATCATACATTGCATTGCATTTAGCTACATCTGCTAGCTGTTATGCTATTTATTGGTAATTGTTGGCACAGGTACAGTGAATATTGATTCTATGACAGGGTAGCTGATTATAGTTTTACATAGTGCTTTATTGCGGATTTCTTATCTGCGCTGTCTTACCCTTGTTTATTACCACCGAGTCTGGCAGTACTCATTTTACTCCCTGCACCTTGTGTGCAGATCCAGGTACCTCTCAGCAGACTTGATTCGGTAGCTACTTGGAGGCATTGTGCGGGATAGTCGAGGTAGCTGCAGCGTCCGCAGGACCTGACTCCCCTTCTAGATGTCATTTCTTATCTTGTTGTCTTTTCTTTCCGCACCGAGTTGTTATAAACTTTATTACACTTATGTTCTTTAGAGGCTCATGACTCTTGACCCTTCGGTCTATGGGAGTTAATGTATTATGGGACTTGGTTCCCTGTTTTCGTTATATGTATCGCTATTGCTTCGTGATTTGGTATGCTCAAATGGGCAAAAGAGAGCTTCTAGCTCCGTTATTGTTATTGATTGGTCAGGCTGGCTTAGCAATGTGTTGGGCGCCATCACAATCGGATTTGGGGTCGTGACAAGTTGGTATCAGAGCCTAGGTTTACTAGGCCTCATGAGTCTTGAGCCGGTTAGTAGAGTCTTGTGGATCGGTACGGGGACGCCTGTACTTATCCTCGGGAGGCCGCGAACCTTTAGGAAACACTTCACATTTCTTGGAATTCTTATCGTGCGTACTTGATTCAGCTTGAGATATAATTTTTGAAATTCCTTCCACACGTCCGTGTACGCATCGAGCGCTCAGTAATGTAATTGCCTTATGGCTTACGATTCCCTGGTCGAGGGGCGAGATGTAATCTCGGTGAGTTCATGTTGGGCCAGTCAGGATGACTTGAGGCTGGACCTTGTTTATGACTTGAGCATTGAGGTGCTGATTTTGTGAGTGGTGGCAATAGATAATGTACCGAGGGTTTGAAATCCCGTATTTTTGCACTATACAGTGCTGTGCTGAGATGGAATATGCGTCATGTGACGAGCGTGGTGGTATTGTGACTGGGGATTTGGACTTGATCCTTCCCAATTGATAAATTACTGTGTAAAGTGACTAAGACTGGGCTTATATCTATGTACTTGGGCTAGTAGCCATGTTTGGGGCCTTGTGCCGATCTGTAGAGTATTATGGAAGGTTTACTAATGGATGAGTTGTTAATTGTTCGACTCTTATCTAAACCGTTGTGTAGCCCCGAGCTATGGGCGTGGTGAATATTTATCATATCTCGTAATTGGAAGGTAAAATGCCTTATTGGAAGTGGAACAAGTTTAAACTCAGGAAGACTAAAATGATTATGCTATGTATATCCTGGTAGAAGGTGTTGTACTGAAATACTAGATTGAGGAAAAATAGGTGGGTTGATTCTGATGTGTAATTGAATGGTATTCGATATATGTTATGATTTGAGCAGATACATCGCAGGTACAAGTATAAATTGTGATGATATAATTCGTGTAGTATTGAGATTTAATGTTGTTGAAATACATTGTGATATCTTGTTGAGTTGTGGAAGTATAGCTAGGATGGTTTGGTGATTCTCTGGCAGGTGGATAGGCCAATTTACAAAGGAAACTCTGCCGAAATTTTTGGAAAATTCGGGACTTAGAAAAGATTTTGTCACCTAAAGAGGGGGCGTAACTGTTGTGTGTGAATGAATGCAAGAATTGCAAAAGAGTTAATATTTCCGATGATTCGAATCTCCGCCGAAGCTTGTAAATGACTTGAGTTTAATATCATACTAACATTTCGGCATCACTTGAGTAATACTGATATGAGTGGTTGAAAGTGCTTTGATGAATGGCTTCGAGCTAAGTTGGGGAGGTTGCTATTGATTAACCGATTGCACTATTGTGTGCTATGTTGATTCTGTCTCTAAGTATGTTGGGAAAATTCTGATAAAGGTTATGGTGCTTCATAGATGTGAAGAAATACTAGGGTATTTTGAACTGATATTGGTAAGGAATGCTTGGTGTATAGAAAAGAGTGATAGCTAATAGTATCTGTAAGTAGTCATGTTCTGCGATGTCAGAAGTTCTAACAAAACACGAGTGGTTCTACTCAATAGGACAGTTGAATTACAGTTGAATAAGGGTGAATGATGCCCGAGAATGGTTTGCAATGTTCAAGATTTTGCTTGTAACAGTCAGGTGCCTTAAGATTGTGTATGTGGCTAAAGATAGCGGTTTCGTTGAAAAGATCAAGGCTTGTGTTATATCATGTGAATGATGGGATTCTACGTATCCGCATTGGGAAGTAATGATAACAATTTAAAAATCGCGGGGAGTTCATCAAAGTAAAGTGTGGTGGAATGTAGTACTTCTGGGAAAACTGAGAGAGTATTCAGCGGCCTATGGGTCTTAGACCATGTAGTCTTGTGTACGAGTCTTGTGTGGTAAAAAGGGTTGAGGCATTGTCGTGCTACAGTAAAGACTGATATGAAATTAGAGATGAATCAGAAAGGAAATTGGGTAAATGGAACAACTTGTTAATAAACCAGAATGGTATGAAAAAAAAAAAAGGGGAATGCGATTGATTCCTGGTATGTGGTTGAAGTAATGAGTCTTGGAGATATTGTGCAGCAAAGCTCTAGAGTGCTGACAGTTGTGTAACTTGATATGGGTATAAGGACTCAGTCCTGGCAGTTTAACTTATGCAATGTAATTGGGAGAAAGAGTTTATGATGTGTTTCATCATGGTTTGAAAATGAGTATATTCCTGTCGATATGCGGAGTGTGGAATATGTAATGAGTTTTCTCTATATGGGATCATGAAAGCCCTTGAGTAGTTGAGTGCGCCGATGTTTGCGGCGTAGGAAAGGAATATGAATTTCCATGTTATCTTAGGGTGGTGTGGCATATGCGATGTGTGATGGAAAGTTGATAATGACATATTCAAGGTTTTGAGATCAGTTCATAATATATGGGGAGTTATTAAAATTATTGAGCAGCGCGGGCAGCTGCAGGTGATTTAAAGAATTGATCTTTCTGGTGATTAAGGAAAATGGTACTGCTATTCTAGTAATTTGGCAGGGAATATGATCCAAAAAGGACAAGGTAATGTAAACTGATGATATCCAGTGGTATGGTGGTATTCTCTTGTTGAATCGACCATAATAATTGAGTCTTTGATGGCATAGTGAAATTTCTGAATGGCTTTCGTGGTATGAATGGACGCTTGATGTGCGTTATGTATTTGTATGGTGAAGTACGGAATCAAGCATGGTAATTCATGTGTTATATATGTGTTGGAGACTGGAAGTTCTCGTAATCCGCCTATGCAGTGGTTGTACATCGTGTGTATCAACACCGTTTAGCGGTTATTGGAAAATGGGAAGCCCTAATGGCTCTCTCTTAGCTTGATATGATGAATTTGGGTTATAATACCTTATTTCGGACTGGTTGACATAAGTCAGGTCGTCTAGACTAATGTGATATGGACTATGTCGGAAAATGGCACAAATTGCGTAGCGGAGAGCATCAGAGTATGCTCCAACAGAGTAGTTGTACCCAGGACCAGCGGACGGCTGGTAGGCATTGCTTTGTCAGTTGGACCTTAGGGGCGGATGTCAGTGTAGAGGTATCTACCATTGATTCAGTTCCAGTATTGAGAAACGTTGTCGGATGCGTTTCATGTGGCCGAGCTTGAGGCTATATATATATATGTTTGCTGTAATGAGAAAATTCGACTCGATATGCATTTCTTTTTTTGCGAGATTTATGCGTGGATCGGGTGGCACGCCGCCACAGGTATGGTATCCGGATTGGGTGGCACGCCGCCACGGGTATGTCATTGGAGCGGGTTACACACCGCAACAGAATATTGTGAAAATATAGTTAGTTATAAGCTACCTGGTATACAATACTTTCTCGCTTCTGAGGAAAAGACCGTTTTGAGTATCGCTGGGCGAATGGCACATCGGTTGTGTCCTTTCAGGATTTAATAGCATATGTTAATTGTTTCACCGTGGGTGAGGTTGATTTCTTGGGTTCAAGACCTAGATCTGTGCGTGGCTAACCGTTTGAGCTTAGTGGCTTGAGATGCTTCATGAGTAATAATGTTGGGATAAAATCACGAGTCTTGGCAAGGCCACGTGATGTTATGACCTCTCGAGAAGGATTCAGGTACTCTATTTCTATAATGCGAGACGCGATCTCAGTTATATGTTATGATGGCACAGAGGAATTGAATTGCAGCTCTTTTGCTGGAGACACTTATCATGATTTGAGCTGTCATGATTCGAGTGTGTGCAGACGTTTCTATTGGAGCCTATGTTGTGCTCGTCACGGCTTAGGGCGGTGGTTGAGATGTCATGTCACCAGTGTGGTGTGTTATGATCGAAATGACCGTTGGAGTCATTAATGAATACGAGCATATTGGATCTTAGCTTGTTAGAAAGGTAAAAATCGAGGTTTGGCTCCGAAACATTTTGTGGTACCAGTTTTAAAAGGGAAATAGATTCACGAATGGTTAACCTGAGAGATGGGTTCGGTATATCGCGTGCTTCAGTTGCCGTGGGCAGGATATGGATGTGTTGTTTTTCTTTTTTAATTTTTTTTTTTTGATTTTCATATAATATAAAACAAGGATACAAAGTGGAGGGGGGCATAAACCTGACCTCCATGATAGTGAACATGTAAAACCTTTCATCATTTTGAAAGGAAAAACCTGTGATCTATGGTAGTTTACATAATGCATGGTGTCTCTACTAACAAAGTGTAAGAGACCTACTGAGATACAAAAGGAGATACATTTAGGCTACCTATACATAAGGTAAAAGACCTAAGTATACTAATCAGTTGGATTGGAAACGTGGTTCCAAACAATCTTGAAAGTCCAATGATTCTGACAGTAGATTTACTGGTAGTATCATCCATTCAGTGGTGAGGTGCTTGTTAAGGTTGCACCTTAGGTGGGTGACTTGATTCATGTTATGGCTTCTCATCAGAATGAGTACGGATGCTAATACCACTGACTGAGGAGACACCACATTAACAAGCCCACTCAGGTTACCTGTACATATCAAACATCTATGGTGACTGTCAAAAGTTCTATTGTGACAAGAACTCTTGACAGGAGAGGGAGAGCAATGTGAAGTTGTTGCTTCTTGACTGTGATGTTGATGAAGTGCTTTGATTGGAGCATGTGACAGGTCTGGTCCCCTGGGTATGATCTCCTCTAGACTGCAGCATTGACAGGGGCATGTGTTGTCAATGGAACAAGGGGAGTTCCTACTTGTTGGTAGTTGCCTGTGATTGAGTGATGAGATACTTGGGTTATGTGATTTGTTTTCAGTAGAATGAGTATCTGGGATACTAATACCACTAGCTGAAAACAAGCCAGATAAACCAATGCTCTCAAGGTACCTGTAAAAGGAAGCAAACTGTTAGAAAAGGGGAGCTCAGTCTCCAGGTTCTTGTGTGCACTGGAGATGAGTCTGGGGAGAGGGGAGCAATAAGGTATCCCTGATGTACGCACTAATTGCAGGTTCTTGTGGGGTCTCCAATTAGGTGAGTATATGCTCAGTGTGTAGGAAGCAGTTGCAGTGAAAAGTTGCTGAAGAAAAGCAGTGAGAAGGGAGGTAATTGTCTTTGCATTGTAGCTGGTGTTGTTGTCTGCTACATGCGACAGTATCTCCTGTTGCCTTGGTGTAATGACAATATCTAAGTGGTTCGTCATTGGTGCCATGAACTGTGAGTTGTTTGTGCACTATGAGGATCATAAGATTGCTTTGTTGCTTGTAGTGTAGCCATTGACAGTTGTCCAAGAGAATGAGCCACATGGTGACTAATACCACTCTTGGAGTCCATGTCAATAGGCCTTCTTCTCTGAATGTGATGGTACCTTTGATCATGTTTTGGGAAAATAAAATTCCAAATAACCATTTCAATTGGTCATACCAGATACCTGCAAAACAAGGAGCTGCATTAGTGAAAACATGTGCACTTCTGCTCGTTCGTCTGGGATTGTGGTTAAGTGTGTATTGTGGTATGGGGGTATTGGTTTGGTGTGTTTGAGGGGTGAATTGTTTTTCCAGATGTGAGAAGTTTGGGTGGCCTGTGTGTTGTTGTGGGGTGACATAGTTCAGTGAGTGATCAAAGCACATTGGTGGGGTTTTAAAGGGGTGTTTAAGGCTCAACCATAACCATTGGACCATGAGGAGGTATGAGGTTGGGAGATTATGATTCTGTTGGTCTTTTTGGATCTAAGTGAAGGTATACTCCTCTTATCCAATAGGACTTGTCCCCTGATGTGATGAGGCAACTCAGAAATGGTGTGAAAATGGATGATACTAGGTAGAGTATGGCTGAATTTGGACAAAGAATCTGCTGGAGTGTTAGCCTCTCTATATGTGTGGGTGTATACTATGTCTTCACATTGGTTACACCTTTGTTTGAGCTGTTGGATAGAGTTGGCTATGGTCCATGGTGGAATGATATCACTAGTTAGCCATTGAATAAGCAAGGCAGAATCAGATTCCAGGTGCACCTTAGTGTAGCCATTTTCAATGCACCAAGTAATACCAATAAGGGCAGCTTCAGTCTCAGCAAGGTTGTTAGTTCCTTCCCCCAGTGGGGATGCAATTGCATGAACTACTTCCCCTTGATGGTCTCTAATGATAATACCAGCCCCAATCTTGCCGGGATTGTGCAAAGCACTTCCATCGGAATTCATCTTCACATTAGAAGGATTGGGTTTTTGCCAAGTGACTAGGGTGGTTTTGGTATGGAATTGAATGTTTTCTGAGAGAGAACAGAGTTGTGGCCAATCATAAGGCCAAGATAGAGTGGGATAATTGGCCAGAAGCATTAGATGAAGATCAGAGTTGACTGAGTATACTACCCTAGTCATGGATGATTGTTTTGCACCATACTTAGCTGAGCACCTATTCTTCCATAGATTCCAACAAATAAAGATGGGCAGTGTGTGGATGAGGAGTTTGTGTATCTTATTTTTAGATTTCTGAGTCCACCATTTGATCAGGAGAGTATTGAAAGGCATTTCAGAGGTGTGGAAACCTAGGGGCGCAGCAAATATTCTCCAGATTGACTTGGCAAAGTGACCTGTGCTAAAGAGATGGTTAACAGTTTCAGCTTGGGGATTTCTACAGCATACACATTTTTGGACAGAGGGTGGTCCAAATGTTACAACCCTGTCATCAGTGGGGAGCTTGTTTCTCACAGCTCTCCATAGGCAGAAAGATATTTTGAAAGGCACATGTTTGTGCCAGGTCATTTTGTTCATAAGAGTGATGGTTTTTTTTCGGACTTATGTGAGATAGGGTGACGTATGATCGCCCGGATATATGCTTGGTAAGGTCATTCGGCTATTGGGTTGCTTCCAGTACAACTCTGAGTCCGCTCGAGGATGAGCGTTTGTTTAAGTTGGGGAGAATGTAACGACCCGGCCCATCTTTGGTTATATCCACCCCGTTACCTTGAATTAACATATCTTATGCTTCTATATCAGTGTTAGAACCTATCGGGTGAGTTAGGAGTGAATTGAATGGAAAATGAAGCAAATAGCATGTTTGAAGGAAGTTTGAATACGAAAAGTCAACCTAGAGTTGACTATCGAGTTAGAGTGCTCGGAATCGGATTCTGATGATTCGACTAGTTCCGGGAGGTGAATTGTGACTTAGGGGAGCGATCGGAATTGAATTTGGAGGCCCGGTGTAGAAATAGGCTTGAATTGGCTAAGGTTGAATTTTGGCGAAATCCGAACGGTAGGTGAGATTTTGATCCGGGAGTCGGAATGGAATTCCGATAGTTGCAGTAGCTCCGTTAGGTGATTTTGGATGTGCCTGCAAAATTTCAGGTCATTCGGACGTCGTTTGGTCGGGTTTTTGATTGAATGTGTAATTCGGAATGTTTTAAGGAATTTAGGCTTGAATTTGATGAGGATTATGGGTTTTGGTGTTATTAGACGTGTTTTGAGGATTTGAACAAGTTCGAATAAGGTATTAAGATGTGTTGGTGTGTTTGGATGAGGTCCCGGGGGCCTCGGGGTGTTTTCGGATGGTTAAACGGGAGAAAAATGTGGAAAATTGTAGACTTGTGTTCTGGTTCTGTGGTTTTCGCTCCTGCGGAAATGGGGGCGCAGGAGCGAGTCCGCAGGAGCGGACAAGAAGGCGCAGAAGCGGTCCTGAGGTGTGATGGGGAGGTCCGCAGAAGCGGGTGGTTGATCGCGTAGGCGAGTCCGTAGGAGCGGACTCTTGATCGCAGAGGCGGAAAATAACAGCAGGGGCGGAAGAATTTCCGCAGAACCGGACTCGTGGGAGCGGTCCTTGGATCGCTGGTGCGGAAATGGCCAAAAGGGCCTGGGTTCGCAGAAGCGACCAAAAGGTCGCAGAAGCGGTTCCGCAGGGGCGGAATTTTATCCGCAGAAGCGAAAATCGCTGTGAGTTAAGTGTATCAGAAGTTAGAAAAATTTCAGAATATTTCACACATTTGGGTCTCGGCTTTAGAGGCGATTTGGGCGATTTTGAAGAGAAACTCAAGGGAAATCATCGGGTAATCAACTATGGACTTAAACTATGATTAGTATTGATAATATTATGCAATTATATCATGAAAATGGAGGAATTTGGGGTAATTTATGGAGGATTTAGCCCTAGGCTTGAACTTTAGAAAATCAAGGTTTTGAATGGACAAATGGAGTCCGAATTTGGTAAAATTGATATGCTTAGACTCGTATTGAGATGAGGGTTCCGAATATGTGACTTTCGTGATTTTTCGGCAACCGTACCGAAAGTCGGGTTTTGACAACTTTGGGAATTTTGATGTAAATTGAGTTGTTTTGATTGGGTATCGTCCCATTGGCCTAATTTGTTGTATTTCTACTGTATTTGATCAGATTCTACGCGTGCGGAGCTTGATTCTCGTGGCAAGGGCATTGCGGAATAGTCGTCGCTCTGTATTGAGGTGAGTAATAGATGTGGGTGATGACCAGCGGGTTCGAAACCCCGGTATACCACTTTGTGACGCTGTATAGCGGCGAGACACGCACATTCTTGAGAGTGCGGGGTCGATCATGAACTGGAGACTATATATTAGTCCGACCTGTTGATACCGTATTATTGGCTAATCTCAAGCCGTTGAACCTCCTTCTTGGACGGTTGAGTATATTGTGGGCTGTGAGCCAGTTATTGGATCCCGCGAGGATCATTATCATTGTCTTATCATATAGACATGCTAGTTTACTACTAGTCCGCAGCTATTTCTGTTATTATGCTAATTCCAATCTCTCTGGAACTTGATATTACTGTTTTCCAACTGAAAAATGATAAAAGAGTTTTCAAAAACTACTTTTGAGCTTGCGAGGCTGTATTTGCATATTAGCTGACTAGTAGTGGATCGGGCTGCGCGCCGCAGCGAGATATATGTTGGATCGGACTGCACGCCGCAGGAATATCTCTATGAGATGTGCTTGGGCTGTAGGAGCCCCTCCGGAGTCCGAACCCCCACAGTGAGCACGGGTACCCAAAATTGGAGTCGGGCTTACACGCCGTAGCGGTCATATCATGCATTGCATTGCATTTAGCTACATCTGCTAGCTGTTATGCTATTTATTGGTAATTGTTGGCACAGGTACAGTGAATATTGATTCTATGACAGGGTAGCCGATTATAGTTTTACATAGTGCTTTATTGCGGATTTCTTATCTGCGCTGTCTTACCCTTGTTTATTACCACCGAGTCTGGCAGTACTCATTTTACTCCCTGCACCTTGTGTGCAGATCCAGGTACCTCTCAGCAGACTTGATTCGGTAGCTACTTGGAGGCATTGTGCGGGATAGTCGAGGTAGCTGCAGCGTCCGCAGGACCTGACTCCCCTTCTAGATGTCATTTCTTATCTTGTTGTCTTTTCTTTCCGCACCGAGTTGTTATAAACTTTATTACACTTATGTTCTTTAGAGGCTCATGACTCTTGACCCTTCGGTCTATGGGAGTTGATGTATTATGGGAATTGGTTCCCTGTTTTCGTTATATGTATCGCTATTGCTTCGTGATTTGGTATGCTCAAATGGGCAAAAGAGAGCTTCTAGCTCCGTTATTGTTATTAATTGGTCAGGCTGGCTTAGCAATGTGCTGGGCGCCATCACGACCAGATTTGGGGTCGTGACAGCTTTACAACAGAATACTCGAACGGGTAAAAATCGTTCATAGTTGCTCACTTATCATTGCACTGAAACTCTTCGTGTTTCCGAGCAAAGAGAGGCAGCTGTGAGCACGTGATTTTTACCCTACATATGAGTTATTCCCACAAAATTCAAATAAAACAATTTTTTCATTGTTTTTATAATTGTTGCGAATTTAATGTCTTTTTTTGTGCATATTTATTTGTTAAATTAAAAAAAATAAAAAATATATCGCATTTGCATTTAGGATTTAATTCTACAATTAGGAGTGTCACACCTCCCTTTTTACTACCCCACTAGGAAAAAGCATATAAATATGCTTATAGGGTATACCTCGATGTTCAAATACCCGAGACGGATATAATAGCATAGAGGAAGGAGTTTTTCCACTTAAAGGACAATCGGTTCGGGATTTCTTGTTTTAATTATCAGAGTCGCCACTTGGGAAGATAATGGTGTCCCAAGTCACCGGTTAATCCCGAATCCGAGGAAATTGACTCTTTTTGTAATGTCTGCGAAACAAAGATCTGGATAAGGAACTCTGTTAACCCGGGAGAAGGTGTTAGGCATTCCCTGGTTCCGTGGTTTTAGCACGGTCGCTCAATTGTCGTTCTTGACTCTTGTTTGACTCAATATAGATTTTAACAACAAATATGTGCTTTTTCTTTTAATATTTTAAAGAATTGCGATATCGCAAAAACGCACCTCGAGTCACACCGCAACCAGTACGCCTGTGACTTTTAGTACATTTCGGCTTTGCCGGGATTTGGGATTTGAGTTGCACCAAGTGCACACTCGTATTTAAGGAAGGTACATTAAATCGTGCGTAATAGTGTCTATCGGCTTTCAATCTTTTGGGAGAAGCTATAATTTGCTAATAGCTTTCCCGAGTCTATTTATATTTTTTAACTTTGCTACTAAAGGGGGCCCCACTATTAGGTGTCGTGTGAGGCTCGTCCCAATTTAATTTTAAAGGTTCAATCTTAATGTATACTATATTTTCTATATTGTTTTTCCCTTAACCTATTCTGTTACCAGACTTTTCCAGGCCCGTCAATTTGTGCTATTTGGCCTAGATCTTCATTACATCATAAGTAGGCCCAGGTCTTTTAGAGAAACAGACCTGACCTGGGCTTTCAATTGTAAGCCCAGTGGTCGTATGAACGTGGTCCAGACCTCCAGGCTACTAGTCAGGCCCAGACCAGATAAGGGTGCAAATAAATAAATGAAAACGAACATACTCATTTGGAATTAACACAGAAATCAACTTGCACTTTTATTTATTATTAAAGAGAATCAATACACGAATCAGTAACTTCAAATCAATTATTTATGGTACGTGAGGACTTAACAGACTGTCTCTACTATCAATTGTAACCAAGAGTTTACACTAATGCCTACTGGCCTACTAATTGAAAAAATCTAAGAGCACAGCTTAATTATCTATGAACTTTGATCAAATAAAAATGATTTGACTAACTACTTAGAGTATCTAAAAAAGCTAAACAAGTTATTCACAGATGTTTAACTATATCATTGGTTTCATTATGAGCTAAACCTCATATCATCACAGATCTGTCCTGCTTAAGCCATTTCACTATCTATTTATTTCCCTTTGTTAAAACTTAATCACATCCGAGCCTTAGTTTACAAGTAGACTAATCACACGAACATGGTTCAAACAGTTTAAACATTCATTAATGGAACTTAAATACTTTCATCTAGCGGCTCAAAGACTTATCATGATTAAACTTCTGATTTTGCTTCAGCTTAGCTCATTAGCAGATTATTAACTCAATTATTCATGAATCACTACCCGATCTAACATTTTTATATCATGTTTAGGCATTAGCTAAGTGATAATGGTTTACGAAATTCTCTGTGAAGCAATAATTATTAACGATTTGAAACCGTGATTCGTTTACTTATATTTTAGGTTTTACCTATTTAAACTAAGTGTGATATGCTACTACGACTATACTACTACTATATCACTAACTATTACAATATTTTTATGTTTGTTTCTGTACTACTACCTACTACAATACAAATAAACTACAAGCTTAAGCTAATACTACAACTATTAACAACATCAAACTACAAATTACATAATAACACAAAATTAAAGCTGAATATTCATTTTTCATTCAATCAACTCGCCATTACAGCTTCTAATGAATAGAAGAGTACCTGAATCAGCAACGAAATCAATGAGTCTAGAGGTTAAGCAAGTAGGCACAGCAGAAGACTCAAACAGCAATGCAACAACGATGGATTGGATGTCAACGAATAAGGAAAACCACAGCAACAGCAAAACAAGAAGAAACCCAGGCAAATACTCGAGCAAAACCCAAAAGATTAGATGAATATCCCCCAAATTTCACTCGAAAATTGCAGAAGAAGCCTATTGCTATATCAGTATTCTCTTTTCTCTTAACTTTTCTTCAAAAGCCAGCCCCTATTTCACTCTTTTGGGGGGTTTATATAGGTGTGAGAATGGCTGATTTCTTGGGGAGAAAGAATGGGATTAAATCCCACTTCTCCCCCTTTAAAATTGCTAAACTTACACTTAGACCCCATTTCAGTTATCAAAAACCCTTCCAGCATGTGCTGGAAGGTTCTGAAGATTCTTTTTTAGGGCTTTTACCAAAGTATCCCTAAAGGTTAAAGATTTTTACTGATTTTCCTTTTTATGGAGACCATTATACCCTCTAATCTCTACAAAATTACAGAAATCAGGGGTACAAATGACTCCCATAATCCTTTATGTTTCAAACTAATTACCTATATACCTATTTGGCTTCCAATTATGCCCCTAAGGACAGTGCTGAATTACCTGACCCACCTAGGTCAGGTTTCAACATTTTGAGACTTATTTAACTAATGGTCAGTCCTTGCATTGGTATTTAAGGACTGGCCAATTCTACTATTTCAAACTTAGCCTCTTTTAATTCATTTTAGGTTAATTGCAGGACCAGCCTGCCTTATTACTATGTTTAACTATTTAAAACTTAGCCAGTCTCAAGTTGAGACTTAGCTTGGGCAATTAAACCCATTTGCTGAACACAGGCTGGGCCCAAGCCTTTGCAGGCTTAGCCACCTATGGTTCACGGCTCAAAAATGAGCCTGGGTAAGTCTGCATTTGCAGACTCAGCCAATTTTGCCCAATTGATCTATTTAATCTCTTTTAAAACTAATTGCAGGACTAGCCTGTTTTATTAATACAATTAAACTATTTAATTAATGGTCAGTCTCAAGTTGAGACTTAGCTTGGGCAATTGAAGCCCATTACTGAACACAGGTTTGGCTAAGATCTTTGCAGGTCTAGCCAACTATGACTCATGGCTTAATGAGGGCCTTGGTAAGTCTAAATTTTAGACTTAACCAATTATTACACAACTAGCCCATTTAAGGGTTGACCAGTGTGTGAAAAACCTAGCAGAGTAGGTCAATTGCAAAATTGATCACTCTTGGTCACTTATTAAACTTATAGCCTATTTTTGTGATTTTCAATTTTAACCCTATCTTACTATATGTTTTCAGAATTAACCACTTGTGAATCCTAGTACTATTGCAGCTATAACCAAATCCCCTAAGCCTGATAGGCATTAACAATGCTCATACTAACATAAAATCATTACATACTTAGCCATTTCAACAGACAATTGCACACAGAGCCAAATGAAACCAAACTTATTCATCAATTAATTAAAACTCAGAGAAAAGTTGGATAATGTTGAATCTCAATCAATTAGATTTACAGACTTAGTTTCAATAGCAAAGTGTTAATTAAACATTAAGCAAGCTTAGTTACAATCATTTTTATGTTGAATGAGTCATTGAAAATCCCAAAACTCACTTAAAGTTCATTGATATAGACATATAAAGACTAAATCCCACAAAGCAGTCAAGAGAATTGAGACATGGCCTACCCAGACACAAGAACAATGGTTCTAACAGAGTAAAACAAGAATGATAATAACCAGAACCCACTAAATCTAAAACTCCCCAAAGACTAACCCTAATCTAACACATGCGAATGCTAGAGAAGGTGAAGATGAAGAACAAATTCTTTAAACAGAAAAACATGGAGAATAACTGAGAAAGTCCCTAGTCTAAAACAAGAAACAAACATTCGAAGATAAACCAAAATGAAGAAGAATAAATCCTTAAATAGAAAAACATAGAGAATGAACTGAGAAAATCACTAATCTAAAATACGCAGTCCAATAACATAAGCAACAATCACTTGAAGATAAACAAAAGTAAAGAAGAACAGATTTTTAAACAGGAAAACACACAAACTAAAATCCCTAGTTTTATTCGACTATCTTTATCAGGAGAAGTATATTAAACACACAGAGGAAAGAAAAAAATACAAAACAAAAACAAGAAAAATAATAAAAAGATCAAGTAAAGGGAATGGGAAAACTTAGCTTGCAGGGCCTGTCCCCTGAGCTTCCTGTTTCCCTTCTCTTGTTCTTTCTTTTCTCTCTTTTTTTCAGTCTTCTTTTCTTTCTCTTTATTTCTTTATTTCTTTTTTTCTGGTTTTCTTGTTAGACTTCAAGACGAAGTCTTTTAGGGTTTTGGTTAGAAGGGGGGTGTTCAGAAGAAGGAAAGGTGAGATCTTGGGGTGGGTTTTGAGTTGGCTGGAATTAGGGTTCCGACGACTTTTTTTTGAATATTCGAACCGTTAGGGTAAGATTCGATGGTGGTGGCTTATATGGGGTGATAGATCTGGAGATGACGTTTCTTTGATGTTAAGCTGGAGGTCATTCTCATAGGTTGAGGTCACCGGAGATGAACTCCAATGACCGGTGTTTCAAGAAGAAGGGGAGTTCTTGGGGTTTTAGGGGTTTTGGTTATGGCTTGAAGCGTAGAAGGAGATGAAAGAAGAAGAAGGAGGCGGTGAGTGGCCGAAGACTGCCATAGGAGACGACAGTCTCCATGGCCGGTAGTTGGTGATGAGGACGATAAAGAGGGAGAAAGGTTAGGGCGGATAGGGTTCGAGGAGTTGTGTAATGGCCGGTCTCAAATGAGACCAAACCCTTTTATACTCGGAGCCACTGAGGAGATCTTGACCGTTGGATCTCTGATGATCGACGGCCAGGATTGACCATCACTCAAACGACATCGTTTACTTAAATGGGAGACAAATCCCCGTCCGTTAGATCTTAAGGTTTAGACGGTCCAGATTTGATCTCAAATTTAATTACTCAAATGTCTTCAACTAAGGTTTCAGCCGTTGGATCTGGTCTAATGGACGGCTTGGATTATTTTGATTTAATCAGTTAGACCGGATCTTTTGGGCCATTATGTTTGGGCTAACTTCTCAGAATTAAATTGGCCCAAATTTATTATATCTTTGTATTTTTGGTATTTTAATTATTTTAAACCAATTCTCCTTTTTTTTATATTTTGTATTTTATTTATTCTACTATTTAAAATACTTAATTTCCTACCTTCACTAATGTTTTGGCAATTTTCTACTATATTTCCTAATTTCTGCTACTTAAAACTATTTTTTTTAATTTTCTTCTTAAAACTAATTAATTCAAACAAAAATAATTACTTAACCTATTTTTTGATTTTTTCTAATTTCCAATTATTCAAACACACAAAGTGTAGCTAATTTCAAACAAGGCATGTAATTGCACTCAAAAATATATTTATTTTAATTTTAGAATTGTTTGCCCGGTACAAAAATCATGTGCTCACAAGGAGTAATTAATTTTATCTTACAAAATGAAAATCACAAAAAATAGGCATCTTTTGCATTTTTGCCTTTAATGTCCAAATTGTGCGATTGTATTTTAATTACCCATTTAAATTTAGGTGACAATTATTATTCTGAGTTAATTAGTATTTCAAGATAATTTTAGTTTTTATAAATTAATTTTAGTATTTTGGGCTTTATTAATTAGGAAGTTGAATAATGGAGAAGAACAAAATAGAAAAAATTGGATTGTGCCATCTTGCAAATTAAGTTACAAGCCCAATCCTAAGCACCCTTACCCAACCCAAAACCCCTTGGCCCAAAAAAAAATTTCAGATTTTTTTAGTCAAAAGATAATCATAATCACATAACATAAAGTAGTGGGGGCAAGGAAATCAAGGAAGAAAATAATGAGAGGAAAACATGGATTAGTGGGTTTTCTTTAAATTAAAAAATATTTTCTTTTTAATGAAAAAATCTGAAATTTTTCGAAATTCTTGCCTATAAATAGAAGAGAAGATTTATGAAAAAAAGGTGTAAAAAAGACAGGAAACAATAGGAAGAGAAGAAAAAATAAGGAAAACAAGAGAGTAGTATACACTCGATATACACTATGGATAAAGAAGTATACACAAACAAAAATTCTATTTTTGAGAGTTTCTTTTGAGAATTGAGAAGAGTTAAAAGCTAGAAAGACAAAACAAAGAGAAAATCTGGAATATATTTTTTTTTCTATTTTTTACTGGTTTTTGTTTTTCTCCGTATTATTGGGATTTTCGGGATTGAGGTGTTGAAGCTACTGCTGGTTGTTACTGTTGTTGTTGCTGTATTTTCACCGCCCTGTTGATTTTCCATCTTCCCATTCCTTTCAATACCAGGTACACATCCCTGTTCGAAGCTATGTAACTTTGAAGCTTGATGAAATGAAGACTCAGAAATTTATTTAAAAGCATTTTATTATCTCTCCATTTTTCTTTTCTAATTAGCTATTTAGTATTAATTTAGATTTGTAATTCATTAGGATAGCATTGTATGTATAAGTGAAAACTCGAACAAAACAATGTAATAAGTAGTAAATAGTAGTAGTATAGTTATAGTAGCTAAATCATCTAGTTTAATAGGTTAAAATCATGAAACAAGGTTAATTAATCCTGACATGAATTGATAACAACAAGCTCGCAGTAATAACTTTAATTAGTTTTTATGTAGGTAATCTAATTTGGTATTTGACACTTAGATCCAAACAAGTCCTTAAACAGTAACAATGAAATGAAATTATAGCTTAGTTAAGACTGGTTTTTTTTTCGTAATATCATACAACCAGACTCAATGATGAAATGTAATTACGTATCTGCGAGTGAGTCAATTTAGCCTAGGCAATTGAATGCTAGGTGTAAATGACTGAATCGTTCGTTTAGTTCTGATTCACATGTTTAAAGTAGTCTCCTGTCAATTAGTTATTAAAGAGTTCAGATCAGTGACTTGAATTAGTCCTTGAGAATAAAGTAAAAATAGTTTTGTCAATTAAGTTTTCTGCAAGTTCGACTTTCATGATTCAGAATCAATATTGTTAGTTTCTATATAGAATTTATCTCTTAATAAATAAAATATAGTTCGAATTCATTTCTCTTTTGTTTTTGAGTTTCTACTTTTATCATGAGTTCTCATTTTTGTTTTCATTACTACTGCTTCGTCTCTGGTCTGGGCCTGATGTGTGACTTAGGCCTGAAATATGTTCAAAAATTAACCGGGCTATTGAACGAAAGCCCAAATCAGGTCTGGGTCACTAAGACCCAGATAGATGTAATAATCTGTTAACTACTAATCCAGAAGTCTAGGCCCAATAACAATGGAAACAGCAAAGACCTGGACTCACTTCTGGAAATATATATATAGTTAAATTGATTATGGGAAAAAACATTGATCGAAAATATAGTGACACTATAAGTATGGACTTTAAAAGATACACGGGACGAGCCTCGCATAATAGCAAAAACAGTGGGGGCCCCTTTTAAATAATTGATAAAATATATAATAGATTCGGGAAGGTTAATAGCGAATTCCATAACCTCTCCCAAAAGATTTAAAGCTGTTAGACACTTATTAGGCACGATTTAATAAATATACCTTCCTTAATACGAGTGTGCACTTGGTGCAACTCAAATCATAAATCTCGACGAAGCCGAAATGTATTAAAAGTCACAGGCGTACTAGTTGCGGTGTGATTCGAAATACGTTTTCGCGATGTCACAATTCTTTAAAAATATTAAAGTTGGAACCACATACATATTGTTAAAAAGCGTATAACAAGTCACGTAAAATTGAGAACGACGGTTGAGCGACCGTGCTGAAACCACGGAATCCGGGAGTGCCTAACACCTTCTCCCAGATTAACAGAATTTCTTATCCAGGTTTCTGTTTCGCGGACTGTAATACAGAGTCAACTTCCTCGGATTCGGAATTAACCGGTGACTTGGGACACCATTATCTTCCCAAGTGACCACTTTAAAAATTAAATAAAATCCCGGACCGATTGTCTTTTATTTAGAAAAACTCTTTCCTCTTTGTTATTATATCCTTCTCGGGTATTTGAATATTTTAGGTATACCCAACGTATCTTTTCAAAGGGATCGTAAAGGGGTAGTAAAAAGGGAGGTGTGACATGCCCAGGATTTCATTAACAGGTGTAGGGATAGACTACACAACATGAGGATGTTGGAGTCGCATGGAGTCGACTTCACTACTTTTCAGATGGAGGGCAGCGCTCGTAGATGGTGGCAGTCTTATTCACTTAGCAGGCCAGCATGCGCTCTTCCCCTTACTTGAGGTCAGTTCAGTCAGTTGTTCCTTGATCGGTACATTCTACCCTCTGAGAGGGAAAAGCTACATCATCAGTTTTAGCATCTGGAGTAGGGTCATATGTGAGTGACCGACTATGAGGCAAGGTTCTCTGTGTTGTCTCACCATGCACTCATGATAATCTCCACAGAGGAAGAGAGAGTATGGAGATTTTTTACGGGGTTACATCCCATTATCCGGTCGGGTATAGCCCGTGAGGTACAAATGGGCATTAGATATCAGCTAGTACTTGAGATTGCCCGTAGGATTGAGGGTTACCATTTGAGGGGTAGAGAGCAGATGCAGCAAGATAAGAGGGCCAGAGAGTTCAGAGGCGCCCCAGCTAGGGAGAGAGGTCACTTTGGGAAGTGTCTGCCCAGTACGCCACCAGTTCCAGCACCACCACAAGCTCGGGGTGCTCCAGCGCACTCCTATTGTAGTGCCATGCCAGAGAGTTTTTATCACCCGCCAGCTATTCAGGGTTCATCCAGTAGGTATTCAGGTCCTCCGAAGTCTTCCCATTCTTATTTCAGTGTTATGTCGGAGAGTTCTTACCGCCTGCCGGCTATTCAGGCTTCTTCTAGTAGGCCTTCTGGTGTTCAGGGTCAGACATCCAAACAGCAGGCCACTGCACCACATTTTTTGAGTGTGGGGATGCAGGCCACATGAGGAGATACTGCCCCAGGCTTAGGGGAAAGGTAGTATAGCAGGGGCAACAGCCCATGACTCCAGCAGCGGCCCAAACACCTAGAGGTGGAGGACAGACAGGTAGATGTCATCCCAAAGCTGGAGGCCAAGTAGGGAAAGGTCAGTCAGCTGCTACTCAGTCGGGTGGAGGACAGATAGTTGGCGCTCCAGCCAGATTCTATGCCCACCGGCTAAGCCAGATGCATTGGCCTCAGATGCCGTCATCACAGGTATTATTTCTGTCAATAGTAAAGGTGCATCGATATTATTTTATCTAGGGTCTACTTATTCATATGTATCATATCTATTTGCTTATTTCCTGGCTATTTCTTTTGAGCCTTTAGGTGTTCCTGTCCTTGTATCCACTCCTGTGGGCAATTTC